>JAPTOF010000001.1:9095000-9695000 GCA_028554755.1 Cordia subcordata
AAATCTGTTGCATAATCCAAGTAAAAGTCAGCATCTCGCTAATCAAAATCATCATCACGACCAGTAGCTAAAACTGCTAGTCGATCTACCGGATCAACTTCTGCCTACCCCGCCCGGTCAAAGATCGTCGGGAGTGTTTTTTCTTCAACGGGAGGCCAGCCCCATGGGATAGGATACTTGGCTCCATTGGTGCTTCCCCTCCTTCATCCCTTCGTTCCAATCCATCCCGACATATATGGCAACCCGTACTACTTTCTCCGACCCTCAAAGAAGGGATTGGACTCAGGTGGGCAAGGCAGGATCTCAACCCATTTCTCCCATCAAGCAAGCATCGAGTCAACAGGCTTTGTATCTTTCTCATCCGGGATAGGCCCCGAAAAAGAAAGAGCTGCGAAATTGGAAAGACTAGCACAAAGAAGCGATGACTTTCTCTTCTCGGGCCAGTAACCTTCATTCGATGCGTATAGTTTTTGCTAGAGTGGGCGGCGGTGTCCCTCCCTCAAAGCGCGGTGGAGAGATGAGTCGATGTTCTCGAAGGTAATGATTCCTGTCCAAAGAGAGTCCGGAGTGGCATATTCGACGCAAGATGAACCTCTATCCATCAACTGATCTGTCTGGGGGCGGGAAAAAGAGTACCGATCTCCTTCTTCTGCCCATGCATCTCGTCCAAAGGCGAGTCTAGTATCCCGCCCTTTCTGGTCGCTTGCTTTCGATTCCCCTACTCGACCCGATTCAATCTCTCAAGCCTTCCTGTTGCATCTTTCTGCATGATGAACCTCTGGGGGGAGCAGCGGAGTTTTTGCCTGTCCCTCTAGATTAGCCTTTTTCATCGGTGGGGGATAATCCGTCCGTATCAAAGGTAGCTCATTCCTCTTGATTCGCCACACTTTGTTCCTAAAGATCCCTCTTTCATCGGGATTGAACCTAACTAGCAGGTCTCATCTGACTGTTCCCATCCCCGAGATCGGCGGATAATTCGACTCTTGTGCAAAAAAGTCTGGAATGCCAAGTGCGGGTATTTTACCTGCATTCTTATCAATGAAAGGTCTAACTGTTGGAATAATGATTTCCATTGCTATTTGATACATTTCGGTCAGTAACATTAGTTAATTAGGTGAAGGTACGGAAAGAGAGGATTCGAACCCTCGGTAAACAAAAGCCTACATAGCAATTCCAATGCTACGCCTTAAACCACTCGGCCATCTCTCCTACATAATGAAACTAACCCAAAAACCGAGTGAATAGCGAGTCATTCATATTCTATTATTTTATAGGTACGACCAATCAATTCTAACTATAAAAATAGAAAATTTAGCATTCCCTTGCTAAGAGTGAAATGGTGGGATCCTTGTTTGATCTTTCTTTTTTGAATATCCTCCTTCCTTGGATTAGTACTGGGACGCATATATCAAAAGCTCAGTGTGCAATTTGAATGAGATAGATTTTTTTTTCAAATTCGAAATTAGTATAGTAATTGAGGTTAGACAAAATAGGAGCCAGAAAAGGAAATCGTTTTTGAATCTGGAAAAGTATTCTATCAGGGTGAAATTCATTTTGTATCGTACAAGAAACGAATTCCATTTGTGCATGTGCTCCCGAGAAAAAAAAAAGATCCCCCGTTGGGAATGAAATTCTGCTCCCTGTCCCTCTTTTCACAGAAAATGGAGAGATGAATTGATGTATTTATTGAATCCGTCGGGACTAACGGGGCTCGAACCCGTAGCTTCCTCCTTGACAGGGCGGTGCTCTGATCGATTGAACTACAATCCCAGGAAAATTAGGTGTACAGCCTAAAAATGCTTTTTTTTTTCTCTTCATTCGAACCATTTAGTTTCGCCGTCTTGTAACAGAGACACGAATGATATACTATATTATTATATAAATAGAATTAATATGCAGTAGACTCATAGTGGGCTAATTCATGAATTAAATCAAATGGGCCCTTATTAACTAAAGAGTCACGCTCTTTAAACGCCCTAAGAAAGAGGCTTAAGTCATCGCTTCAAATCCGATAAAAGGGCTTTTTTTTTCCACGAAACTCCTGTCTTAGTGTCTTCATTTTGTTGCAGAGGATATAAATATGAAAAAAAAGGTAACAGCCTGGCGAGTCGTTTTTTTAGTTTTTAAGTGGAATGTTCATTATGATGATAAGTAGTCGATTAGGAGAACTGCTATGTCACTACAGGGTATACTCTTCCTCATGTTTCATTATTCATATTTTATGCCCTGGGACATAGATATTCTAGATACCCCATTATGAATCGCCAAAGTCTTCCTACTTCTCCATTGTTCCAATCAGATCCGAAAAATGAGAAATCAATCAAAAGTCAGTGGACCTGAATTGAATCATGACTATATAAGCTATTCGATATTAAGAGATTCAATATAGATGAATTCGTGGAAGGGGGTCTTTGATTTCCTTGGATCACTTAAGAATTCGTAGTCCGATTGAATCTTCTTGTTCCTGGATGCTCTATAGGAATCCATCGCTATTCCTTTTCCTCCACCGATAAAGGTTCATTCCGAGTCACAAGAGCCATCTCTTTTTTTTTTCATTATTTTTGCTTTTCGTTATGGTAATGCAATGCGAAATCAGGTTGTTTCTGATGATGAAAAGAGCTTTTATCTTATGTGAAATTTATGAAAACCCGAAATGTCGGTAATGTTAGAAGACGACTGTCGGTATCTGATGGTCAGATACCTGCGGTCGGTATATCTTTGAAAGCTCAGACGGAGAGAATAAACGGACTCCTTGAGGGCTACTTAAGCCACTTTAGTGCAAACCAGAAGGACTGGAGCTCTTGGATGTTGCTCAGTGCTGCTTTAACTTAACAACCAAAAAGCTCTGCGTCGAACTTCAGCCCCTTCGAGTTGGCCGCGGGGCAACAGCCTCTGACGCCCCACACCATTGCGAGAGGAGGGGGCTTGCCCATCAGCCTACTTTGCCAAGAGGCGGCAGGAGCGCAACGACCTAGCCCAAACCTACTTAAAAGGTTCCTATTCTTTTTTCTTGCCCCTCTTTGATTTACCTACCTCTTGCATACTCGTACGCATTTGCGATAATTCCACTAACAAAGTTAAGAATTAAAATTGTCTCGACACCCATCATGGACATGAAAAAGTGTTATCCAAGGTGGAGAGCTTCTTAAAGATGGGGCAATCTGGTGTGTTGCGGACGGTAAACATATTAGAGTGTGAGAAGATAAATGATTGGACTCTTGAAAAACTTGAAGGTTATAATGTACAAAAAGTGTCAGAGCTTGTCATGCCAGGAGTTAGACAAGATTATCAAAGACTTTAAAATGATTGTTGCTTGGATTGTGTGTGTGTAATTTCAGTTCATGCGGAGATTGGCAAACAAATCGGTTGATTGGATAGTTAGAAATTCTCTCTTAGGCACTTTGGATTGTAATTAGGTTGGAATATCCCACCATCTCTCCTACACCTGCTCGTTCCTCACCAACATTCCATGGGAGTTGGCTAATTTTTCTTATACCGACTTTCTATCAATTGAATGAAACTCTTTGAACAAAAAAAAAAAGTTAAGAATTAAAATGACAAAAAGAAAGAATGTGTTACTTTCTCAAAAATACAAAAAGATTATCATATGACATACATCTTACATAAGTGTATACACGATCAGTTTGGGACGTTTTATTAGTAATTTTTTTAACTAAATGGATTTAGGCAGTTTATAAATTCATAAAATTGAAACTGATCAAAATAATAAAAAGGTTGACGGTTCCAATTAAAGTCCTTTTTGAACCATTTGGAAGGTTTTAAAATTTGATTATTACAAATTTAAATATATAATTTAATCATATCCATCAAGCAAATAATTTTTAAATCCCATCAATAATAACTGACTCAATAGTTCAATCCTCCAATATTTTTTAAACTATCAAGAGCTCTCTCTCTCTCTCTCTCTCTCTCTCTCTCTCTCTATCTATCTATCTATATGTATATGTATATATGTATGTATGTATGAATGTATGTATGTATAGCAGTTCCTTATTGGATTCTGACAAAAAAATTGATAGTATGTTCACGTCAAACATCATGTACGAATGTATGATGAACATTTATAATATTTGTAAATAAAAAGTGCAATAAAATTTTAAATAAATAAAAAAATAAACTTAAAAAAAATTTGGATATGATGATATGATATCTTAAAAAAGAGAAACATATTAATAAGAGTGAATATTTACCTTTATGGGTCGAAGATGTATTTTACACTATGTTTGGATTTGAGGGAGAAAGTTTAATAAAGGAAAAGAAAGGAAATGATTATAAAAGAAAGGGAGGGATATAGTTAATTTTTGTTTGGATTGTAGGAAAATTTCTTGTTTGGATTGGGAAAAAGATGAAAGGAAGGGAATAAATTTTATGTTTAAATTGACATGTATACCCTTTTTCGATTTTGAATTTATTGGAATTGTAAGGACAAGAATTGGTATAGCATTTTTTTTTTTTTTTTGTTTCTTCTCCTTCCATTTTACCTTAGTTTGGGAGAAACGGAGAAGTAGCCTTCTAAAGGATTCCTTCTCTCCCTCCAAATCCTTCCCGCTCTGAAAACTTCCAAAACAAGCATGGGCAAAAATTTTTTTTAATCCCTCCCCTCCCCGCCTTTTCCGCCCATTTCCTTATATCCAAATAGGCTGTTAGAGAATATAGAGTTTGGTGTGCGTTAGTTCGACAGAAAAATAACAAAAGGGGCGTGGAGGGTTTCAATGGGCTTTTTAGAATTATTTTGTGCTTTTAAAGGGTATAAAAATAATTTTATTTGGTCAATTCTCATTATTTATATAAGCGGTTAGAAAAAAAGTAGGACGTGGTATTTTCTTTTTTGTTTTTAATTGCTTACAAGCCAATTTGCTTATAAGCATAATTTACCAGATAGGTAAATCTTTTTTGCTTATAGGAAGGTTTAACTAGCTTATAGGGACTCCCAAACACCCTTTGTTTATAAGCACAAAAATAAAATATACAAGTTTGGCAATTATGCTTATAAATAGGTAAAGTTAGCTTATAAGCAAAAAAAAAAGGTATCAGCATCTCAATTTTTTTAACTTCTTAAAAACAATGAGAGTTGAACACCTAAAATTATATTTACGCCCCTTAAAAGCACAAGAAAATTAAAACATTAATAATGAAAAGTCTTTTTGAGTAATTTTAATAAAAACTGCTTTTTTTAATAAAAAGCAATGAGGGTTAACAAAATTGCTGCTTATAATTAAGTACATATTTACCAATTATTTCAACAAGCACAAGAAAATTAAAACATTAATAATGAAAAGTCTTTTTGAGTAATTTTAATAAAAACTGCTTTTTTTAATAAAAAGCAATGAGGGTTAACAAAATTGCTGCTTATAATTAAGTACATATTTACCAATTATTTCAACAACTTAAAAATATTTTAGCCAAATATTTTTCAATTTATTTAGTATTTATTTATAAAAGTAAAAATTTGCTCATAAGCATTAATTATTTATAAGTAACTTTAAAAAAGAAAAAGCAAACTCAAATGGACTCTTCACCATCCACTAACACGACACTCATTCAAGCTATAAAGCAAAGACTTAGAGCAACGCTTTTGCCTTTTCCTATTTGGGTTGATGAAGATTAACGTGTCCTCCACGTTAAAAATTAATTTGCTTTGAACGTGTGGTAAACTATGATCATATGGATAAACTTGAACTACACAACGAGTCATAGCTGACAATGAGGAATTAATTAATTGTATTACGAGAATTGTATGACATCCTTGGCTACTGACAAATGAAGGCTCTGTTTTCATTAGTGATATTGAAAAATACAACACAACGTAATAATTTTCCGTTACTGCTCTCAATTTTCCAAGGTGGAGAGACAAGTCAACAACACGTGCACTTTCAAGGGAAAAAAAAAAAGATTAGGTCAAACTTAATCCTTCCCCAACCAACAAATAAATAAATAAGTAAATAAATAAATAAATAAACAAACAAACAAACGAACAAATAAATAAATAAATAATATAGATTCGTAGTTTGATTGAGTGAAGAATTTGGCTTGTACTTTTTCTAACTCTAGTGTAATTTTTTCTGTTTTTATGCGCGTGTTCTCTTGTTCAAGAGAACCCGAATATCGGCAACATTATTTAACCCTCTTAATTAATTAATAAGAGTTTGAAAAAAAAAAACACATCTATCTTTGAAGTGATCAACCTACTCCTAAAAATAAAACTACAGTCCTTACACACCTAAGCCCATATTATTTTATTTTCTTTTCTTCATTTAAATATTATATTCAATTATTACAAGTCTCTTACTAAAAAATATAATTAATATTGAAAACTCTTTCAAAGAGTTAAATTTTATAAAAGTACATATATATGAAAAAATATATATTTGAAAGCGTTAACAATGATATGGTTCTGGACTATTTTTGCCAAATTAGACTGCATTAGTCCAATTACAATATATCAGTATATAATAGTTATCTTCTATACCTCTCTGTTTGTAAATTTATATATCAATTTAACATAGACCCTGATCAGAAAATATTTTAGCTCCGCTACTGGTCACCTTTTATCCACTTCTATGCAGCAAATTAAATGTCACAGTCGACAGATTGGATTGTCAAACATAACTTCTTTTTTTTCCTCTCTGGTGTTACGTTAGACGATGAAATTTGACATTTTCATCGATCGAGAAACTCTTTTATTCCATAAAATGAAGAACGAGAACATAAACAATTCAGCCCGTTGGTTCAATAGCAAAATCTAAAGTAAATTTGCTTCTTGAGAGAAAATTCACCTGAAAATTTGTATAAATAGCAGCATTTGGTTCTCGTGTGAGCATCAAATCACAAGAAGAAAAAATGAAGACATCAAACAGTGCATTGATTTCCCTTTTTTCAGCTTTCCTACTGGTCTCATGGGTTACTTCTAATAATCCTCATTATGATTTCATTAATTGCCTTCAATCTCGTGAAAACTCCATCTCAAACTCTGAGGAGATATACACCCCAAAAAACACAGCATACGAGTCCATTCTGCAATCCTCAATACAAAATTTACGCCCAGCAGTTCAGTACTCGTCTTTGAGACCCAAAGTTATTGTGACACCAAGGGATGAATCCCAAATCCAGGCAGCCATATATTGTTCCAAGAAACATGGCTTGCAGCTTAGGGTTCGAAGCGGTGGACATGACTACGAGGGCCTTTCTTACATATCTGAAATCCCTTTTGTCATCGTTGATCTCAGAAACTTCCGATCGATATCTATCGACACTAAAGAGAAAACTGCTTGGATTGGAGCTGGAGCAACTTTGGGCGAAGTTTACCACACGATTGCTGAAGCCAGCAGGACTTTGGCTTTCGTTGCAGGGGCGTGCCCTACAGTTGGGGTTGGAGGACACTTCAGTGGGGGAGGATACAGCATGATGTCCCGAAGGTTCGGCCTCTCGGCTGATAACATAATCGATGCCAAAATAATCGACGTTAATGGTCGAATTCTTGATCGTAAAACCATGGGGGAGGATCTGTTTTGGGCCATTAGAGGTGGTGGAGGTGCTAGTTTTGGTGTCATTACTGCATGGAAGGTGAATCTACTCACCGTGCCAGAAAAAGTGACCGTCTTCAACGTCACCAGGACGGAGGAGCAAAATGCTACACAATTAATACACCGATGGCAATACGTTGCAGACAAGATCGATGAGAATCTTCTGATCCGACTCTTCATTAGCAGCATCAATTCTAACGAAACTGGAAAGAGAACGATACAGGTATCGTTCACTTCCATGTTTATTGGTGCGACTGATGATCTCCTAGAAATCATGCAGAAAAGATTCCCGGAACTAGGCCTGGAGAAAGAAGATTGCACCGAGGTGAGCTGGATCGAATCCATACTCTACTTCGCATACATTCCTCTCGACGAATCCGTCGATGTGTTGCTAAAGAGGACTCAGGATGACGTATCCTATTCCAAAGGAAAATCAGACTACGTGACGCGTCCCATTTCAGAAAAAGGCCTAACAGGAATTTGGAAAATGCTACATGAAGAAGATGAAGGTTTAAGTCAGTTGCAGTTTAGTCCTTATGGTGGAAGAATGGCTGATATCTCAGAATCTGACATACCATTTCCACACAGAGCTGGAAACATTTACATGATTCACTATAGTGTAAGCTGGACAGAAGAATCCGAATCCAACAGGCACATAAACTGGATCAGAAGGCTCTATAGTTACACGGCTCCGTTGGTTTCGAAATCTCCAAGACGTGCGTACATGAACTATCGAGATCTTGACTTGGGCTTAAACAACATTGGCAATACAAGCCATAGACAAGCCAGCAATTGGGCTTTAAGATATTTCAAGAATAACTTCAACAGATTGGTTCGTGTGAAGACCAAGGTTGATCCCACCAATTTCTTCAGGAACGAGCAAAGCATTCCACCTCTATCATCATAGAAAATAGTTTTCTGTTTTTAAAGAAAAAGTGTTCACAGAGTTTAGTCATGGGTCAACATTTATAAGATTATAGTAAATTAAATAAATGTTGTGTATTCGTTTTAGCTGTTATAAACGATTAGTATGATATAATATTATATGATTGTTAAGAAATCATTGTGTAATAAGAGTTCTCCTTGTTTCATTCTTTAAATATGTTGGAATATACATTTCTCCTATATGGAAAAAAATAAAGTGTAAGACCACCTTATAAGATCTTGAACCACTTATCATATCAACCAATTGATTTTTATGATGGAATCTTAGTGATTCTTCAAATGGTATCAGAGCGGGATTTTGTCTTAGTCTTTCATGTATGCACGTGTGACCCGCATCTTTGCTCTTTGGCTTGTTTGAGAACCTATTATTGGTTGGCTCATTTGAGGACCCTCTTTGGCTCATTTGACTTGGTTCTTGACGTTTCTTGGTTCTCGTTCCTTGTCACACATAAGGAATATTGAAATATGCATTTCCCTCATATAGAAAAATAATAAAGTATAAGATTACCTTATAAAGTGTTGGGTCATTTCTTATATCAACCAATTGATTTTTATAATGGAATCTCAGCAATTCTTCACGTTGTATAAGACCTTTCTTTAATTTCTTTTGTTAGACAATTACCCAAGCAGTATTTCTTTTGTTAGACCGCTACCGAATCAGAACCTAAGTAGGATCATTACACCAGTACTATTTCTGCATCCAAATCTTTGATCCCTTGACCTTTGCAAACTCGCAGTTGATATGGATATATCCGGCTCAACTTGTAAATCGCTCAAGTTCAAGCAATTCTTGGATCCAACTTAAGCTTGTTGACTAATAATTTTGATATTATCAATAGTTTATATATATATATATATATATATATATATGCTTAAGTTACCACTTTATGTAAAAGCTTAATCATTAGTCATCATTTCACATCATCACATTTTCTCATATATGATGGAATTTTTTTTTCAGCATACATAAGATATCTAATATTTAGCAAATGAATTCTAAACACATAAACCAATTGCGGAAAAACGATATAAAACATTACTCATATCTGTATACTCTGTTGCAGAGCCAGAAATTGACCGGTGGGAGGAGCTCACACTCGCCGATGGTTGTGAAGGACTCCATCAACAAGCTCCAAGTTGAAGGTGCCCCTTAAGCAAGTTACCCCCAACATGATTTTGACCAAAGTCGAATAACAGAAGTTTGCGACCTAGCTAGTTTTTCTTGTGACATCCCTTGAGTTTGATTGTTTTGACTTGGGTTGCCCCTATTCAGCAGCCTTTGTAAGGGATCTTCAATTTGATGATCTTGATTGTGATTAGTCCTACTTAGACATTTGTATACGACTGTTGCGCATGTGAAATATACGAGAAACTGATCGCTTGACCCTCAAATCGACCATCTCATAAATAATGACCAATTCCAAGCAGTTATCTGCAATAGTCCCACTGTGTGTACCAACTAAAAAACTTGGTTTTGGCAAATGGGCCTGAATTGATTCGCGTGCGGGCATATCAAGTTTGTAAGAACAATCAAATGTTGGATAGAACGAACTAATGTTATGTTTATTATAGTCTTATTTTAAAATACTTATATTATTAATATGAAGGTATATCTTATAAGATTTAATAAATCTTATCATGCATTCTATAAAAATTCAAAACAAAGCTAGACTTTTTATTTTATAAGAAATAAGTAATGCATCCTATCTTATTTTTTATAACTATAAAATGCATGGTACATGTGATAAGATATATTAAATCTTATAAGATTTTTCTAAATTTTAATAAAATAAATATTTTAAAATAAGATTATTTCAAATATGCTATTAGAATCAACCGCGGACAGATGTGACTTGTGGGTTTTCTACGTCTCAAATTGTCTCCAAGTACTTTGTACGATTTTGATCGCTTGTACTCTGGTTGATTGCTTGATAATCGAAGTTCAACGACTAGCAATTGATTGTTAGATGACAAGGTGTGGTGTGGCCAGATAGGCCATCATCGAGTGTGGCTTCGCCGAACTTGGTCGCATATGGCATGACCAAGTACAGCTTGGCAGAACATGACGTGGCCAAATATGACATCATAAAAGCATATCTTGGAATATTTTTGTACGTGCTGAACTAAAACTTAAACAATGTGTGTCAAAGCTCAGGAAGCTTGCTCTTTAATTTCACAATACAAAAATATCAAAAAATTGAAAGTGCACTACCAAGTAGTTATTGTTATTACAAGACTTTTATTAACATCGTTCATGGTTATCCTATTATCTAATTAATTTTTTTACTGAATGAGCGTGACATACCAATTAAATTATTGAAAATTGGCACAAACAAAATTTGAGGTTCCCATGATTGAATTGAACGAAGGAGAATAACAATGTACCTCGCCCTTCGGTTACCATAATTGATTATTGTAGAAGTCACGATAACAATCTGCTTTGCACAATTATGCTAGACTAAGTAGTCATCTAAAGCTAGACTAAGGGTCTGTGTTGGATTTTTTTTTTTTCAGAAAAACACTTTTTTTTAAAAAAAAGTTATATTCGATTTGCAATAACTATTTGATTTGACTTTCAAAAAAGGTGAAACTCTGAAAAAGCTTTAAATACAATTTTTTTTAGAAGTCAAAATTTTTAACTTTTTAAAAAAACTATTAAAAGAAGAGCTTAAAAAAAAAAAAAACCCAATGCAAACGGGATCTAAAATTATGAAGAGCTAAGTTAAAAAACTAAAGAGATATAAAAGACAAATTGACTTTGATATTTTGTGTGTGGTCCTGTTTTGTTGCTTTAGTCAATATCCAAGGCCACCCAAAGCTCTTGGTGCAAATGAGATTTCTTGTTGATTATCCTAATTTCATGGTATATTTTCTTGATTATCCTAATTTAGTGAGATCACTATTTGATTTCCTCTGCCGAAATTGTCGGGAAGCTTGTCAAGTTATTACAGATTTTGCTACTCTTTTTCTAAAATTTGAGGATAACTTCAAAAGGTTGTAGGTAATAGGATTAGATATCATGTACCTTACCTATTATGCATCTACTTAACATTGTACACTTTACAGTAGCACATTCATAACTTTGTTATTATAATTTTACATTTTTTATATTATATGTTCAAAGCTTTTAATTATTTACAAATTAAATGTTATGTATTTACAATCTTAACCCTTTATGTTCAAAACTTTTAATTATTTACAATTTATTTATTTATTACTCTTATATTATATATTTAAAAGATCATATATTCACAATCACAAATTACTTATTTACAACTCTTCAAGATCTGTTCACAATCTGTAAACGATTTCATAACTCGCAGCTGGAGGTGTTATTAGGTGTCTGATCAACGATCATTTTGTTGTTTTGTGTTCATCGGTATGAAAAGAGTTAATTAAATTTCATGTTGATCCGACGGCTGAATTGTGAGATTTATTGACCGGTATATCCTACATCTTTGGATGTATCATAATATGGGTATGTGGTATAAATTACGGCAGGTAACATTCCCATTCAAATCCAATTTTGACTAATTTGCATTTACTGCTAAGATCGATATTTTTTCACAAAATTGTTCAAGGCGTAAAATTTGTGTCAGAACAATAACTTTTGACAAGTGTCTATACAATTTTCTTTTAACATATTCAGACTACATGAGAATTAGGTTATGATCAAATTGAATTGCAAATAACCAATTTTTGAATTTGGAAAAATAACTACCAATGTCGAACCGAACAACTTTGATAACTGAATTTTATTAACTAAAATTTTTCGGTTCAGTTTTTGTTGGTCCTTAAAATAACTGAATTAAAAAACAAGAAACAAAGTACAACGTAATTAGAATAACTAAATTCCTAAAAGAGTAAAAGCATAATTGAATTCCTAAATGAATTCAGTAATGGAATTTAGTCAAATAAAAATTAGGGAGAAATGCATTACCACCATGTTTTAAGTTGTCTAGATTGCTGATTATCTCCTTGTCCTTTAAAATTTACCATATTATCTTTAAAAGTTACCATATTATCTCCACATGCTTTCAAAAGGTGACATATAATTTCCTACCATAGTTTTTTTGGTTCAATTTAACTTATTGTGCACTATATGCAATTTTTTTTTGCATATATGAGCATTAAAATTTATAATGTATTATATACTTTCGCAAGAATACCATTATTTTTAACTAACAACATTAACATATATAATAACAAAAAAAAGGAGGAGATCACGTCACCTATTGAAAATTATAAGGGGATAATGTGATAAGGTTTAAAAACCTAAGAGGGTAATTAGGTAAATAGACAAACCATGAAAAGATAATTACTATGAAGAAGTTCAAGTGAAGAAGCTCAAGCAACTTGGAGGGATGCACCCGCTTAGAGGAGAACGCGACAAGTTTGAAGAAGCTCAAGTGAAGGCTAAGAAGAAGAGAAAAGTGACGTTCCCGCTTATTGTGGAGATTCTTGGAACTTGCCACCAAGGGAGGAATTTTTGAGTTATGGCTCGAGTGCAGAGTCCAAGCCCATATTGAAATTAGGAAAGAGTTTTAAGAAGAGTCAAAATTTCAATTATGGTAAGTGTCTTAGTTATGGTAGGATTGATAGAATATGGAACCTTTTCTTGGAGGACAAGAAAGTCTCCTCTATAAATAAAGTTCTACCATTAGTTGTTTGGTAATGTGTGTGTTTTGCAATAAATCTAGTTTGAGAGAAAGAGCCATTGTAAGAATATCGTGAGAAAGGGTTTAGAGTTTTTGGGCTATACAAAAAATGTTATTCAGTGCGTAATTCTTTTCTATTGGTGTTTTCATGGACGTAGCAGTGGGCCAAACCACATTTATGTGTGTTTTCATGGACGTAGCAGTGGGCCAAACCACATTTATGTGTATGTGTTTCTTTTACGTTATTAGTGCATTATTCTGTTGTGTGTGTGTGAGTTATGCGTCCTAATTTCCTAACACTTCATTTGATGATCCTAATTGTGGTTATTCCAACTTGGACATTTGATGTACGACTATTGAGCATGATATATTTGAGAAACAATTTGCTTAACCTTCATATTGACCATCTCATCAATAATGACTAATTCTAAGCAATTATTTGCTATAGTTGGTCCCATTGGATGTACAAAAATTATTTACAAAAAAACTTTGTTTTGGCAAATCAACCGGAATTGATTTGTGCGCAGACGTGCCAAGATTGAAAGAACAATCCGATGTTGGATCAAACGAGCTAAGAATTGATCATGGATGAATGTGACTTGTGGGTTTTCTAAGTCTCAAACTGTGTCTAAGGACTTTGTACTATTTCGATCGTTAGCACTGTGGTTGATTGTTAGATGATCGAAGTTCAATTGTATGATGGCCAGCAATTGATTGTTGGAAGGATGACAAGGTGTAGCCGAATATGACGTGGCAGAATATGCCGTCACCGAATATAGCTCTGCCGAGTACAACTTTGGCCGAATATGGCATGACCAAGTACAGCTTCGATGAATATGACGTGGCCAAATATGGCATACTAAATACAAATCTTGGAATATTTTTTGTAGGTGCTGAAATAAAACTTATAGAATATATGTCAAATCTTAGGAAGCTTGCTCTTTCATTTCAGAATACAAAAATATTTTTAAAAAAAAGAAAAAAGAAAAGAATTGAAAGTACATTACCATGTAGTTATTGTTATTACAAGACAACCTGTATTAACATTGTTCATAGTTATCGTTTTATCTGATTGATTGTTTGCTAGATGAGCACGGCATGCCAATTAAATTGTCCGATTGACACAAGCAAAACTTGAGGTTACCATGATTGAATTAAAATTTTTCTCACGGTAACGATCTCCTTCGCACAGTTTTGCTAGTCCAAGCTATCATCTAAAGCTAGATTAAAGCTACGAAGAGCTAAGTTAAAAAACTAAAGAGATATAAAAGACATATTGACTTTGGGTGTTGTGTGTGTGGTCTTATTTTATTGCTTTTAGGGGGTGTTTGGATTGGTTTATCAAAAAACTACTTAAAGTATTTTGGACTTTATGCGACTTTTATTTATTGTTAACTTTAAATAGTTACATGTTTGAATCAAAGTTATAGTTATAAAAAAAATGTATTTACGTGTTTGATTAAAGTAGATTAAAAAGTAACTTATATGATTAAGATAACTATTAAGGACACTAAAATAGAATTTAAAATGTAGCTACAAGATAAAAAAAGCAAAGATATTTTAGTTATAAAAATA
This sequence comes from Cordia subcordata, assembly GCA_028554755.1. NCBI lineage: Eukaryota > Viridiplantae > Streptophyta > Magnoliopsida > Boraginales > Cordiaceae > Cordia > Cordia subcordata. The sequence continues at coordinate 9,109,723 of JAPTOF010000001.1, forward strand.
AAAGGTAAGGATAAGATGGTAAATGATTTGATCAAACTTATTTTTTTTAAGTGCTTAAAGCCATAAAAAGCATAAATTAGAGGTGAAGAGCTTTCTATTTTTTATTTAAAGTCACTTAAAAAATACTTTTTTTTTTAAATTAAACAAACACTTTTATTAATTTAAATTAGACCTTAAGTAAGTTTGACTAGGAAAAAAGCCAAACCAAATACTCTTTTAGTCAGTATCTAAGGTCACCTAAAGATCTTGGTAAATCATGTAGATGAAATTTCTTATTGATTATCCTGTTTTGATGGTATATTTTCTTGATTCTCCTAATTTAGTGAGATCTGTATTTGATTTCCTCTCCCAAAATTGTTGAGAAGCTTGTCATGTTGTTACAGATTTTGCTACTCTTTTTCTAAAATTTGAGGATTATTCCAAAAGGTTGCCGGTAACATTCCCATTCAAATCCAATTTTGCCTAATTCTCATCTACCACTAGATCGATATTACTTCACAAAATTGTTCAAGTTAGTAATATTTGTGTCTAAACTGTAACTTTTGACAAGTACCTAATATCGAACCGAACTACTTTGATAAGTGAATTTTTCAGTTCAGTTTTAGTTTGTGCTTAAAATAACTGAATTGCAAAACAAGAAACAAAGTACAATGTAATTAAAATAACTAAATTCCGAAAAGAGTAAAAACATAATTAAATTCCGGATGAATTCGATAATGGAATTTAGTCAAACAAAAATTAGGGTGAAATGCAAGTTATCCCCCTATGCTTTAGTTTGCTTAATTAATTGATTATCTCCTATATATGTTTTAAAATTTACCATATTATCTCTCTATGTTTTTCAAAAGGTGGCACATAATCTCATACTGCAATTTTTTTATTCAAACTAATTTATTATGCATCATATGCACTTTTTTTGGCATATATGAAAATTTAGTTATCTCGATGATAATTAAAATTTATAAATATTATGGATAACCAAAACTATTTAACGCAAAGACTTAGAACGCCTTTTGCCTTTTCTTAGTTGGGTTGATGAAGATTAACGCGTCCTTCACCTTAAAAATTAATTTGTTTTTAACTTGTGGTAAACTATGATCATATGGATAAACTTGAACTACACAACGAGTCATAGCTGACAATGAGGAATTAATTAATTGTATTACGAGAATTGCATGACATGCATGGCTACTGATAAATGTGAAGCCTCTGTTTTCATTAGTGCTTTTGAAAAATATAACACAATGTAATAATTTTCTTGTACTCTTGCTCTCAATTTTCCAAGGTGGAGAAACAAGTAGACCACACGTGCACGTTTAAGGGGGAAAAAAAAGATTAGGTCAAAATTAACCCTTCCCCAACCAATATACATACATACATATATATATATATATATATATATATATATACTTATACATATATATATATATATATATATACACACATTTATAATATTATATTTATATTATATTATAGACTCGTTTGATTGAGTGAAGCAATCTGGCTTGTACTTTTCCCAATTCTCGTGTAATGATGCAGTCCCTACAATGAGAATATATGGTTATTTTTTTTATATTGATATATACACTTGTGTTCAATTTTTTTCTTTTTTATGTGCGCGTTCTCTTGTTCATACGTGGAGGGAGAAAAAGACTTGTTAGTCGAAGAAGATAATGACTAAAAAAGAATTTTTAATATTTTTGTATATAGGGACCAATTTATATGCCATGACTAATTGTCCGTTGTCTCGGAGAATATGATAGATATGGTCACTTTCGGATGCAGAGGGGTTCAACCATTTGGGGTCAAATAACCCCGCTTCTTGTTCAAAAATTTGTCTATATATAAGTATAGTATTAATTATTTTAATTGAATCTCTTTAAATTATTTAATTGGATCCTTCTTCCCCTCCCCCCAACCCCCAAGGAGTTTACGCCAAATTAAAATGCTACAAGTTTTTTTAGAGCTCACACCACTCAAGTCTTCTCCAAACATTACTCACAATGGATTTGGAGGTTGACTTAGCCCAAAATTTACTACTTGATTTGCACTTTTGTTGGTCTCTCTATAAATATGTCTTAGTCCCAATGCCCCATTGTTGACGAGCAATTGTCTACCCTCTTCAACTAGTAGTAGGAGAGTACTTGCTAGCTACAAACAGCCCTTCATCAGGTTCACAAGCAGTAGATTTCCTTGCACACAACTCCCATTTCCATGGCTAAGCGTACACCGTCTAAGAGAACCCGAATATCGGCAACATTAATTAACCCTCTTAATTAATTAATGAGAGTTTTTTTAAAAAAAAAAACACACACACACACACACAAACATCTATCTTTGAAGTGACCAACCTACTTCTAAAAATAAAAATACAGTCCTTACACGCCTACGCCCATATTATTTTATTTTATTTTCTCAATTTAAATATTATATTCAATTATTACAAGTCTCTTACTAAAAAATAAGATTAATATTGAAAAACTCTTTCAAGAGCTAAATTTTATAGAAGTACACATTATATGAAAAAAAATATATTTGAAAGCGTTAACAATGATGTGGTACTGGACTATTTTGCCAAATTAGACTGCATTAGTCCAATTACAATATATCAGTATATAATAGTTATCTTCTATACCTCTCTGTTTGCAAATTTATATATCAATTTAACATAGACCCTGATCAGAAAATATTTTAGCTCCGCTACTGGTCACCTTTTATCCACTTCTATGCAGCAAATTAAATGTCACAGTCGACAGATTGGAGTGTCAAACATAACTTCTTTTCTTTTTTTTTTTCCTCTCTTGTGTTACGTTAGACGATGAAATTTGACATTTGACATTTTCATCGATCGAGAAGGTCTTTTATTACATAAAATGAAGAACGAGAACATAAACAATTCAGCCCGTTGGTTCAATAGCAAAATCTAAAGTAATTTTGCTTCTTGAGAGAAAATTCACCTGAAAATTTGTATAAATAGCAGCATTTGGTTCTCATGTGAGCATCAAATCACAAGAAGAAAAAATGAAGACATCAAACAGTGCATTGATTTCCCTTCTTTCAGCTTTCCTACTAATCTCATGGGTTGCTTCTAATAATCCTCGTGATGATTTCATTCATTGCCTTCAATCTCATGAAAGCTCCATCTCAAACTCTGAGGAGATATACACCCCAAAAAACACAGCATACGAGTCCATTCTACAATCCTCAATACAAAATTTACGCCCAGCAGTTCAGTACTCCTCTTTGAGGCCCAAAGTTATTGTTACACCAAGGGATGAATCCCAAATCCAGACAGCCATATATTGTTCCAAGAAACATGGCTTGCAGCTCAGGGTTCGAAGCGGTGGACATGACTACGAAGGCCTTTCTTACATATCTGAAATCCCTTTTGTCATAGTTGATCTCAGAAACTTCCGATCGATATCTATCGACACAAAAGAGAAAACTGCTTGGATTGGAGCTGGAGCAACTTTGGGCGAAGTTTATCACACAATTGCTGAAGCCAGCAGGACTTTGGCTTTCGTTGCAGGGGCTTGCCCCACAGTTGGAGTTGGGGGACACTTCAGTGGGGGAGGATACAGCATGATGTCCCGAAGGTTCGGCCTCTCGGCTGATAACATAATCGATGCCAAAATAATCGACGTTAATGGTCGAATTCTTGATCGTAAAACCATGGGGGGGGATCTGTTTTGGGCCATTAGAGGTGGTGGAGGTGCTAGTTTCGGTGTCATTACTGCATGGAAGGTGAATTTACTCACCGTGCCAGAAAAAGTGACCGTCTTCAACGTCACCAGGACGGAGGAGCAAAATGCTACACAATTAATACACCGATGGCAATACGTTGCGGACAAGATCGATGAGAATCTTCTGATCCGACTCTTCATTAGCAGCGTCAATTCTAACGTAACTGGAAAGAGAACGATACAGGTATCGTTCACTTCCATGTTCATTGGGGCGACTGATGATCTCCTAGAGATCATGCAGAAAAGATTCCCGGAACTAGGCCTGGAGAAAGAAGATTGCACCGAGGTGAGGTGGATCGAATCCATCCTCTACTTCGCATACATTCCTCTCGACGAATCCATCGATGTGTTGCTAAACAGGACTCAGGACGGCGTAGCCTATTTCAAAGGAAAATCAGACTACGTAACGCGCCCCATCTCAGAAAAAGGCCTAACAGGAATCTGGAAAATGCTTCATCAGGAAGGTGAAGGTGCAAGCCAGTTGCAGTTTAGTCCTTATGGTGGAAGGATGGCTGAAATCTCAGAATCTGACACACCTTTTCCGCACAGAGCTGGAAACATTTACATGATTCACTATGGAGTCGGCTGGACGGAAGAATCCGAATCCAGCAGGCACATAAACTGGATCAGGAGGCTGTACAGTTACATGGCTTCTTACGTTTCGAAATCTCCGAGACGTGCGTACATGAACTATAGAGATCTTGACTTGGGCGTGAACAACGTTAATGGCAATACAAGCTATAGACAAGCCAGCAATTGGGCTTTAAGATATTTCAAGAATAACTTCAACAGATTGGTCCGTGTGAAGACCAAGGTTGATCCTACCAATTTCTTCAGGAACGAGCAAAGCATTCCACCTCTATCGTCATAGAAAATAATTTTCTTTTTTTAAAGAAAAAGTGTTCACTAAGTTATCATGGGTCAACAAATATAGGATTATAGTCAAATAAATAAATGTTGTGTATTCGTTTTAGCTATTTATAAACGATTAGTATGATATAATATTATATGATTGTTATGAAATCATTGCGTAATAAGAGTTCTCCTTGTTTTGCTCTTTAAGTATGTTAGAACGCACATTTCTCTTATATAAAATAATAATAAAATAGAAGGATACCTTATAAGGTCTTGAATCACTCATCGTATCAATTAATTGATTTTTATGATGGAATCTTAGTGATTCTTCATATGCTATCAGAACGGGTCTTGTCATAGTCTTTTGTGTCTACACGTGTGGTCCATCTTTATTCTTTGGCTTGTTTGAGAACCTATTATTGGTTGGCTCGCTTGAGCACCCTCTTTGGCTCATTTGACTTGGTTCTTGGTATTTCTTGGTTCTTGTTCCTGACCGCACATAAGAGATATTGGAATATATATTTTTCAACATAGAAAAATAATAAAGTATAAGATTACTTTATAAAGTGTTGAGTCACTCTTTATATCAACCAATTGACTTTTATAATGGAACCTAAGCGATTCTTCACAATATACTTTCTTTAATTTCTTTTGTTAGACTATTAGCCAAGCAGTATTTCTTTTGTTAGACCGTTACCAAAACAGCACCTAGGTAGGATCATTACACCAGTACTGTTTCTGCGTCCAAATCTTTGATCCCTTGACCTTTGCAAACTTGCAGTTGATATAAAAATATCTTGCCCAACTTGTAAATCTCTCGAGTTCAAGCAATTTTTGGCTCGAACTTAAGCTTGTTGACTAATAATTTTGATATTATCAATAGTTTATGTATATTGGTAAAGCATTTATATATATCATTTTAAAGTTATTACTTTATGTAAAAGCTTAATAATTAGTCATCATTTCACATCATCATATTTCTCATATATAGTAGATTTTATTTTTTTTCAATGTACATAAGATATTTGATATTTAGCAAATGAATTCTAAACACACATACCAATAGCGGAAAAATGATACAAAACATTACTCATATATGTATACTGTGCTGCAGAGCCAGAAATATATCGCCGATGGTTGTGAAGGACTCGATCAACAAGGTCCAAGATGAAGGTATCCCACAAGTAAGTTACCCCCAACATGATTTTGACCAAAGTCGAATAACAGAAGTTTGCGACCTAGCTAGTTTTTCTTGTGACATCCCTTGAGTTTGATTGTTTTGACTTGGGTTGCCCCTGTTCGCTTGACCCTCAAATCGACCATCTCATCAATAGTGACCAATTCTAAGCAGTTATCTGTAATAGTCCCACAGTGTGTACCAACTAAAAAACTTGGTTTTGGCAAATAGGCCTGAATTGATTCGCGTGCGGGCATCTCAAGATTGTAAGAACAATCTAATGTTGGATCGAACCAACTAAGAATCAATCGTGGACGGATGTGACTTGTGGGTTTTTTTACGTCTCAAACTGTGCCTAAGGACTTTGTACTATTTCGATCGCTAGTACTGTGGTTGATTGCTTTGATAATCGAAGTTCGATTGTACGACGACAAGCAATTAATTGTTAAATGACAAGGTGTGGCCGGATAGGCCATCATCGAGTATAGTTTCGCCGAACTTGGTCCAATATGGCATGATCAAGTACAGATTGGCAGAACATGACGTGGCCAAATATGACATGCTAAATACATATCTTGGAATGTTTTTGTACGTGCTGAACTAAAACTTAAACAATATGTGTCAAAGCTTAGGAAGCTTGCGCTTTAATTTCACAATACAAAAAATCAACAAAATTGAAAGTACACTACCAAGTAGTTATAGTTATTACAAGATGACTTTTATTAACATTGCTCATGGTTATCTTGTTATCTAATTGATTTTTTTACTGCATGAGTATGACATACCAGTTAAATTATTGGAAATTAACACGAGCAAAATTTGAGGTTTCCATGATTAAATGAAAGGAGAGAGTCACAATAACAATCTCCCTCGCCCTTGGGTTACCATAATTGATTATTGTAAAAAGTCACGATAACAATCGGCTTCGCACAATTATGCTAGATTAAGCTGTCATCTAAAGCTAGACAAACTTATGAAGAGCTAAGTTAAAAAACTAAAGAGATATAAAAGCCAAATTGACTTTGGATATTTTGTGTGTGGTCTTGTTTTATTGCTTTAGTCAATATCTAAGGCCACCCAAAGCTCTTGGTGCAAATGAGATTTCTTGTTGATTATCCTAATTTCATGGTATATTTTCTTGATTCTCCTAATTTAGTGGGATCTCTATTTGATTTCCTCTGCCGAAATTGTTGGGAAGCTTGTCAAGTTATTACAGATTTTGCTACTCTTTTTTCTAAAATTTGAGGATAACTTCAAAAGGTTGTAGGTAATAGGATTGGATATGATGTTCTTTAAATATTATGCATCCATTTAACATTGTACACCTTATAATAGTGCATTCATAACTTTGTTATTATAAGTTCACAATTTTTATACTATATGTTCAAAACTTTTAATTATTTACAAATTGCATGTTATATATTTACAATCTTAACCCTTTATCTTCAAAACTTTTAATTGTTCATGATTTATTTATCTATTACTCTTATATTATATGTTCAAAAAATCATATATTTACAATCATAAATTACTTGTTTACAACTCTTTAAGATATGTTCACAATCTGTAAACGATTTCATAGCTCGCAGCTAAAGGTGGTATTGGTGTCTGATTGACAATCATTTTGTTGTGTTGTGTTCATCGGCGTGAAGAGAGTAAACTAATTAAATTTCACGTTGATCCGAGGCCAGATTGTGAGATTTATTAAGCAGTGCATCATGCATCATTGGATGTATCATAATATAGGTATATGGTATAATTTGCAGTAGATAACATTCCCATTCAGGTCCAATTTTGACTAATTTGCATCTACTGCTAGATCGATATTTTTTCACAAAATTGTTCAAGGCGTAAATTTGTGTCAGAACAATAACTTTTGACAAGTACCTAAACAAATTTTCTTTTAAGATATGCAGACTAAATGAGACTTAGGTCATGATCAAATTGAATTGCAAATAACCAATTTTTGAATTTGGAAAAATAACTACCAATGTCGAACCGAACAACTTTTATAACTGAATTTTATTAACTAAAATTTTTCGGTTCAGTTTTTGTTGGTCCTTAAAATAACTGAATTACAAAACAAGAAACAAAGTACAACGTAATTAGAATAACTAAATTCCTAAAAGAGTAAAAACATAATTGAATTCCTAAATGAATCCAGCAATGGAATTTAGTCAAATAAAAATTAGGGAGAAATGCACGTTACCCCCATGCTTTGAGTTGTCTAGTTTGCTGATTATTTCCTTGTGCTTTAAAGTTTACCATATTATTTTCATATGCTTTTCAAAATGTGACACATAATTTCCTACCATAGTGTTTTTGGTTCAATTTAACTTATTGTGCACTATATGCAATTTCTTTTTTGTTTTGGGTATATATGAGCGTTAAAATTTCTAATGTATTATATACTTTCACAAGAATACCATTATTTTTAGTTAATGACATTAACATATATAATAACAAAAGAAAAAGAGGTGATCGTGTCACCTATTGAAAATTATAAGGGGATAATGTGATAAGGTTTAAAAACATAGGAGGGTAATTAGGTAAACAGGCAAACCATGAAAAGATAATTAGTTAATTAAACAAACTAAAAAGGATAACATGACACGCTTTGAAAGAGCAAGGGGGTAATATGGCAAGTCTAAAAGCATTTGGAGTAATTAGTCATTAGACAAACTATGGGGGCTGATATGAATTTTTCCAAAAAAATTAACTTGCCCAAAACAAACAAACAAAAAAAGAAGAGCAGCATATATAAGGAATTAATGAAAATATAGTTATTTCGATTGATAATTAAAATTTATAAATATTATGGATAACCAAAACTAAAAATCGAATAAGTTAGTTTAGCCATTGAAATTTGAAACCGAATAAAAATAAATTAATTAACCGAACCACGACATTATATTTTGTTTTTAGGGACTTCTGTTTATGTTCTCGTTGGAATCATCTACTAACTTATTCAGTTTGTGATCTAGTCTTGACCGGTGAAATCCCCCAGTGAATTAGAGCGAATTTAGCATTTAGTTGAAAATTTTAGTTTTATAAAAAGGCTTTTTCGAACTTTTAGTCAAATGGATTTTTGGTGAAAACAAAAATGTATTTGGTTATTTCTATGTAAAATGAATTTTTACCAAATGAGATGGTGTTTGGTTTTATAAGCGAAATAACTGTTGGTTGCATAAATTATTGAAATGGACATTTTAAACTAATATTGTTTGCTTTCTATAATATATTATTTTATTCATATTTCAATTTTTTTGGGAAAAAAACTCTTTAAAAAATTATAGTTATAATTCAAAATATTAAAACAAAAATAAAATATATTAGCAAAAAAAAACCATCGGTCGCTGCAATCTGATGAGAAGCTAAGAAAGCCAAATTAAATAAAATAGGGATAGGGAAAAGTAGGGTGGCTATTGGCATAATGAAAAATTAAAGAAGATATTTTTGTCCAAAAAATATATTAAAACACTGTTAGCAAAAAGGCAACCGAAGAAATTAAAAATTTTAAATTCTCCGTTTAGCCTCAAAACTTAGTTGACTTTTAATCAAAATTAACTTTTCGAATGTAAAACCAAACACTCTTGTTTTCTTGAAACGGACTTTTAAATTCTAAAAGTTAGTTTGACTCTTCAAAATAGAAAACCAAATTGGCTCTTAGTCATCCCCTAACGGAAGACTCATTCAAGCTAATTAAAGCAAAGACTTAGAACGCCTTTTTCTTTTCTTATTTGGGTTGATGAAGATTAACGCGTCTTTACCGTTAATAATTAATTTGCTTTTTACTTCTGGTAAACTATGAGCCTTTTGGATTGGGTTTTGTTTTTCTTTTTTTAGCAAAAAACACTTTTTCTCAAAAAACTATATATTGTTGTGCGATAATTATTTGGCTTAATTTCTAAAAAAGTTAAAACTCAAAAAAAAAACTTAAATACAATTTTCTTCAGATGCAAGAATTTTTACAAACTTCTGAAAAAAATACTTTTTTAAAATTTTATAGAAAAGAGAAGTTTTAAATAAAAAAAAAAATTAATCCAAACGCGTCCTATGATATGGGTAAACTTGAATTACACTACAAAAGCCAAAATGAGGAATTAATTGTATTACGAGAATTGTATGACATGCATGGCTGCTGAGAATGACAAGCCTATGTTTTCAGTTTCGTGATGTTGAAAAATATAACACAAGTAATAGTTTTCCTGTGCTCGTGCTTCCAAATTTCCAAGTGAAGAACACGACGTGCACGTTTTAAAAAAAAAAATTATATATTTGTTGTTCGATTGAGTGAAGAAATTCGGCGTGTACTTCTTCTAACTCTCGTGTAATCATGCAGTCCCTTCAATGACAACATATATGGTATTTTTATGTTGATATAGATTTGTGTTTAAATTAACTTTCTTCTACCATGCGCGTGTTCTCTTGCTCATTTATTGATCCTTTTCAAAAAAATTATGTATTGCATATCTATATTTCCCTTTGACATTTAAGTTACATTCATTGCACTTTCATGACATAAAAATCATAAAGAACTAATGCATAATTTATTTTCTCTCTCTTCCAACATCAAAAATATTATCACCGAGAATAAAAACGAATGAAAATGCAAAATTCTGAATCCTACTAATTAAAAGTTAGATGATATTATTTTTTTAAATTATTAAAAATGATTTAGATAGTCCACTATATGTACATTTAACATTTTAGATAATCTACTAAATTATATTTTAAATAACGTGCTAACTTTAATTATTTTTATTCTTTTAATGTTAACATAAGAGGTCGAAAGACTATAATTCAATCGCGTAGGACGCGCCGGCCATTAAATATTGGGACTTGCGAGGACCCTGGTATTTGCACATTGAATAAAAGTAAAAGTGCAGAAGCAAAAGGTTTGTGACGTATCTTTTGTAAGGACAAGCAGTGCTTATCGAATTTTCTACTTTTAGTTGGACAACCGGAGCCTTCATCGGGAGGTATAATGAAAAAATTGGATATAGAAAATGTGTTTTTAAATAACTACAGTATCCTATTTTAAAATGAATTATAGTGTATCTCATGTAATGCACAAGAGAAATGCATGTTTTCACTATCCATATTTATTATTAGTGGTCAACTTTTACATTTTATGTGAGGATAAATATAAATATAATTTTTAAAAATTTAGTTTGGTAAGTTTTAATACTAATCATATTTCTATGAGAAATTTGCAATAATTGAATAAATGTTTTAAATTATATATGAGAAATTTTTAATAATTGAATAAAATAATTAAATTAAGAAAGTAAATTAGAAAATGATATGATATGGAAAAAAGAAAAAAAAAGATTTTTAATATTATTTTTACATGGAAAATATTATTATCAATTGGTGATTAAATAGATCTACATTAGATAATAGATGTGCATGAAGGTAGACTAATTGCTCTATTGGATAAGAAATAAGGGTTTACACTGACGACATATGACATTTATTGAAAATGTATGCACTTTTCTTTTAGATCAAGTCATTTTTTTATTTTATTTTCTCAATTTAAACGTTCTACCCAGTTATTGTAAATCCCTAAAAGAATATATGTTAGCACCAAAAACTTACAGAAAAACATGATTAGTATTGAAATTAATTGAAAATTAAATTTTATAAAAATTCATGTTTTACCTTCACATAACCTGTAAAAATTAGCCATCAATAATAAATAAAAAACATAAAAAAATATGCATTTTTCGTGTGTATCACACGGTAATACTCTAGTAAATTAAGATATATTAAAACATGCATTTATTCTCCATATTTTCTATTTGTCTTTCTCTCTTTCCGCTTTCCTTTCCCTTTTGTTCTTCCTTACCTGATCCTTCCTCGTCTTATTCCTAATTACTTTTGAACACAAACTACGTTTTCATTTTTGAGCACAAGCACAACTTTCTTTGAGGGTACATTTAAAAGAAACACAGGGAGTAAGGCACTATTTACCTTTTTATTTATAAAAGTTTGTTAAAAATTATCCTTAATGTATATATGTATGTATATATATATATATATATATAGACTGTCGTGTAGCTATTTTATCACCTAATCTCACCAAGAGTTGTATTATGCGCAATTTCATTTTAATGTAAGAAACTTGACTGTCAGTACTCAGTAGGGGTAAATTGTTACACTAGATATTTTAATACTATTCCTCCTTTTAATGAAAGTACGAATGTTCTGCAAAATCAAGCATTCAGTAAACCATTATGAACGGGATATTAAGAAAAAAAAATTTGGGCAAATTCCACTATTAATGCTCATTATTGGCTCATTGTGCCAATTTTGTCCTTATTGTTATAGAAGTAACATAATTAATTCCCGATGTTAAGAAAGTAACACAACTAATCTCTAATATAAACAAAACATGATAATATTAGTCCCCTCCATTAAATTAATGTTAAAATAAAACAAAAAAGTACCAAATTTAAAGGGTAAAATTATCTTTTAATTTAAAAGCCTTTTATTTCCTTTCTTTTGTCTCTTCTTCTCCGGTCAACCCCAGCGACCTTCATTGCCATTGCACCATCACCAATCTTTCACCATCAGTGGCAGGTTGGCAGCGGAAATGGCCATCAACTTTTTTCATTTTTCATTTTTTTTACGGAGGCTGGAGGAAAGAAAAGGATAAATATAATTTTTCAAAATTATGCGTCATGTTGTAATTACTAAAATTTCACCTAAATTTTTTCATTTCGTTGTTATAATGATTGTATTGATAAATTCTGGCAAATCAAGAAAGCTTCCTGTAATGAACTTCTCTATCATGGGCAAGATTTTCTGCCTGAACTCGGTGGGTACGTTGATTAATCTTTCTAATCTCCTTTTTGTTTCTCTTTTTGTGCGAGAGTCTCCAGTGTCAAAAAATATATATATTAAGATATGGTAAAGTATATTTATGTGAACCTAGTACGATTCTACACTAGCGATAGATTGAAGGTCAGCAAGAAGAACATTATAAATATGAGGAACTAGTTTGCAATTCATCAATTTAAGCTAAGTTATCTATATTAGCTTTTTTTTTTTTAGTAAATTGCATAGAACCATCTTGTATTTTGTCATAAGTATGCATTTACCCAAACGAGTATGGTGCTATTTGTCCTTTTTTTTTTTGCTTTGAGCTAGGACTCCCAAACCACATTAAACTTAAAACTAATCTTTATTGGGCCGGGAGTAGTTAAGGAGAATCAAATCTTTTTCAAGTTCCCTATAAGCGAAAAATTTTCAGTTAAAAATCTTAAAAAAAAAAAAAAAGTGGACGAATTTGCTGTCTGCCAACAAGAAATCAAAGAAAAGTCTTATACATAAAGGAGGAAACAAGGAAACTTTTATTGCACAACGATTCTATAACAATCATACAATATTATTGCATCAATCATTTACAATTATCTAAAGGAATTAATATACACCATTTATTTAATATAGTCTTACATATTGACTCATGACTTTAATTAACTAAATTAGTGAACACTACTCTATGGTGATAGAGATGGGATGCTTTGCTCGTTCCGGAAGAAATTGGCAGGATCAACCTTGGTCTTCACATGAACCAATCTGTCAAAGTTATTCTTGAAATATCTTAAAGCCCACCTGCTAGCTTGTTTATAGCTTGTATTGCCATTAACGTTGTTCATGCCTAAGTCAAGATCTCTATAGTTCATGTATGCACGTCTAGGAGATTTCGAAACGTACGAAGCCATGTAACCGTACAGCCTCCTGATCCAGTTTATGTGCCTACTGGATTCGGATTCTTCCGTCCAGCCGACCCAATAGTGAATCATGTAGATGTTTCCAGCTCTGTGTGGAAAAGGTGTGTCATATTCAGGGATTTCAGCCATCCTTCCACCATAAGGACTAAACTGCAACTGGCTTGCACCTTCACCTTCCTGATGAAGCATTTTCCAGATTCCTGTTAGGCCTTTTTCTGAGATGGGGCGCGTCACGTAGTCTGATTTTCCTTTGAAATAGGTTACGGATTCCTGAGTCCTGTTTAGCAACACATCGATGGATTCGTCGAGAGGGATGTATGCGAAGTAGAGTATGGATTCGATCCAGCTCACCTCGGTGCAATCTTCTTTCTCCAGGCCCAATTCCGGGAATCTTTTCTGCATGATTTCTAGGAGATCATCAGTCGCACCAATAAACATGGAAGTGAACGATACCTGCATCGTTCTTTCTCCAGTTAGGTCAGAATTGATGCTGCTAATGAAGAGTCGGATCAGAAGATTCTCATCGATCTTGTCTGCAATGTATTGCCATCAGTGTATTAATTGTGTAGCATTTTGCTCCTCCGTCCTGATGACGTTGAAGACGGTCACTTTTTCTGGCACTGTGAGTAAATTCACCTTCCATGCAGTAATGACACCAAAACTAGCACCTCCTCCACCTCTAATGGCCCAAAACAGATCCTCTCCCATGGTTTTACGATCAAGGATTCGACCATTAACATCGATTATTTTGGCATCGATTATGTTATCAGCCGAGAGGCCGAACCTTCGGGACATCATGCTGTATCCTCCCCCACTGAAGTGTCCTCCAACTCCAACTGTGGGGCAAGTCCCTGCGGGGAAAGCCAAAGTCCTGCTGGCTTCAGCAATCGTGTGATAAACTTCGCCCAAAGTTGCTCCAGCTCCAATCCAAGCAGTTTTCTCTTTAGTGTCGATAGATATCGATCGGAAATTTCTGAGATCAACGATGACAAAAGGGATTTCAGATATGTAAGAAAGGCCCTCGTAGTCATGTCCACCGCTTCGAACCCTAAGCTGCAAGCCATGTTTCTTAGAACAATATATGGCTGCCTGGATTTGGGATTCATCCCTTGGTGTCACAATAACTTTGGGTCTCAAAGGGGAGTACTGAACTGCTGGGCGTAAATTTTGTACTGAGGATTGTAGAATGGACTCGTATGCTGTGTTTTTTGGGGTGTATATCTCCTCAGAGTTTGAGATGGAGTTTTCATGAGATTGAAGGCAATGAATGAAATCATCATGGGGATTATTAGAAGTAACCCATGAGATTAGTAGGAAAGCTGAAAAAAGGGCATTCAATGCACTGTTTGATGTCTTCATTTTTTCTTCTTGTGATTTGATGCTCACATGAGAACCAAATGCTGCTATTTATACAAATTTTCGGGTGAATTTCTCTCAATAAGCAAATTTATTTTAGATTTTGCTATTGAACCAACGGGCTGAATTGTTTATGTTCTCGTTCTTCATTTTATGGAATAAAAGACTTTCTCGATCGATGAAAATGTCAAATATCATCGTCTAACGTAACACCAGAGAGGGAAAAAAAAAAAAAAAAAACTTATGTTTGACACTTCAATCTCTCGATTGTGACATTTAATTTGCTGCATAGAAGTGGATAAAAGGTGACCAGTAGTGGAGCTAAAATATTTTCTGATCAGGGTCTATATTAAGAGGGTGTTTGCATTGGTTATAAAAAAGTTACTTAAAACACTTCTGGCTTTAAGTGACTTTTTGTTATTGTCAATTTTAAATAGTTACGTGTTTGAATAAAAGTTATAGTTATAAAAATAAGTATTTATATGTTTGATTAAAGTGGGTTGAAAAGTAAGTTATATAGTTAAAATAACTATTAAGGACATTAAAATAAAATTTAAAAAGGTAGGTATAAGATAAAAGAGTAAAGATATTTTAGTAATAAAAATAAAAAGGTAAGGATAAAATAGTAAATGATTTGGTTAAACTTGATTTTTTTCAACATGCTTAAAGCCATAAAAAGCAAAAATTGGGATTGGGAAGCTTTTTATTTTTTACTTAAAGTCACTTAAAAAAAGTACATTTTTAATTAAAACAAACACTTCCATTAGCTTAAATTAGGCTTTAAGCAGGTTTGACCAGAAAAAAAGCCAAACCAAACACCCTCTAAATTGATATATAAATTTACAAAAAGAGAGGTATAGAAAATAACTATTATATACTGATATATTGTAATTGGACTAGATGCAGTCTAATTTTGCAGAAATAGTCCAGAACTATATCATTGTTAACGCTTTCAAATATACCTTGTTCATGTAATATATACTTTTATAAAATTTAACTCTTGAAAGATTTTTTCAATATTAATCATATTCTTTAATAAGAGACTTGTAATAATTGAATATAATATTTAAATTAAGAAAATAAAATAAAACAATATGGACATTGGAGTGTAAGGACTGGATTTTTTTTTTTTAGAAGCAGGTTGGTCACTTCAAAAATAGATGTGCTTTTTTTTTTTTCAAACTCTTATTAATTAATTAAGAGGGTTAATTAATGTTGCCGATATTCGGGTTCTCTTGGATGGTATCCGCTTAGCCATGGAAATGGGAGTTACGTGCAAGGAAATTGAATTCAATTCGCAACTGCTCGTGAACTGGATGAAGGGCAGTTTGTAGCCAGGAAGTACTCTCCTACCACTAGCTGAAGAGGGTAGACAATTGCTTGTCAACAATTGGGGCATTGAGCTGAGACATATTTATAGCGAGACCAATAAAAGTACAAATTGGATGGTAAATTTGGAGCAACAATTGTTACTTAGACCACATGGGATAAATCAATATCCAGATCCACTAAGAATAATGGTTGAAGAAGATTTGAGTACTGTCATCTTTAAAAAAATCTTATAACATCTTAATTTAGCGTAACTTCCTTGTAGGGAGAGGGATTCAATTAAAAAATTTAAAGAGATTCAATTAAAATAATTAATACTATACTTATATATAGACAAATTTTTGAACAAGAAGAGGGGTTATTTGACCGCAAATGACTCAACCCCTCTGAATCCGAAAGTGACCATACCTATCATATTCTCCGAGACAACCGACATTTAGTCATGGCATATAAATTGGTTCCTATGCACAAAAATATTAAAAATTCTTTTTTAGTCATTATCGTCTTCGATTAACATGTCTTTTGCCCCCTCCACGTATGAACAAGAGAACAGGCACATAAAAAAGAAAAAAATTGAACACAAGTGTATATATCAACATAAAAATAATAACCATATATTCTCATTACTGTAGGGACTGCATCATTACACGAGAGTTGGGAAAAGAACAAGACAGATTGCTTCACTCAATTAAACAACGAGTCTATAATATAATATAATTTATATTATATTTATTTATATAATTTATAAATATAATATAATTTATATTTATTCATTTATTTATTTTGGTTGGGGAAGGGTTAATTTTGACCTAATCTTTTTTAACCCCCTTAAACGTGCACGTGTTGTCTACTTGTTTCTCCACCTTGGAAAATTAAGAGCAAGAGCACGGAAAATTATTACATTGTGTTATATTTTTCAACATCACTAATGAAAACAGAGGTTTGTCATTTGTGAGTAGCCATTCGCGTCATACAATTCTCGTGATACAGTTAATTAATTCCTCATTGTCAGCTGTAAGTCGCTGTGTAGTTCAAGTTTATCCATATGATTATAGTTTACCACAAGTTAAAGGCAAATTAATTTTTAACGTGACGGACACGTTAATCTTCATCAACCCAAAGCAAAAGGCGTTCTAAGAGCCTGTTCGACAAATTTAACTGTTAGAATAGTTGATAGCTGTTTGACCAGCTGATAGCTGTTATATTTTAGCTATTAGCGGATAGCTACTTAAGTAGCTGATTGAACAAAATGTATTTGCTAAAATTAGCTATTAAATTAGTTGATAAATATTAAATGACGTAAAAGAACATTGATATCATGTTATTATTATTATTTTTATTATGATAATTCTAATCACTGTTACTATATAGAAATAAGATAATATATTTCATAATTAAATATTTATTTTCATAATCATATTTTAATATTAAAGTATAACTAAGTTTTTGATAAAACATTTATATCAATATTACAAAAATTAATTTTAATAGATTCAAAATTATTTTGTTAAAAAAAAATGTACAAATAAAACTTATGCTTTTAGTAATGTTGATTATATGAAAATTAAAATTTATTTTTATATTATTTCTTATTTATATTTGTAAAAGAAAAGGTAAAAATATAGAGAGAAATTGAAAAAAGAATAGAAAAATCAAAAAATGCAAAAAAGGTAGAATTGCCAAAAAAAACATGAAAAGCTAAAAGCTACCTGAAACGCTAAAATTTTTAGCTTTTGATAAACGTTAGTTGAAATGCTAAAAGCTACCTAAAAAACTACTTGAAACGCTAGTTTATCAAACAACAATAATTTAGCAAAATAGTGTTTTGACCAATCAAAAT
This sequence comes from Cordia subcordata, assembly GCA_028554755.1. Lineage (NCBI taxonomy): Eukaryota > Viridiplantae > Streptophyta > Magnoliopsida > Boraginales > Cordiaceae > Cordia > Cordia subcordata. The sequence goes on from JAPTOF010000001.1 coordinate 9,127,762, forward strand.
GCTAAATGCTACTGAAAAGCTGTTGCCGAACACGCACTAAGTCTTTGCTTTATAGCTTGAATGAGTTTCATGTTAGGGGATGGTTAAGAGTCCATTTGACTTTCCTTTTTTTTTTTTAAAGTTACTTATAAACAATTAATGCTTGTAAGCAAATTTTACATTTATAAACAAATACTAAATAAATAAAAAAGTATTTGGATAAAATATATTTATAAGTTGTTGAAATATTTGGCAAAAATGTGCTTAATAAGCAGCAGTTTTTGTTAACCATCATTGCTTTTTTATTAAAAGAAAAGTTTTTATTAAAATTACTCAAAAGGACGTTTCATTGTTTATGTTGTAGTTTTTTTTTGTGTTTCTAAGGGTATAAATATACTTTTAGTTGGTCAGCTTTCATTGCTTATAAGAAGCTAAAAAAATTGAGAGGCTGATACTTTTTTTTTTGGCGTATAAGTTAACTTTATCTACTTATAAGCATAATTGCCAAACATGTGTATGTAGATAGATAGATAAATAGGTAGGTAGATAGAAAGATAGATGGATAGCTAGATAGACAGGTAGGTAGGTAGGTAGATAGATAAATATATATATATATATATATAGAGAGAGAGAGAGAGAGAGAGTTTAAAAAATATTGGAGGATTGAACTATTGGGTCTGTTATTGTTGTTGAGATTTAAAAATTATTTGCTTGATTGATGTGATTAAATTATATATTTAAATATGTAATAATCAAATTTTAAATCGCCCAAATGACTTGAAAATGGCTTTAACTAGAGCCGTCAACTTTTTTATTATTTTGATCAGTTTCAATTTTATAAATTTATAAACTACCTAAATCGATTTAGTTAAAAAATTACTAATAAAACTACCCATACCGAGTGTGTATCCCCTGATGTATGATGTGTTTCGTATGATAATCTCTTTGTACTTCTGAGAAGGTAACACATTCATTCTTTTTGTCACTTTAATTCTTAACTTCCTTCTTTTTTTTTTTTTTTTCAAAAAGTTCCATTGAATGGACAGAAAGCAGGTACAAGAAAAATTAGCTAACTCCCATGAGATGTTGGTCATGAACGAGCAGGTCTAGGGGTGATGGTGGGATATTCCCAACCCAATTACAATCCAAAGTACCTAAGAGAGAATTTCTAGCCATCCAATCAATTGGTTTGTTAGCCTATCTCCGCACGAACTGAAATCGCACACACAGGATCCCGGCAGCAAACATTTTAGAGTCATTGATAATCAGGTCTTACTCCTAGCATAACAAGCTCCGAAACATTTTGTACAGTATAATCTTCAAATTTTTCAAGAGGAAATCCATCCAATAATTTATCTTCTCACACTTTAATATGTTTACCGTCACCAACATACCAAATTGCCCCATGTAAACCAAAGGAGGAAAAAAATAATAATAAAAGAAAGGACCTTTTTAGATTGTATGGATATTTTGATTTTCTTCAATAATTTGACTTTTTATCAAGAGGGTTAATTAGTAGACCATAATGTACATGAGAAAGGTATGAATCAAAATAATCTTTTTCAATAATGATAAATTCACACATTAAGTTTAAATAAAATTATATTAAATTTATTTTAAAATTATGAAATACGTGACGAATGATATTATGCGAAGTCCTTTTAGAAATGTAAGATTCTAAATAGGAGAAACTACACATGTGCCACTTGTCACATCTTAAAGGAAAATACGTTTGACCTAAACTAAGCTAAAGTTTAATTTTAAGAATTTTGAAAGGGCTAGTGATTTTAAATCAGATAACCGATTATTCAGGGGGGGAATTACTGTTGTTGTATCCTTAATTATATCTATGTTGATTTGCAACTTGCCACAAATAAATTGGCCTAGTGATTTGTTTCCATATATATACAGTAGTTTTTCTTTTTGGCATTGATCAAGAAATGTTAAGAAAATTCCAACCCATATTGAGACATGTCGCACCTCTACATATATTGATTCTCTAAAGACTATACTTGGTTTATACAGACTAGCTACAATCGGTACTTATATTATACACCACAACAATCGTACACCACTAATTACCATACATCATTCTAGTGTGTGCAACACACGCATCCAACAAACCCTGTCATGCATACTATTCATATGCCACAGTACCACATGCATTTCCTATGCGCTCAAAAATTTTATATTGCATATTCATAATTTTTATATGTTTACAATTTTATAAGATATGTTCACAACTTCTCTCTAATATGTTCACACTTATAAACTACACGTTCACAACTTTAATCAAAATGTTGACAGATTTGGGCAAAATATTCACAACTTTGAGCAAATATTCTTGGAAGGGGTGGCTTTCTTTGATCTGTAAACATGGTGAACTAGAGGTGGATGAGCCAGGTAGGTCTACCAGGAGTTAAGACATCATCGATGACTCGCCAATGAAGAAACCAAAATGACAACAACGGTAGTGGCTGTGGCTGAAGTGGTGGCAATGGAAGAAGAGAAGAAGAAGATAGAGAGACACGCTAATTGCGTTTTTCCTCTAGAGCTCCCCTGAGGGACGTGATAGACACTAAAAGAGAGTCGTACCGACAAGAGGAGTCTTTTGGTGCTTGTGGCAGAGTGGTTTATGGCCAGAGTTAACGACGAGAGGTAAACGACAGTGATGTAGCAAGTAGCAATGGATGGGAGAGACAATCGGAGAAGATGATCAAAGCTCGCCTATGAAGTCTCCAGTGGATTGGGAGGGTGTATAATGCAAAGGAGGTGCATGGTTGTTGTGGTGCAGGGTGAAGCTAGGATTCTCTTACATTGTCTATATATAATTTGGACAAATTAATTAGGGTCAATTTACAATGGGGAAATTCCATTTTCCACCCTGAATTCTGTTCTGTTGCCCAGAAAATGAATCCAAGAGAGGGGGTGAATTGGATTATTAGCACACTTAACAAATTAAAATCTTAACAATAATCCCCACCAAAATCGCATGCAACGATCAAGATAAGTACTTGAAAGTTAAAGAGAGTAGAGTCAAGAAAATCAAACACAGCGATTTAGAGTAGTTCGAACTTCTAAGGGCGTAGTCCACTACCTAAGGTCTCCCCTTAGAGTTTTGGAAACTCTACTAGTGAATCGACTTCTTGCTTAGTACGTTGTAGAAACGTAGAACAACGATCACAAGTCTTGCTTATCCACAAGAACCACAAGTATAACCCTATATTTGAGGATTTCAACCCTTCACTCTTGAGAGTGGTTCTTTACACCTATGCTACCCAAGAGTAAAGAAATTCACTCCCAATATGATAGAAAAGTGTTTGATATATAATGAACTTCTTATGAGCAAGAATACAAAGGTATTTAAACCTTCCTATGTTGGTCTAAGTAGATAAGCAATTTATAAAGCTCAAGAACTTGTTCTTAAATGCCAATGATATGTAATCAATGAAATTTGCAATAAATAGAGCAAGATTGCAGTAGATAAGTATATTGAATGCTAGAGAGCTTAGAAGAATGTTTTGAACAAGTTCTGTTAAGTTTGGAAGAGTAGGATGTATTTATAAGCCAAAAAAGTAAATCTCCCAACGGTCAATTTTTTAAAACAACACAGAGGGACTACCGGAGCACATTACCAGTCGACCCTCTGGGTGTTCTGATAGTTCCAGAGGCCAAAATGCCTTACTGGAACACTCTACCGGTCGACCCCCTGAGTGTTCCAATAGAGCTCTCATGCTCTCTGTTTTTGCCGGAAGACACTACCGGTCGACCGCCTAAGTGGGCCGATAGTTGCAGAAAAACTAAAAAAGCAGATACACTTTTTACTAAAAAGTTGTTACATATCAAGTCAACAGTAAAAGCGTTTTTTTGCAGAATTTTGAAACTCAATGCAACTACTTGTGCTTATAAAATCATATTACAATAAATGCTAATACCATCCAAGCATCCAAACATTAAATGCAAAGATCAAATCACTACTTAACTTGATTTCTTCCAGATTTTGAGCATAAAAAGGATTCTCCATGCAATAGTGTTATCCTATAGGTATCCACCTTATATAAGAATGCTCATATACCTGTACTGCAAAGCTTATATACAAGATAATGCACTTTTACTGCAAATTTTATGTAAGTATGGACATATATACATATAGATAAACATGTATATGCACCGAAGTATCAAATACCAATGCAATGCACATAAACATGTATATGCACCAAAATATCAAATACCAATGCAATAAAAAATACACTTTTACTACAGATTTTATGTAAGTATGGACATATATACATATACATAAACATGTATATGCACCAAAGTATCAAATACCAATGCAATAGAAAAAAAATGTACATGCAACTCCATAATGTAAGAATATGAACTATAAAACTTAACTTTTTACAAGATAAGACATTTCATGCAAGTGTAAGTTAAGGAGAAAGATGATCAAGTATAAACAAAAACCATAAGCAAGGTTGAATGAGTATGTATGCAGTGCAATAAGTTATTGAGCTCATAGTATTTGCTTGTGTACTAAGATCAATATGACAAAAACTAAGAAACAAGAGCTATACTAAATCTTTAAGAAATCTCTACAGAACTTCAATCTTCATGCTCCATGCGCCATTCTCTTTGTTCAAATGCCTTCACCTTGCTCAAGCTACTATAACTAAGATATACAAGATACTTAATGGTAACAATTAACAAAATACAATTATGGCATCATCAAATATAATTATCATGATTAAAACGCATAAGTTCAACATATTCTAAATCTGAAACTCCCCCCATTAATTCTATTCTAAATTCCATACTTCCCATAAATTCAAATTTTACCAAATAAAGCCTTAAAAATATTTTCCCTCTTTTCCAAGATAAAAGATAATAATGGTAAAAACTTTTTCAAAATCATTCAATAAATGAATGTACTATCAAATAGAAAATCACAAAAAATTAATTAATTTCATAATATAAAGAAAAATATTGAATAATAGCTTATTAAACAGCATTCGTATTAGAAAAAAAAATATTAGAGAAAAGATTAAATTCATTTTAAAATATCTTTTTCCTAATGTACATTCAAATTGAATCAATTTTATTTGTAACGTACTACGTAATTCCTTTTACAATTAGTTAACTTTTCAAACAACAACAACAGCAGCAGCAGCAACAACAACAACAACAATATAATAATAATAATAATAATAATAATAATAATAATAATAATAATAATAATATTATTATTATTATTATTATTATTATTATTATAGTAGTAGTAGTACTACTACTACTACTACTACTACTAAATACTAGTAATAATAGTAATAATATTAGTAATAATAGTAATAATACTAGTAATAGTAATAGTAATAATAATAATAGTAGTAATAATAACATTAGTAGTAATAATAATAGTAATAGTAATAATAAAAAAAGAAAAAAATTTTCTTCTATTCACAGATCCGCACAGATTTTTTTTTCTTTCGAATGAGCATTATATACATATATAGGAGAAATAGTGAAAATGAAGAGAAGATGATGTAAGGAGCCAAACACATTGGTATTGTTTCAAGATAGAAAATTCTTAGAAGATCATTACTTCTTTTCTTTCCTTATCTTTTCATTACTTTATGTGTGAGATTTAATAAATTTTGTCATGATTATATCACTAATTTTGTTGTCATTAAATTTCAATCATCATAACATATAATATTATAAATAGATCTATAGATGCCAAAGTTTCATGAGTTCATCATTTTCTCCACCCTTCGCAAGAATGCTACCAAATCATAATTTTAGCACATGCATGCATACACTAGGGAGGGCAGATCATATTCTCTAACCACAACTCCTAATCAAAACTGCTCTTAAATCATGGCTCTACTAAAGGAAAATCACATTTATCTTCTCACTTTATTAAATCAATTGTAACTATGGAACAGAAATATATTAGCTAGCTGCCAATTAATAAAAGCCACGTCTAAAACAAGTGGATGTACGATTCAGAGCATAAAAGTCGAGGAGTTTTTCCACCAACATTAGACCATTAAACGCACAAATAATCCACACTTCTTCATTAAACCATCTTAAATCATGTATTAGAATCTTTTCATGTTTTGTTATGTCCCTAAAGAAATCCCCACACGCTACGTTTTCTTTAAGCCCTTACCTGATCCAATCTACTTATACCCTCCCTGTTTGGCTAAGCTTATTTGGGCTTATAAGCTGTAAATAGTTAAAAACATGTAAAAAGAGTGTGCTTTTTCCTAAGAGTTTATAAACTACAAAATAAGCAGGGCCAAAGGGGCCCTTATGCTTTTTCCATTTTTTCTGCTCTACTGTTGTGATCGGCTTCTTCGGCTCAGAAACCATTACGCTAGAGAACTGAAGCATTCCTGTTTCTCCTGGCTTACATAAACCATGCCCCAAGGCCCCAGCACTTGAGGCCCCTCATGAAAAATTGTTAATAATTGCGAACAGATTACACCACTTAATGGTCGAAGCCACTTGAGCTTGGTAAATTGACATGAATTATATGCACAGACCTCTCATATAGTCGAGAAGTTCAACAATAAGAGCCTCTCAGGACCATATTTTACAGATATTATTATCAAGAAAAATAATTGTTGTAATGTGTAAAGCAAATCAAGATTTCAACTTATGGTAATCTATTACTTGCATTAATCAAAACAAACTTGCATAACAGCATAGAATATGCTTATGGTTATAGACATTGCACATCATAAGTTGTGTTATTTCATTACTTGCAAGCAGAACCGGAAAGAAATCTATAATAAGGTCACGGAACAAACAACAGCTCCTTTACTTGGGTGGGAGCATCCAACGATCATCAGCTATCATCCCTTCTTGGGCATGGCTGCAAGCCTGGTATACATCCTTGCCATTGACTGATATCCTCTCATATCCCCCGATCGAAGAAGATTGCCTAGGCAAGACCCAGCACAAGCATCAAACTCAAACAAAAAGAAGCATCATGATGCGAATGTGGAGAAAAGGTATTCAAAATATATTCTAATTTCAACTCAATTGCATTGTGATGCATAAGTGGAAAGGGTGGTGCCATTGCAGGGAGAAACATTGTTATCATACACCCATAGCACAGACCCCTGCCCAAGGATTTTATAGACGTAATTTTCACCTTCTTAAACATCAATCCCATGAATTTTCTTCATTGAAGTCATCAATAAATCCCTACCATGGCCAAACAGCACATGGCCTCAACGAGGGAACCCTAAGAGTAGTAGTAGATGGAGACACTCGGAAAAGATCTCACATCCACATGGCCACAACGAGCTACCATAGGAGATGGCCTCAATGAGTCATGTCATTAAATCCATATAGCCAATCATAAGATAGGCTTGGTTTGAATTCATTAGGCCTAGATTCTCCTCGCTTCTCTTTTCCATGTCCTTCTCTAGAGGTGAATGGTCAACAGGTGACGAATGTTCACAGTAATATGACATTAAATTATCCTTACCTCCCAAACTGAAAATCATGATTTGCCCCAGCATGTGGAACTTAGAGTTGCAATTACAATGGTAAAAAGTTTTAATTAGAGCCAAGGAAAATATTTTGGAAGTTCAAATTTGGGTTATATAGGAGCAAGTATATTGTATTATCGTAGTCAAATAGCATATAAAGTATTCTATACAGTATGTAGATATTATTTAGCAATAGGAGGACACTCAATTTGGATGTCAGGACTAGGGACTGTATATGGTTTGCATCATAAATATGCCATGCATCTATTGAAGCAAACCACAGAGAATAAGAAGATGATACTAAGCAAAATTCAAAATTCAGCTTTAGATATTCAAACAAGATTCTAAATGCCTTGAAACATTACTGAGCAAACAAAAATGTGGAAACAATACGGAAGAGTGGATGTATCACTGGCCAACAAAAGGAAAAAAACTAAACATGGCTGAAAGGGAGAGGATTTTGATATAACAGAGAACTATAAATAAACAGTACCTGAGTCACAATTTAGTGGGCTATCTGGTTCCGGATGAGCCATCAAAGCAATAATTGCCCTGCAAACAGATTGGAGAGTCCAAGCTGGGCTCCAGGCATTTTTCAAAATATCAAGGCAAATCTCTCCAGTCTGCCATTAATCAGTATAATAATAATTAAAACCAAAACAGAAGAGAAAATATTCCAACAGAATTACATCAACCAGAAAAATTCCAGCACTAACTAAGCAACATCTGGATATCGCACTTTTCCCATTAATCAGTACAATGGTTTTATTTGGAAACAAAGGACAGAACCTGGAAACTATGACTTTAATTGTGGAAAATTCAACACTAGTGCCAATGTTTTCCAGCATTTTTAAATCTCTAATCTTTATTTTTAAAGTGCAATGAACTTCCCATTCTATGCGTTGTTCACCAATTAGATCATTTAGCCCACCAACATCTTGGATAACCGCAACCGGCAAATAGAAACTAACACGCGAACATTTATATCTTCTCATCGAGCTGCTTAATAGTAGTGCAATCAAGGTGAACTACTAAGGAGGAGCTCGTTTTATTATCTGTGATCTTCAATGTGCCCCCTCACCTGTAGGCAAAATTCTTTGTTGTGGAGCCTTATGTGCGAAAATCTAGTTCTACACAGTGGCACAAAACTCAAAACCATGACATTTTGTCAATCTAGGCTCTTGTACAACATATAAATTGACCACCTCATCTAAAAAGTTTAAGTAGCTAAAAATGTGTTGGTTTTACTTATTCATTGTCTCCAACAATGCAAAAGAACCACACTCAATGACATCAATTTTCTAATTTTCAGGAATTTTAGATGATAAAATCATAGTTAAAATGAGTTCTTCTTTCAAAAGGCCAAAAATTTACCAAATGAACAATTGAACTTCAATCAGTTTAAGCTGCCTCATAATTTCAACCACTTTAAGCTGGCTCACTTAGTTAACTCTATATTTTACATGGACACAAGTAACTTTATCATTGCTTCAAGACTTCATCCAATCAACCTTATCTTTTTTAACTTAGATACAGCATCAATTTTATGAATATATTTAGTTTTTGTAAAGAAAATTGAATGTCACAAGTGCAGTACCACAAAAGGTAATACAGCTAAAAGGCAGTCTTCACTCTTGCAGTACAAGCAAATTATTCATTAAACTAGAAGACGCCAACAGTTACCAACTAAAAAGCGATATCAACACTACCTTAAAATGTACATTTGGATGAAATATTTTGGTCAAAAACCGCACTTGAGGAGGCTGCAAAGGATATTGCTCTGGTACAGAAAGTGCGAGCTGGAAAACACCTCCCTCATATGGAGTTTCTGATGGACCCTATATACACCATTACAACACAATCAACCAGCTAGTATCATCCAATACAAGAACACCCATCAAATCATATTATTTAAAGAGAGAGAGAAAAACTTCCTACTTTGATAAGAGCAGTCCACTTAAATATATTGGAATCATCACAAACAAGTTGTATATCTGGATCAGCTGATTTCTCTCTAAGCACTTCTTTGTATTCCTTGAAAAGCCTTGCCCTCGATGCCTATTCTCAATGTACCATCCACCAAAAATTCCAAAGCGGTCATCAATTATTCAACCGTATAAATACGGAACAACTTAAAGAGTAAGTAAACATACACAAAAACCATAAATATAAACACAATCTGACTGTTCACATGGTATTTTCACCTTATACCACAAAAAAGTATCTTAAAAATTAAATCTTTCTGTTCATTTTAGTTGATTTTAAACTTCTCAAATGGCAATCTCATCACATGATCACAATCAATTTTCAACCGTTCAAATGACAATCTCATCAAAATACCCCAAAATAATTTAATTCTTGATCTAAATTCTAAACCAATGTAAACCAAGCGTTATCCCTTTAGATGGTTTGGCTACATGGATCCAACACTATAAAGACTCTTTCTCTAATTTATGTTAGTATTCAGTTGCTCACAGGCAATTTAATCTGGGTATTACAAAGAACCTTAAAAATCAAATTTTTGCCGTTATTTTATTACTGATTCTTCCTTCTTGTTAATTCAATGTAAGATGCCAACAATTACAGAAATTTACACAAAAAAACAGGGGGGAAAAGGAAATGAACCCACAAAACAAACTGAAATTCTCAAGTACCCAAATAGAAATTTCAACTTAAAACTAACAGAAAATCTACAAAGATTGAATCTTTGCAGTATTAGCGAAAAATATTTTTGGGTCTGGCCAAATCTGAAGTATCGTAAACATTAAAACAGAATTTAAGAATGATCACCTGCATTTTCTTTACTGCTGTATAATAAATATCTCGCTTCGAACCCCAGCAAGAACCTAAAATGATTTAGGATATTGTTATCATACAACAAATATTACCAGAAAAAAATAGGAAAAATGAAATTTTCTTCAATTACCTCGAACCGCACCGAAGAGAAAGAGAGAAAGAGAGAGAGACAAATATTTAAGAAAGCGAGACTTGATCTTGCTGTGATACGGTGTACCGTGCTCTATGGTTCCGCAGTATTGACCAATAAGAATTTTTTTTTCCTTTTCCTTTTGGCTGAAGAATTTTCATAAGACCTTAATGTTATTTAAATCAGTTTTTATTATTTTGAAATATTTAATTAGAGTTCAATATTTCACAAATATAATCAAATTAGTTTTATTAGTTTAAAATATTCATATTATTTTTTATATTTTATAAATTTATTTAAATTAGTCTCTAGTGTTTTACTATTATTTGTTAAGTTGGGGAGTACTTTGAATAAGTTTGTGAAACTTTAAGAACAAATATGAATTTCTTGGCAAAATTAGATATTAATTTGACTATGTTCATGGAACAATAAATACTAACATGAATATTTTGAAACAATAGAACTAAACTGAAATCAAGTAACAATATTAGAATTATAATTTTTGAGTTTTTAAATCTATGTATTAAGTTTTTGCCATACAAAGCACAAGAAGAAATATTATATGGATTAATGTATGGTGATGTCCATATAATGTACGTTGTGAAAGGTATTTAATTTCGATGGATTTAAATTATATTATCAATTCATTAGTATATTTATGATGAACTATTAAAATTATTTTATTTAAATTATATTATTCATTTTTTTTCCATTTATGGTTTATCTTTTGATGACGAGGAAATCTAGTTAACAGAGTCCAACTTTTTCTTCTTTTGAGTCAAAAGAAGCCAATCTTTGGAATTGCAACAAAATCTAATTTTCAATTGATATTTTCAACTTCAATGGTCCGTCCTCAACATATGGACCTATTTAGTTCAAGACACTTAAATTAAGGTAGGAAATAGGACTCAAACTTGGTCACAAACAATGTTTTTCTCCCATTCTCATGACTAAGGCATTCCTAGAGAGCTTCATTTATAATAAATATTGTAGTTATTCTTCACTATTAATACATCGGAATAATTTTATCTTTAATAATTACTTACAAACACGTTAAAAACCGTAAATAACACAAGCTTGAATGCTAACATATAATGTGTGCGTGTGCGTGTGAATTTGGGATTTCGTTAAGGTACTGCTTTGGTTTCAAACCTTTGTCTATTGGACCATCGTGCCTAGTGGTAACAGCAACATATCCCAACCGTTCAATTGGGCGCCTTGGGTATAGCTTGCTTGGTCACCAAAGAACACTTTCCCCCCGTCCCCACTCAATGGTTTGGAAATTGCTAACGTACGATAAATAGACGAGTGTAATCACCCATCAGCTGTACCTGGTCACAACTAGGTGCAAACGTAGGATAATTTTGGCTGGAACCATGCAACAGTTCAACCCTTGAGATGGATAATTTTCTGTTAAAGTAGACGTAAATCGAATTCTCAAACTACAAATAACCCGGAAACAACCATAAATCTAGACAAATTTGGGTCGGGTCAGCAGAGGCTGTACATCCATCCACAGTTACAACTTTCGAGCTACCAATGGAAAAAAATATGCTCAACTCAGTGTTGGGAAGACGCAACAGAAAATTCTTGCAAAAACCATGACCTATATATATTCACCCTAGCAGCAGGACAAAGTCATCTGCCTTTTTCACTTGTTTCTTTTCTACAATGAATGTACACCAAATGGAAAACAAGCAATCCAAATGGGGCTAAGAGCAAACAATTTGATAAGGAGAAAAATCTATAAGAAAAGTGACAAAGAAATGAAATTGAAATTTGGAAGTTAGCCAAAAACATCAAATTAAGAAAGGGGAAAAAGAAAACAAACGCCACCCTCACATGCTTCCGGCTCTGCCAGGATTTGTTTTCGATGTTTTGAACTTTGAAATGTCAACAAGGTCACCAAACAGCTTGTCTTCTGGTCTTGAAGGTTTTCCAGATGGCCCATAGGAGGGAGTTGAAACTGGATAAGATGAACTTGCCATGACGCTGCCATCCTTCACGGACAGTCCAGACATCCTTTGTGCCAGGAATTGTGAGTTTGGTTGCTGGCCATAACCATAGCCATAGATGGCCATCTGGTTGCTATACATTTGCTGTGGATACATATAACCCATCTGACCTGGTTGCATTGGTTGTGGATACATGCCCATTGACTGAGCACCCAGTAATGGCGGGGGATATGTTCCTACCATCTGATTGCCTTGCATGGCCTGGTTGCTGAATGCTGCAAGTTGCCCACCGGTGGTTGGTTGCATATACATACCAACTGCCTGGTCATTCTGTGGTGGCTGTAACCCATGAGGATATGGACCACTAGGCAATGGCTGTGCTGCTACCCCAAGCACCTGACCAGATTGCATGGTCTGAAGGGGCTGACTACCCGGCAATGGGGTGTTGTCAGTTGGCTGAGCTTCCCAGGGTGGAGGTGGAAGTGCAGTACTGCTTTCAGCAGCTGCCAACCCAAATAAAGCATTAAGACCAGAAATTGCAAATTAAGTGCTAATGGCAGATAGAAGCTATATACACTTACGTATCCTGAAAGAAGCTATATACATGTACGTGCATGTTTGTTTATTATTATCATCACTATAACTAAAATAGTGGAAATTAATCAAATTTGACATCGAGATGAGACCTGAACTTCAACAAATATGAACCATCATTCCAAAAGTATGCACAAGAAACATGACTGCTGAGACAAAGAACTGATTCTGATAAGAGGATGCCTATGTAGATGACAAAAACCCAAAGTTACATACTATAGAGAAGGCAATATAGATGAGTTAGAAATGCACCATAAGCTGGTGAAGACAGCTGCTGTTGCTGCGCTATCTGGCCATTCCAGGCATTATTTGAACCTTGGGTATATACAGATTGTTCATATTGGGGTAGTGGTGCACCAGGAACATTTCCTTTTTGATAGAGAGACAGTTGAGGAGATTGTAAATTTTGCTGTTGCTGAAATTGAGGTGAAGGATATGTTTGTCCAACTGGATATGATGCCTGAGTATTATTATTACTTTGTGGAAACATGTCAACAAGAGCTAGGGCATGCTGCTGAGATGACATGGGACTTGCTGACTGGGGTTCCCCTACAGGAACAAGAGCTAGAGAGTTCTCAGCCGTAGGCGAGTTAAAGTCGTCCCCGCTTAAGAGATCCATCTTGACAACAGCCTTTGCCGGAGTTGACGATGGACCATTAGCTGCAGAAGGAGCAGGAAGCAATAATTGTGTTCCCAGACCAGAGCTGGAAGATGATCTGCAAAAGCAAATTCCATGCAGTTTTAACAACTTAAGATCAGGCCATGGTTTTCCAATTACGTTCAGAAATTAATAATAAAGTTCAATGTCAGAAAACAGAATGATTGATCAGCATTCCACAAAAAGTCCAAAATTGAAATTTAACTAAAAGGCAAGGGTACTCAGAAGAGTAAGAGGGTGCTTGACTCTGTTTCTTTATGCTTATAAGTAAATAACAAATAAGTAGTTTAGTGTTTGGATAAAATGTGCTTATAAGTTGTTGACATGTTTGGTAAATATGCTTAAAAGTAGCAATATTTGTTAAAATAACTAAAAAGGGCCTTTAATTAATTAAAGAATAGTTATTTTTGTGTTTTGCAGGGGTATAAATGTAATTTTATTTGGTCAACTCTCATTGCTTATAAACAGCTAAAAAAAAGTTGTGGTGTGGTTCTTTTTTTTGGGTTGCTAATAAGCACATTTTGCCTCACAGGTAGATCTTATTTTCTACTTATAAGCAGGTTTGACCAACTTATAAGCACTCCCAAACAGCCTCTAAGACAAGTATATCGGGCACATACTAATCTCCCTTCTAAATTTAACTGCGATTTCTTAAGAATATAAAATTTTGAAAGAATTAAACTGCAGAACTTTGAATCAGGATCAGTTCTTTTTGTATCTGATTCCCTTTATAGTAATTAGGTGCAAAAGACGCTCCAAACTAGTACAATATGTAATATGGAAGCATACCAAAGCATTTGTCAAGGATGGTGATCTTATATAGGACTGGACGCAAGTTTAATCTTAACACATCTAAAAGATTATGGGGAGTTTATCAAATGGAGAGACCAACCCTCATAAGCATCACTTAATACAATAGAAAACAGATGGAAAACAGTTTACCCTTGGTCCACCGGTTTGCTGTCTCCAGTATCTATGAGAGGAGCAGCAACATCAACCAGGGCTCGAGCAGGTTCAGGCTTTGCAAGCTCAGGCTTTGGTTTTGCTGCAGGAATAGAAGTGCCTGAAGCAATTGCTTCATGTTTGGCCAGTACACGTTGCAAGTCATCATTCAAAGCTAGTCCTTGGCTTAGTAATGATTCATCCCTACATCAGATGAATATCAATATAAATAACAATAACTCAGATCAACTACTAGGATCACTCAGGCATATAATTCTTTGAACTTGAACAGAAAATGACCCTCAAAAATGGTTTTCACCTGAGGTAGGAACTAAGTAGGCTCCTAGTTCCTATTATTATATATATCAGGTCTCCCTTAGAGGGTGTTTGGCTTTGCTTATTTAGTGGCTTATAAGCACCTAGGAAAAAGCACCCTCTCACATGCTTTTTACTATTTGGTGCTTATAAGCCACAAATAAGCACTGCCAAACACTCTCTTAAGCATTTATCTTAATCCTATTTGTAGTTACTTCACCTAAAGGCATTAATGAGACTCTGACCAATGTCAACCGAAATATGAACAACATTCTTCCGCTGAACAATGTCAATCCAAAAATGAACAACTTTCTTTCAATCAAGAAAAATGAATTGTCTCTGGATTGTGGTAGAGGATTTATGAACAAGAAATACAAGGCACTACATAAATTAAAAAAAATAATGATTCTCAAGATGAACAGATATCATAAGCAGATTGAGGAAATGACAAAATTATCACATTCATGAGACATAATGAACGCCAATTGTATGGGCTACCAGAAGGATGTTAAAAACAGTGCACATATTCACTGATAAGCATAGATGCATAAGGGCAGGAATCCCCCAGTATATGAAAGAGTGAAAAAGTGCTTTCCTTGTTGTGGAATAAGATGCCTTCATATCTTAATGCACTAAGTACAATAGCAGGAATATGTATGGAAGTAAGATAAGCAGCAATCAGAGGATGTAACATGCCAGAGAACACTATCACTCACCCAACCTGTGGATCCCAGACAAAACATTTGCCAATAGAAATAAGATTTTGTTGAGTGTATTTGCATGATCAAATGACATATTTTATTATCTACTCTGAAGAAAAGAACCCATGCAAAGGCCCCAGTCTTCAACCTTAACACAAAGAAGCAAACTAAGTATTGATATGTTAAAAAAAGTATCATATGATCTATGATATATGACGTTGTAAAGAAAACGAATATCATATGATCTTATATGACATTGTACAAAATTTGACAAATGTGCGTCAATAACATTTTTTTCGCGTTTCCTTGAAAGTAAATGGTAGATACGTCGATAACATCAGTGTCTTTCATGGTATCAAGAGATCACCCTAAGAGACCGCCTAAAAACAGGTATATAAATTAACAGCCCAACTGTCTTGATCATCTACTGTCAATGCAATTCCTATTATCAAATGCTCTTACATACTAAAACTTCAATCAGAAAGACCACCTTTGCCAGAAGACAACCTATATTTAGCAGCAATTAGATGACAAGGAAATTCCAGGACATATTTGTACACAGCAACGAGGTACAAAGCTTCCCACCCTTGCCCATATTCATTTTCTGATATAAGCTATCCTTTTCTAACAATAAAGCCACCATCATCAACATTGCCAACCTCTACTCATTCTTCTATACTGATCTCAACGATTTCATAAATTCCTCAGTCAGATAAAAGTATTCTTCTAAGGTTTGAAAATTGGTGAAGTTTAAAATCATGAATCACACCACAAGCAAGAAATTTGATTATCATTGTAGATAGAGAATTAGAAATCTCCAACAGTGACATTGAAGTAAAAACATTTTAACAATTGCCAACATGAAAACCAGATCGAACAAGAACTCAAATGCCCATTACACATTAGTTGGCAGTATCTAATTTGTATAAAATTTCAGTCTTAGTTCTTCAAAAAGGGATCTCATCCTTGATTGGTTTTAACCAAGTTGCCAATTTGCCATACAGATTTCACAATAAACTTCTGCCTTCTCACCGACAAGAAATACAAAGAGAGCAGAGTTAAGGATGTTGGTAAATACAAGAGAAGGCCTTACGTAGTTGAATTAACAAGGTGTACAACCCGTTGCTTGTAAGTACGACATTGTTCCACTAAATCAACGATCACCTCCTGCTTAAGCTCCTGTTCAAATGACACAAGCATAAGACCATAATAGTTCAATAGACAGGGGAGCCTAAGTCTTTCATTGACAGCATGTCAACTAGTCAAGTATATTCTGCATTGTGCGAGTAGTATATTCATAAAAGAAAGAGTCAGATCTACCTCTCTATTCCCAGGATCCAATGCATTCAGCATTTCTGCAAGTACATCCATAACACCCCGTGCATTTTGAATTTCGGTCAAACTACAAAAAGGAAATATCGATTATCATAATGAAGGAAATATACAACATAACTTCCTTTTCTTTTGTTTCCTTTCTTCCCCCTTTTTCTTGGGAACAGTCAACGAAGCATAACTTTTAGAGTCAAATATGCAGCACATGCAGATAAGATACAATTTCTTCTCCTCACTACACATTAAAATATTTTTCTGAGAAGTGAATATTGAATTATAAAGCAGACTGGGTATAGAAATTTGGTACACACACGAAAAATAACACAACCTTCTGAAACTACATAGACAGGTGCATGGAAATTGCAGAGACAAATAGCCAAGAGAAGTGAATTTCAGAAACACAGAAAGTTGATGATGAGTCCTAACTATATTTCAGTTGGGACAAATTTCAACATAATTGATGCCTACATTCTTCAAAGGAATAATCTGACAAAGCATCACAGACACTACAAGACATGTCTAGAATCTGAAAAAGGTGACTCCAAATTTTCTTAATCACAAAAAGGTGGTTCCAATTTTCTTTAATAATGGATATATTAAGGATACAGACTAGAGATACATTTGCAGAGCATGTCTTAGAACTGACACAGATTCCAGTCGAACTTAATTTCCGGACCAAACTTCACAAGGACCCAAAAAGGAAAATAAATACAGCACTTAACCAAGCGTGCCCCATTTACCCCAACAATAAAAATGAAAAATGAGATTTTCCTGAAAAGAAAAACTTGTCCTATGATGAATGAGACACATGCCTAATAATTACAGAGCATCAACGGCTGCTTTTTTAATTTCTAGAGGTAAAAGACATATATTTAACTGAAAACGAACAGGTTGCAGCCCTTACAAAACGATACGAAATTACATCATTGCCTTTCCCATTATCTGCAGGATTCAGATTGAAATTGTAAAGTTCCTAGATTTTGATCTGTTTAATTTCATGCACTAATCAAGTTGCTTTCAGCAAGGATAGGCTGGAAAAGGGCATCAAACAACCACAATGGTGGAAGTAATACTTCTTTTAGTAAAGCCACTTTCAATGGTGGAGGATTTGGCATGGACTTTTATCCTTTCATTAATCACAAGATTCAAGGTATAACAAGATGGAAATGGACCCTACCTCCTCCAGACACAAGTCTATTCATAAGAATAAGATAACTGATGGAGACAAGAAGGACAAATCACCAACATGCCCATTTGGGTTCACTTTTTTTCATGAGAAAGCACTTTTTCTTTAAAAAAAAATCTTATTTTTGAAATAAGCATTTGGGTTGATTTCAAAAAAGTTGAAACTCTGCAAAATGCTAAATTTGAGTTTCTTTTCAGAAGCCAAAAATTTTAACTTCTCAAAAAAGCACTTTTTTCAAAAGTTATATAGAGAAGCGCTTTACTGAAAAAGCCAATACAAACAAACAAAAACTGAGACAGCAGGATTACAATATAACACAAACACAACTGGGCACACCAGAGAAAGAAGCTGAAGAAATACCGCCATACTAAAACAGATTACTGTAAGAATATATCCATCTTTACATGTACTTAAGAGGGAATAATGATGAAGCAATTTTTTGTTCTAATTCCATCACGTCCAGGTAAATGACAGTAACAAAGTTAGGGTAGAAAGTTACTAAAAGCATTGCACACAACAAACACCAAGCAAACTAACAAACTAAAGTTGCAGTCATTCTATAATACTATGAGGAGAAGCGAAAAGAACTCAAAAGTGTACTTTAGCGTGGGAAATTCAGCCTCAGCAGAAGACTCAGCGGCTTCCTGCCCAGCTTCTGCATTACGGAGATTTTGTGGGTATGATGACAGGGGTTGCGTTTGGAGAGGTGTGAAGACAGGTGCTGAACTCTCAGATCTTTGAGGGAACACTGCTCCAATTCGCTGAAACATTATGTATTATCATTAAGAAAATATAATGGCAATTAGCATTATGCAAATAAAAGTAACAACTAACTCTTGAAGGGTCCTTTGGACCCAAAAAGGAACAAAAAAGCAAATTTTGCACAATTTACCAGTAACTCCTGGTAAGCTAAAAAGTACTGCGGATATCTTGCCCGTGGTCCTCCAAAAGCTTCTTGCCAGGTGTCTATTAGAATCAAAATTTTCTCTTTCACATGAAAGTCAGGCTACAGTTGCAAAATCATATGTTTCAAATGTTAGTAACAACTTCGATTACAAGCTAAATACTCCCTCTAGTTGAAGTAGAATGTATCCTTTAGGTGAGAGGACCTAATAAAGATATGCCAAAGAGTAGTGGAAGCAATATGAGGAGTTTGCTATAGTCTCTTAACTTCAAAGAATAAAAAGGCTGTAGAAAGGTTCTCTATTTTACATATTAAAAAGAAAGTGGATATTTTGAGATCTTAAGAATTCCATTTCAGGGACAGTCATGCAAAACAGTGTAAAACAGAGAGTAACATGTCCGATCGTAAAGGAGGGAGTATATAAAACAAGAAAATCAGAACATCACAGCAATTACTTTCTTTTTCACGATTTTCACCATCTCATGGAGCACATCTTTCTCAGCAACATGCATATGGACAATGTCCCCACAGTTCTTTACAATTGTCTCCAGTAACTGCAACATAACAATAACACCAAATGACTGAAGTAAATATTTGACCTTGCTTCTTACAAAGCTATTGCAGATTATAGAATATCCAGCATATGAGTTATAATTGTTACACAAAATCTACATAGGTAAGTTGCACACTATTAGAGGAATTGAAGGTTTAGTCAAATTATAAATTTTCTTAAAGAGCCAGCAAAATTAGGCTATGCTAAAATGAAGAAAAAACTATGCCCACTAGGTTTCACACACCTGAGTAATATAAGAGTCAAAATTGACCAAGAAAGCACAGAATATGCACTTTTAACATAGGGACCAGATCGAATAATGTAAAGGCAAATTGTCTTCTTTCTTTAAGTAAAGGCAAATTCTTTAGTGTCCTCCATTTATTTTCTTCCTCCGCCATGGGCAGAGAGTGCTCAATAGGTGAAAGACCATAACAAATGGAAAAATGCGACATGGCCTAAAATAGGAATACAAAAGAGAAGGCAACAAAGTTTGCATTGCTCACCGTCAAGGCAAGAAGTTGTACTTTTGGGTTTTTACTACCAAGACGCTTTTTTATTCCTTTTACAACATCCTTAGCTTGCCTGGTCCAAACAAGAATTAGATAAAATTATTTAGTGATCATGGTAAAGAAATTTATCACATTATAAGCTAACAGCAGAAAATATCCAATATAGAAACATCAGTATGCACAAACTAGGGAACAGGGTCTTAAGTTACAAAATTTAAATACCAAAAATAACTACTTAAGTTCTTTGCCTCAACTCCATAACAAAAGAAATACACATCTATATGCTTATACTTTAGATGTCTCCAGAAATACACGTCCGAGATGCTTATACATTCAGAATAGGCCTGCTCTAGGCAAGAATATATCAAATAAATTTTGGCTGCCAACATCTGCAAGTATTTTTCTTTTAAATTTACTTTCTTTGACAACTAAGTGCTAATTAACCTTTCTAGTATACACAACCACTGTTTTGAGAGAGCAGATAATGCTGTCTCAATTCTGAATGAAAAAATATTGTCTTACACTTTTCAGGAGGATGCAATCCTTGATGCTCTACAGCAAAAAAGCATTGAGAGATGTAAAACTGGCAGTATGAGAGGATAAGATGTGCGCACATTTATAAGTTACAAGGGAAAGGACAAGATATTACAGAAATACTTATTGACGTTGACTCATATGAACAGATATGAATTGCCAAATTTGTACCTGAGACTTGAACAACAACAGAGTTTCCACTTTCCAAGTTTGACTAACGTGGTAACTCATGCGATAATTCAACATTTACCAACTGACACAGGATAAATTCATGTCCATATGGCACTTGAACAAGAAATAAAACAACAAAAGTAGCAAGAAAGCTTTTAAACACAACACCACATATTGCCAGAGATTTCTTGTTCACTGCTGCAATTGCCATGCTGAAGCTTGGCCATTCAATGAAACATTTACCAACTAGCACAGGGTAAATTTGTGTCAATATCACACTTGAACAAGAAAATTACAACAAAAGCAGCAAAAAGACTTTTAACCAAACACCACGAATTAGAAAACAACACATATTGCTGGAGATTTCAATCTCATTGCTGCTTCAGAGAGAGAAAGGGGGGGATAGAGGAAAAAGGAAGTTCCAACTTTAGCACTATTTACATAAATTTAATTGCTCAAACATGAGTACCATGTTATGTCAAAACTGTTTACTAGTCTAAATGAATGATGCAAAAACAAAGAACATTAAAATATCTAAAAAGGGAAAGTTGGTGTAAGGCATAAGAACTAGCTCTTTCCTATGAGTTGATGGCGATAGCAACCAATGCTACTATCATGAAATAGAGAAAGCAAGAATTGTCTCAGTCCACTTCCATACATATCTCTTAGAAGCACTTTCATTTGAGCAGCAGCCAGTGGGCCACAGGGGTTGGGTGCAGGCTTGGGCTTGACACTACTTATCCATCTTTGCCAGTTTGTGAAAAGTAATATACAAAATTGCAAGAACCTTCACGCTCATACAGAAAACAACTCATTTTGTTCCAACATCTATCCTCTCCTTTTCTACAGATATTATTTTCTTCATTTTCCAATATAACTGAGGATCCTATGCACCCTGTACTCCCCCTCCCTGCTCCCCACCATCCATTCTTTCTTCCTTCTCCCATTTCTGTTCAAATAATCCCTCTAGATACTATCTAATTGTGGACCTGTGAGTGACACCAAACTCATAGAAGGTAACTCCTTTTCTCCCTGGCATCTATCCACTGCAGACTTCCATTTATTCCTTCTCTATTTCTCCCTCTGTCATAATCAAAGGCTCCTAACTCCTAAGCACCCCAGCCCACAAAATAAACATTTTTTCCCTTCTCTCGGTCCCTTCCCCCATCCTCCATTCTTTATCTCTTGTATCACAAATTAGATTAGGACCAATTAGTTTACTGTCGGAGTAGCAGCTTAAACGTGGCCCCATCAAACAAGATGAACGAGGCATGCTTGAGGCTAGTAAACCAAAATGACTTTGTGCCCATAGAACATCCTAGATAGATAAAGCCCACAGTGATCCTTGAATGAGTATCAATTTCCCATCAACATAATCTTCAAAGAGAACCAGAAAAGAACTAGTCACTCTTCACAAATACTTACTGTAACCATAAAATTACAAGCAATTATCCATTTAGTATATGGATGAATCCTAAAATATCTTTTACCAACAAAACAAGCATAATATCCAATCATTACTCTATGGAGCATATAAAAGATTCTTCGAGTACATTAGCAAACCTCTATCCAGTATTTCATCTGAATAAATTCAGTGCATACATCAAAACGTTAACCATACTCCCCCTGTAATGTACGGAAAGGATCTCATATAAGTTGCTTGCTTTTTTATACTTCAACTGTTAGCTACAATTAACAAGAATCTATATGCTGATACAAACACAAAGTCACAACCTTTAACTCCTTCAACACTTCAAAGGATCACTCTGAGTTTGTAGTCCTTTTTCCTCTTCCGTTGTGGTTTCAACGCTATCAATTGCTCAATCATAAAATGACACTACTAAACCACAAAAACATCAAAGTGCTTAATTCACTCATATCCCTCAGACAATCTAAAGCTTACGCACTAATTAAAATTTTCAACGATGAACTATAACTCATTTTAGTGGAATCAAATTGTCACTGCTTTTTGAGGTATAGGCGTAGCTTTGCTAAAAAAAATGTTACTAAAATCTCGAAAGCTATTTCCCTCGCACACTGGAACCATTCCCTTTACTTTCCTTTTCTTTATTATTTTACCAAATAATTAAAAAAATTCCGAAACACTGATTAATAGAAAAACACCGACAATATATTCAATAACACAACCACAAAAAATGCAAAAAGACCAAAGAAATAAAAGATAGTGAAAAGATAAATAATTATTTAATTTCGAAAATAGAGAAGCATACATGGGATCGTGATTGCAAATATCGCAGATCTCAATGTTCATGGCCCAATCCGGCCCGATGAGCATGCTGCTCGTGGCCCGTTCCACCATTGAATTCACCATCTTCCACTTCCAAACTATAATTTATATAATTCAAAACCCTAGCAGTCCCCCGCCGGAGATACGACCGATCGCGCCCGTTCCACCGGAAAAATAACTCTCCGGCGAGATCACAAAAATCCACTCTCTTTCTCCCCTAAAAAAGATTTTATATCTATATCTGCGGGCGTACAAATATATAGATCAAGTCAAACAACCTAAAATTAGGGGGGAAAAAATCTAATCATATATAAAATAGTTATTCTTATATATATAGCCTTTTTCTAGGTCAGAATTATTATTATTATTATTATTATTATTATTATATAGTTAGATGCGTGTGTGAGTATGTCTCTGTGTGTGAATTATTCGTTAGTTAAAAAAATAAAATAAAAATGAGATCGAACATCCCTGAAATTAGAGGCCGCTCTCCCTCTTTCTCTCACACACACACACATTACATGATCGTTTATGTATATAAATTAAACAATAAATAAATAAATAATTTAATTATGGGAAAATAGATAAAGGCGAATATTGTTAAAGACCACCAATGAGAAGAATACACGTGTCAGAATAATTACGTCACCAGCAGCTTTAACGACAGCTTTCTAGTTGCGGTTCCATGCAGCATGCTCGGCCGACCATTTCGATCCAACGGCCGCTGTTCTTTCATAAAGTACTTTTAGTGGATTTTGTGTGGCTTGTTACCATCACTTTTTGTTTTATTTTATTACTATATACGTCTCAAATGTCAACAATTTTGCAATCAAGAGAATGTTTAGATTGTTGAATATTGAACTAAGGACGAATATGTTTACAGGTTAGAGATGTATACATTGTCGAATATTGGACCATATGTATATTTGCCTTCTCTGAACTAGTATACGCATGTGGAAAATCTTTTTTTGCAACAGAAAAGCCTAGTCATGATTTTTCTTTTTATCTTTTGGGTAAGTGCATAGGCGTCACGTTCGGCAATGCTAAACTGTCAACTTTTGGCTCGTTTTAATTGACTTTTTTTTTTAAATATTTTTTAATAAAATTTTAAAAAAGTATTTTATTGAGAAGTTAGAATTTGTGACTTATAAAAAAGAAGTTATGAGCTTTTTTAACATTTTAACTTTTTTAAAATCAAAATCAAATAGTTATTGTAAAAATAATAGATTTTTTTCAAAAAAAAAGTAAAAAAAATATTTTCTTTCAAAGAAAAACCAACCAAAACGAGCCTATATATTCTGGTGTGTGGCCATCTGCCATTAAGAGCTAAAGTCCCTTACACCAGATTCATTGCTTGATCATCGCATTGCCAAAGAAGTATCATGTCACTCATTCTCAAATGAAGGTGGGTTAGTCTTCTTGTTAATTTACTTAAGTAGTGTTATTTATAAAGGAAGTGCCAAAAAATAAGAGAGCAAGTGTAAGGATGAAAATGAGAACAAGCTCTAAGGGTAGTCGCAATGCCTCTTCCGTCCCTCAAATCAAGGGACTTTTGTGGTGGTGAACAGGAAATGTGATAGGGGTTGAGGATAGACATTTCCTGACCCACATTTCTCGTTCCAAAAATATGTTTAGTTATAAAAAATGGTGTGAGGTAAGACATGGTGTGTCTATATCTATGTTAACCATACAAATGAAATTTCTACTCATATTTATCATTACACATCGTATTGAGATAATCTTCTCATACTATTCCTATACTGATAGAAGAAGAAGATCCTGCCTTGTCGAGTTGTCCCAATAAGGCATCAATCAACATTGACAATGTTAGTGGCAACATATGTACTATTGTATATAACATACCCCGTTATATACAATGTTGCCAAGTAATGCTATCAATTTCATGCCACTGCATACTGTCCCAACTTAATTGTTTAAAACAAGTTTCTACTATATCTATTCCCCAAATTAATATATGGACATCACAAGTCTTTTGCCTAAATTATACAGTCAACTAAATCATTTATTTGTTATTCAATTCAATTTTTTTCCCTTTTCTACACTAAAAATTTTTCGTTTTCTTCTTCATATATTATTTCCACTTAATCACCAACCTAAAATCATGGTTAAATCATTATTTTGGTATTATATTTAAACTCCTACATTCCAATCTCGCTTATAGCAGTATAGATTCGTTTCCTTTTTGTTTTAGATAATCGCAATTCGATCAATTTTTTTATCATCACAATTTCTCCGTAATTCCAAATTGTGGTATCTTGCAAATTTCAAAATTGCGCATATGTTAGGAAATCACATATGCGTGTACTATTATTGTTTAATCTATTGAAAATAGTTCATATAATTTATTTGAAACATTTAAATGGATAAAAAATTAGCTCTTTCTAATATATTAACCTACATATATCACATCCCGTGCAATCGCACGAGTAACATTCTAGTAACTTCATAAAACTTACCACTAAGATTTGCTTTAGCAGCAAAATCATATTACCAATTATCTTTAATGTTTAGATTTTTAGAGTCACTATGGTTTAATTCTAATACTTAGAGATGAAATTTAGTCATGAGAGCAAAGCAAAATTACGCTAGCTTAAAAGTAACTGATTGGATTAATAAGTTTTTCTAATATTAGATGGCTCAAATTGGAGCGGATTGTTGCTACCAAACTGAGGTGCACAATTACTTCTAGTCTACTATTAGCCACAAGAAAGTGTTTCATACAAAAACAATGAAGTTTCCCGAAAATATATTAATTTTGCTAAAAATTATTTTATTCTTTTCAAGGAGGCCAAAGTCTGCTTACATATTAGACGCAATTAACAGGAATCAATCCCAGGATCACTTACCATTGAAGGTGAGAGAAATACCACTAGACCACTAAGTCACTAGGTTATTAGTAAATTATTTTATTTTTGATGTGATATAATATATTAAATTGCTATTAGATATGATATAAATGATACTAGTTTTAATTTCTATATTAAAACTAATAATATGTGTCTATAATAGATGAGAAATAAATCGTTTGAGATCTACAAATGAATATTAGTTAAGTATTAATAAATTAATAATTAAATTTCTAAATGAAAACAAATAACGTATATCCATAATAGATAAGAAATTAATTGTTTTGAATTCAAAAATGATTATTATATATAGATTATTTGATTGATCATTTAATTTTTAAATTAAAACTAAGAAATATATCCATTACATAAGGAAATGAATCTTAGGAATTCACAAATGAATTTTATTTTTAAGTATTACTTGATTGACCATTTAATTTTTTAATTAAAACTAATTATATATTTTATAAAGATAAGAAATAATAAATGATAAATCATCGTATATAAGCTAATAAAAGAATAAGCATTGCCATGTAAACTTGATGTAGGACTCTCACAATACTTGCAAAAGAAGATCTTTCATTATTTGATTAGCTACTTAATTTTTAAATTAAACTAATAAAATATATCCATCATATAACAAAATGAATTTTTTGGAATTCAAAAATGAATTTTATTTTGAATATTAATTGAGTGAACATTTAATTTTTAATTAAAACTAATTATTTGTATTATAAAAGTAAGAAATAATAAATGATAAATTAATAAAAGAATGAGTATTACCATATAAATGCTGATACAATACTCTCACAATGTATATAAATCAATAGTAATTGCTCAACCGAGCTCAAAATTTTAAGTTTCAAGCTATTGGTGCTATAATATATACATACATATATATATATATATATATATATATACACTAACATGGTCGAATTACTAGGTTTTCTTTCCACTAGGTTTTCTCTCTCTCTAGCCCCTCGTTTGGATAGGGGAAATGGAAAGAAGGAAAAACATTTGGAGGAATTCTTAAATCCCTTCCTTTGTTTAGGATGGAGGGTTAAGAAGGGATATAACGTATTCCTCCAAATCCTTTAAAATGAATCCTTCCAATTTGAGAGGAAAGGGAAGGAAAGGAAATAATTTTTCTTACAATAACTTTTTTATCTTTCTTCTCATTTTTAAATATAAAACTATAAAAAGGCATAAAGGTCTATTTTTAACATAAAATTTAACCATTTCCTTTCTAATCCAAACAAGATAAATTCACAATCCTCTATTATCCTTTCCTGTAAAAATTTTTCAATAAAAAAATTAATCATTTCCTCTTCTCTCCTTTGTAATACTTTACTTTCCTTTCTTTATTAAACTTCCCCCTCCGAATCTAAACATAGTGCAAGAGAAAACTCCCCAGATATCCAACTTAGGGTTTTCCCCTTTGATTTCTCTGTGTTCAAATCGAGCCTGTGACACTAATCTCGGGCTTGGCCCTGTCGCAGCTTGCTTCCCTTTGTTTTCTTCGTTTGAGGTCCTCTATTTTATTTTTGTTTTTCCAAGAGTTCTTTCTTTCTTCTATTTTGGTTGCTTTTGTTTGCATTACTGGTTCATCTGAGAATAAGTCTCAAATCCTAAGATGTGTCAACTTGATCCAGTAGATTTTGAGCGCCAGTAATGCCCTTGGTCAGTTTCGTTGTTTGTTCAGTGTGTTGCTCTGGAGATTCCAATGAGACCTTGAACCCAATTGATGTGTCGCTACTTGCTAAATCCAAATCCATTGCTATTCACCTGATTGTCTTTGTTACCACATGATGCCAAAAGCTTTGCACCCCTTTTTTTGTTAGATCCCTTTTCTCCTCTTGGAAACAAAGGTGATAAGGTGGTGTTTGCCACTACAGATTCAAGCCTTGGGCCTAGTAGGTCCGTTCTTTGATTGGGATGTTGAGACCAGCCAGGTTTTTAGAGTTCCTTGGCCCAAACTTTGATTGAGTTTGTGAGTCCCGAATAACTCACCATCGTTTGTGTTTGCTATGTTTCCTCGATGTGTGTTGTTTTACTGTCGATGGGTTTTGATCTTGGCATGTTTGTTGGTGTTTTGCATTCTTAGTATTTGTGGTGAAGAGATTGATGGCGAGACTTGGATTTATATCCTGCTGATGGGTTTTCACCATGATTGCATGGCTTGTTCGTTGAGGTCGCTGGAGACGCTTTGTGTCTTTGTTGTTTAGGTTTAGGGTTTGGTCATCTTGGGCCCGTCCTTTTGTTTAATTTTTTTGGTTTAGCTTGTTGGTTGGGCTTTGGTCCTTTTGTCGTTGTCCTATGCTTTGTTCCTATTGGGCTCTGTCTGTTAGCCCAATTGATCTATGGTTTGTGTCTACTTTAGGTCATGTGGCTTGGGTCACTTTGTAATTATCTTCATTTTGTTTAATGAAATCCTTTTTCCAACAAAAGAGAAAAAAGTAACTGGTACCATCAGCCTCTCACTAAACTATCGTCTCTAGTGAACTTGATTTGCTTATTCAACCTAAATTATTGGATTTTGTGTTCTACAACACCGCACCCCATATTTTTTAATCCTCGAAGGTTGAGTGTTATATACATGCTTTGACAAACATGGGAAATATTGTTGTCCCCCAAGATGCCCTAGTGACAAGAGCTGGAGACAGACACAGCTCATGATCCAAATTCAAATCTAATTCCCTCGCTCCTGAGTTGAGTGCCCTCAACTTAACTAGCGTATAGTATAGAAGATGTGATGTACATTTGAAGTTTGCCAGTTGGTGGTCGAGCTCCACCAACATAAGAAATATTACTTTTGGCTTAGAATTACTAAAGCCTTTCGAAGCTCCATACTTCTAGTAGAGGTATTTGCTTACTAACCACCATGAACTGACATGCCACTAAGGTTTAAACTTTATTTGGTTTAAATGTGAAATTTTAAATGTTAAATTATAAAATTTTTAGTAATAAATTTTGGATAAAATGTTGTACAAAAATAAATCTACCTAACAAACGCTATCCAATATCTCTTCCTTTTGCAAATATTTTTACGAATACACTTTTCTAATATAGAAGTACCTTTTTTTTGGAACTATCATTTGCTTATGTTTTCTTGGAACTGTCATCTACTTCTGAAAAAACAATTGAAGAATTTCTTCAAAATTCTACAAGATCCATTCGTTCCCTTTTCTTTAATATATCGTCATAATTTCATCTGGTTACGAATCCTATTAAGAGGTTCATTAGAGATAAAAAATTGTTGAGCTATTAAATAAAAACCGTTAATTGTTTGACTTTGTATTAGGAGTTGCACTTTCAATTGTTGTAAGGGCAATATTGGACTTCCAAAGGCATGTAGTAATATTTTTTAGCCAAAAAAAGAAAGAAAAAAAAAAGCAACAAACAATTCCCAACATAATGTAAAAACAACTTCTCAAAAGCTATTTTCCAAA
Source organism: Cordia subcordata (assembly GCA_028554755.1). Classification (NCBI taxonomy): domain Eukaryota; kingdom Viridiplantae; phylum Streptophyta; class Magnoliopsida; order Boraginales; family Cordiaceae; genus Cordia; species Cordia subcordata. The sequence goes on from JAPTOF010000001.1 coordinate 9,157,087, forward strand.
AGTTTCTTCAACTTTATGTAAAAGTTTCTCTAGAAACCATATGTTCAACTTTCAAACTCTCAAAAAACAATATGTTCATCTTGACATCATCATGTCTTTACTGTTCTAATCAAGTGTTGATTATTGACAATTATGATACAGCTAAATCGTACAAGAAACTGGTTATAGCAGAAACAGTGCATATAATTTGGACAAACCTCAACATGATTTTGGTATCGGTATGGACCAAAATACTGTAGTAGATCTCCTGCATTTGAAACCTCGGTAAGCATTCTAAGGGAAGTACATCTATCCGGTTAATATGGAACAGGAATTCTCACGGTGGACGGTCCTGACTTCATGTCCTCCATGAGAAGATCTCGAAGAGCTAGAGTTACAGGACCTTCTTTGCCTGCAAAAGAAATAGGTGGTGCATTCAATAATCACGGCAACCATTAACTCAGACATTCCGACCTTAAATATCAAATGCTCAAACTATAAACAAACAGTCATCAGTAAACCAGTGATGGATCAACTATTGCTGCTCAACAAAATTATAACGAGACTTTAATGTCATAAGCATTTTGGCTTCATACTACGAAATAACAATTAACAGTTATAGAAAAGCATGACTGCAGGAAAATTCTTACCACCACCGATGATCGTATCATCCCATTGCACCACTGAACGAATAAGAACTCCACTGCCGATTAGCATCATCTCATCTGCTCCTTTACCTTCTTCAACAGTCACGTTTCCTGTTCTTATTCCGGACAGCTTTTCCTCCATCACCAATCTTCCAGCTAGCACCAAAACTCTCTTAGCTGTGCAGCCACTGAGTATCTTGTCAAAATGTGGCATCAGAAGTTCCTTTTCCTTTGTCACAAACGCCACATTCATGTTGGGTCCTTCGGCGACGTATCCATCACTATCTAACCAAATTGCTGCATATGCATCCTGTTCTTCAGCTTCCATCTTTGAGAGCACATTAGGAAGATAATTCACACTCTTCATGACAGCAAATTCAGGGGTTTTTATTGGGATCGATGAAGTTATCACTTTGATCCCTTTGTAATCAGGTGCTGATTGATCTTGTATCACAATGGCATGCAGAGATGATTGACGGCAGCCAGAGGGAGAGAGTTGGAAGTCACCTGGTCCTGCTGAAAGCCAATATCTTAGTGACCCTTTTCTGCACTTGGAAGCACTTGCAGTTTGTATCAGAATTCTTCTAATGCTTTCCCTGCCAAAGGGAAGTTTTATTTTGGCCATACTTGCAGACCTCAGGAAACGGTCGAGGTGTTGGTCCAACTCATATAGATATCTGGAATAGTCACATGGATAAATGGATAAGATTCAACTCTTGAGTACTCCACTTCTGCTCAATTGTATAGAGAATAGTTCGAAGATAACTAAAAAATAACTAAGGAATTTTCTCATCATATCACATTTTTTAAGTTTGGCCACACAGCAGTGGTGTAAGTTAAGTTAATCTTCGGCCACAATTAAACATGTTCATAAGCCAGTAAATATGACTTTATGATAAGGTGAGTTCGGCCGATTCATTGAACCAGAACGAACACTTGGTAATCTGAAAGAAGAGTAAAAGAATACTCTGAATCGTACAGAACAGACGGCCAGATTGTCAATAGGGGCAAGAAAGGAAAAAACCTTTCAAAAGATGCTTCAGAAAAGAAATTACATTTTTAATATTGAGGTGTATAAACCAGACTCATGCTGTTGAATTACACAGCAAAGCAATCATGGTATCAACATATAGTTATGAAAAATCAAATGGTCGCACTTATTGGTCAGAGTAACTAACCCATCCATTATTGCTGCTGTATCGAACACTCCATGTCCTCTATGGACCATATGATCATCAATGGGAATCACCATAGCGGTTGGATCAGTTGTGATTCCACCAAAAATGCTAGAGTACATAGCTAGATATTGCTGATTGCTTTTGTAAATTTCTCGACTTGTTCTTAACTTTTCAATTGCCTTAAAGAAATGTAGAAATATACTAACATCAGTTTGAGAAGCATTGGCTCTACCGATTCACATAGCAGAAACTCCAAAAGTTCAATTGAAATGCTATCATATAACAAATGCCACCAAAATTGCCAAGAAGTGGCCATCATTGTACACATTAGAGAAGCAGGTTTTTGACTTGTAAAGTTGAAGCTTTTTCACACAGAGAAGCACTTTCTTTCCCAAAAAATAGGTACCTTAATTTTGCAGTAAGTATTTGAATTAGTCTTCTAAAAAAGTTGAAACTCTTAAGAAAATATCAATTTCAACTTTTTTTCCAAAGTCGGAAACTAAGGCTTTTCAGAAAGCACTCTTTCAAAGGTTAGACAAAAAAGCACTTGTTGGAAAAGTCAATCCACTGGAGCCTAATTACTCATCATCCCAATTGCACCAATTATTTGTATCTCTTTCGTATCACCTCAGCTTCCCTACGAAAAATTAACGTGTCTATCATATCACATTCCCACGCCAGACTTGAAAATGTAATTCAAATCTTGATCCATACAGAAAACGGACAAAAGATCAAACTATAATAGTGAGACAGGAAGATACCTCGGAGCAAGAAAGAACTGGGATGTCATGTATTTCTGCATATTCAGCTTCTGCCACACATCAAATAACAATGACATAGAATCTAACGAAAATGCAAATTACAAGACTAGAATGGTCAAAATGAGAAAACTCAAGTGGAAATGGGGATTAATTAATTCTACTAAAAAAAGGAAAAATGGACATGGGGCAAAATGTAGTCATAAGATGTTGTAATATTCTTTAAGATGGTTTGTAGATGGATTTTGGAGGCAACTGTTGTAATGTGGAATAAGACTTGAAATGACATTGGCCAACCTGAAAAAGATAGACAAGACTCGGGTAAAACAAGCTAATTGATCGATATGAAAAGTGATTCAGAGTCTCATGAGTAATTTTGAATATTTAAACTTTACATGTGAGAAAAATATATATTCTAATGGCCGTGCGACCCACAAGAACTGGCTAGATGAAATAGGGCAAGACAGTAATATTAATCCGAGAGCCCCACGAAGGTGTAACAATCACAATATTCCCGGTACGGAAACAACAGCAGCAAGACGGAAGGAACGGGTTAAGCGTACTAGGCCAAATCGAACCAGCTCTAATTTCATGTTAAAAAAAAAAAATCTGGTTCCATCCTAAAAATTAATAAAAATCAATTGACTAATACGATGGTAACTTAAGACGGAAGAGTGTGGTCTAGAATGTGAGAAGAATGTACATTCTTACACTTTGTTTCAAAAAATTAAGAGAAAATTTCAACAAAGTCCGACGAGTCTAATCCTTCCAGCATTAGTGAAAGTAAACAATGCAAACAAGTTAGTTACAAACCAAAAGAAGTGAGTGAACTTACCTGCCGAAGCCTCAGGCTTAGCCTGATATGAACATCTTCTGACAACATTCGATTTGTATGCACTAAAATACCCAATATAAGAAGAATAACAACGAGACCCAAATCTCGGAGACGAAAGATTTCTACGAGAAAGAAGTGAAACTGGAGATTGAACAGCGAAATTCACCGAAGATTCAGAGATGGGTTTTGCGGGAGATGAGAAATTAGCAGCCATTTTGAAGTCAAACCTGCCGAGAGTTCTCTGTGAAAAATGATAAAGGAGATCAAGAAGCTTCACAAGAGTAAAGAGAGAGGCTGCAAAAAAAACATGTCAACATTGGTTTTTTCCAGAAGCTTCACAAAAGTAAAGAGAGAGGCTGCAAAAAAAACATGTCAACATCGGTTTTTTCCATTGTCAAAGACGTGTCAGCATGGCATGCTTATTTTTGTAACTTTTGGAGAACTTTCGACACAACGAAAAACTGCGGAAGTATCGAAGTGTCGTTGTGCGGAAAGCGGAAAAAAAAGGTCAGACGTACCAGACAAAAAGGTATCTTCGATCGCATCAGAATTCTCTCTCATCTTCACCAAAAAGAATGATTTAAATTTCACGAAGGTCTGAAATAATTATATTAAATTTGTATGAAGATTTTTAATTATTTCGAGTGCTTATTTTTGTGGAACTCAACTTATTAGTGTATATTATTGCGGTTCTCTTCAAAATCCTTCACTTTCAACTCAAATGTGGTAAAAATTCGAACTGAAATTATTATTTCTAAAAATAATCTCAACTACTTTAATTTTTTGTGTATATTCATATTCTTGTGGTTAATTCTATTTCCATGATTATAATTTGCATTATAATTTAAAAATGTTTACTTTTCTTTTTTCTTTTTGGTTTATAGTGAAACATATAGTCAATGCCAACATGATGAATTAAGATTGTAATTTTTTTCTGGGATTGGTAAATAACGTGGTTATTTTTACTTCTAAAAATAAGAATGAGCTTGTGGACCAAAAACAAGGTGGGCTGCTTTAGCTAAATCGGACTTTAGGCCTCGACATTATTAAGAGAGGCCTTAAGTCGCTGATGGTGGGGCTTAAATAGGTGTCGAGTTCCTATGAAAAGTTAAGAAGTATGTTTAGAACCTTGTGTTCATGGTAAGATTTCGTACACTGGCACTGATTCTATTCTTGTGGGTAGTGGACATACACTACCTATAGCCAAAAAGGGTCGTCTTCCTATTCAGTTGTCTGCAAGTCTTGTCAAGAGTTCTGATGTTCTTGTTGTTCCCTCTTTGGCTAGAAATTTGCTTTCTGTTGCTCAATTTGCAAAAGATCATGATTGCTATTTTGTATTCACTTCTTTTGGCTATTGTATTAAGGATCAGAAAACTAAGAAGGTAAATTTTCAGTTGATATTTGGCATTCTAGTTTAGGTCATCCATCAGCTCGAGTTCTTCAGCGTTTAGGTGATTTCATTCCAGAAATAAAAGGCTCCATGTTAGACAAGCTCTGTGATAGTTGCCAATTAGGCAAAATTCACAAATTAGTTTTTTATTCTTCTGTTACTCGATCCTCTGCACCTCTTCATATACTTCATTCAGAGTATAAGGACTGGCACCCACAACTTCTTTGGCTAATTTTCAATAATATTTAATAATAGTTGATGATTTTCAAGATTTTCTTGGTATTTTCCAATGAAACACAAATCTGTGTTGCTTCAATTTTTCCTTAATTTATCACTTACATTGAGAATATTTGTGATGCTCGTGTGAAGCATGTTCAGAGGGACAATAGTGGTGAATTTGTCTACTACTCTTCAACAATTCTTTAAGAACCATGGTATTGGACCACGATTTTCTTATCCTGGCACCCCTGAACAAAACGGTGTCGCCAAACGGAAACATCGACATTTGGTAGAAACTGGCTAACATTGCTTGCACATAGCAACCTTCCATCAGTATTCTGGACATATGCAAAACCATCGATGTATATTTGATAAATGGAACGCCCACTACATTGCTTCAGCATAAATCCCCCTATGAATTGTTTTTTGGTACTAAACCAGATTATGGTTTTCCAAGGGTAGTTGGGGTGCTCTGTTATCCATGCATGCCCACTTTTGGAAGGAATAAATTGGAGTTCAAAAGCTCGAGGTGTATTTTTGTTGGCTATAGTTCTCGACGCAAGGGGTATATATGTTATAATCCTTCCACAAAGCCTATTCTTATATCTCGCCGTGTTGTATTTAATGAAAAAGTTTTTCCAAGTGTTTCTCTTGTATCAGGTTCTTCAACACAAGATGCACATCTGAAGTTTGTATTTCGACCTTTGCCTTCCAATATTAGTTGATTTTTCTCCAGTTATTCCGTGGGAATCAAACTCCTACTTTGACAAGGAGTCCTTCACAAGGGGATGTTGCACATCTCTAATTCTGAGCAGACTATATCTTCAGATACTTATCCTATCACAACGCCACATGTTTCACCTTTAGATCAGCTACAAGAGGCCAGTTCTATCCAACCTCTCTCGATAGATAAGGCGCAAGATCTTTCCCCATCTCTTTCGTCTCCTATGCAGGACTTGTCAGAACAATTGATAACAGTTTTGCGCCAAACAGACACTCCTCTAGTGGCGACTGAACCCAGCCTATCAGAACTCATACCATGGATGGAACTCGTCGTCCAAAGGTGCTTCTTTCAACCAAATATCCAGTTTCTATGGCTCTTTTGACTTCAGTTCATGTGTTACCAGCTGAATCGACATATTTTCCTCAAGCAAACAAGGATGAAAATTGTAGGCGAGCTATGGCTGAAGAATTTGATTCCTTGATAAAAAAATCACACCTGGGATTTAATACCTCGCACTTCTAACATGCATGTAATCAGATCAAAGTGGGTTTATCGTGTCAAACAGAAGGCTGATGGCTCTCTCGACTTGTTGCGAAGGGATACAATCAACAGGCGGGTCGAGATTATGATCTTACTTTTAATCCTGTTGTTCGACAAGGTACAATTTGTCTAATTCTTTCTTCTGCTGTTACACAAAACTGGGACTTGTGTCAATTAGGCGTTAAGAACGCATTTTTACATGGGGATTTGGTGGAAACTGTTTACATGAGTCAACCTCAGGGCTTTGTTGACGCTGATTTACCAGACCATGTTTGTCACTTGAGGAAATAATTATATGGGCTTAAGCAGGCACCTAGAGCCTGGTTCCAGAAATTTAGCAGCTACTTGTTATCTCCTGATTTCACGAATTCACATAATGATGCGTCCGTATTTTATCGAAGACAAGGTGATAATATTATCATTATATTAATATATGTGGACGACATTATTGTCACGGGCAATAATTATTCTCATATTTTTGCACTCGTAACCAATCTCTCTTCCCAATTTGCAACGAAGGATTTGGGGTTGCTTTATTGTTTCCTGGGAATGAAGGTTAAGCGTAAAGAGGCAGGCATTTATCTTACTCAAATGAAATATGGCTTTCAGATCATTGCAACAACATGGCTTAGAAGGTGAGAAACCTGTCACAACACCAATGGCTACTACTACATTGTTGGCTACGGAGGGTGAATTGCTTGAATCTTGATTATCCAACTTCTTTTCAGCAATTGGTTGGTTCGCTGCAGCACCTCTCTATGACTCGTCCAGATATCACTCATGCAGTCAATAGTGTGTCACAATTTATGCATAGCCCACGAGAACCGCAATTGGTTGCAGCAAAGCGCATTCTGAGGTATATCAAAAATACCTTGCATTATGGTTTACTTTTTGGCCCATGCTCTGCACAAGAATTGATAGGATTCAGTGATGTGGATTGGGTGGATGCGTTGATACAAGGAGATCAACCTCTGGATATGCAATTTATTTTAGACAGAATTAAATTGCTTGGGTTTCTAAGAAGCAGAATGCAGCCTCTCGCTCAAGCTCAGAGGCAGAATTTTGCGCGTTGGCTACTGTTAGTTCTAAAATTTTGTGGTTTCTACATATCTTGATATTTTTATAGCTTAAGAGACCTACTACTGCTACTATATTCTATAACAACATCAACACTGTATACATGGTGAAGAATCCCATTGTTCATCAACAGAGTAAATACATAGAGATGGATATACATTTCGTTCATGATAAAGTTCAAGATGGAATGTTCCAACTCAAATATATATCAACTTAAGATCAGCCAGCTGACATTTTTTACCACGGCGCTTCTGTTTGGGCCAGAAATAGCTATGTTTAGGAAGACACGAAAGGCCCATGGTTACACTGGGCCAAGGGTTTAGTCCATTGTATCATGTGTCGAAGGGCCCCGGGATTAGGCCCATAGTGGGGTTATGGCCTTGCCATTGGACGAGACTCTTAGAAGTAGTCAAGGACTCAAACTTTATGAGGATGAATATGGGAGAGATGTGTATAATCTGGATACATAAAAGCCATGACGATAAGGTTGAGGTTGAGTGAAGTTTGATATGTGAAGGTTTGGAGGACTCTTCTAGCTGAGGGCTTATAAAAGAATCATTCGATAACAGGGAGGTAACACACACAAGACTTTAACTTGTTTATACTACAGTTCACCATAATTTGTCGCATAATAATCCTTTCTTTCAGAGCCCAACATTGACTTGAGCGTCGAAGTACCTTTGGCCGGCACCACACCGGTGTCAAGGGTTTCCTCGTTCACCTTTCTTGGTCTTGCAGGTTAACAGGGCCCAAGTCAACCCAATCCGTGATTGTAGAATCCATCCACTACAGTTTCATCGCTCACGATTTACTGATTTGCGAGTCAAGCTTCCAGTCCTTCTGGCCCCATTAGCTTGGGAGGGTGCAAAGGGCACTTAAATACCGATATCTCTTAAAGTTTGAATTTTGTATCTTTATCATAGCAGATTTGTTCTAGTTTACTGTATGTAACATTCTTTAAATAACAATACAAGAGATAGCTTATTTATTACTTCAAACACTTAGACTTATTTCTTCCCTTTTATAATAGTTGTAATATTGTATCTGCTAGTAACTATCTATGTCCTTTCTTGTTTTGTACCCATGATCTCTCGATAACTACTTATTAACTGGCTAACTTGGCAAACGTCATAACTGCCCTTAACACACAAGATCAAGTCTTGAAGCCCATTTTTATGAGCTAGCTCCTAGAGCCCAAAACTTTTTTGCACCTCGAGGCACATGTCTCGAGCCTTCAGCCTTCGAGATGTTGTGTTTAGTCACTTATTTCTGTAAAGTTTGATTTTATGTATGGATTCAAAAGAATTAACTTTCCTAGTAAAAAAACAAGAGTGAAGTTCTTCAAGATTGGACCAAACTTTCAAGCATTAGAAACTTGTAAGGATTTTTATGCCCTACTTGGTGCAATTAGCAGATAGCTGTTTAAGTAGCGAATAATTGAATAATTGTTAGGGTAGCGAATAACTGTTGTAATTTAGTTATTAGCGAATAAAAATAGTTATTAGGGTAGCGAATAACCGTTATAGTTTAGCTATTAGTGGATAATTGTTTTAGCACCAGATTAATTCAGATGTGTTTGGTAAAACTAATTATCAGATTAGCTAATAAATGTAAAAAGACATAAAAAGATATCAACATATTAGCAAATTAATGTCATTATTATTATTATTATTATTGGTGGTGGTGGTGGTGGTGTTATTGTTGTTGTTTTCATCATCATCATTACTTTTTTTTTTTTATAAGGAAAATCTAGTAGTTGGAGCCCGACCACTATTACATCCGCCAGAGCCCAAGCACTAATTGGCAAATCTTGGGTACACAACACGTTCCCTATACTATATACTAGTTAAGTCAATAGCACTCAACCCAAGATATGGGCCTGGATTCGAACCCCAGTCATGTGCCGTGTCCGCGTCCAGCTCTTACGTGCTACTGAGGCATCCCAGGGACTATTATCACTATTGTTAAAATAAGATAATAATTAGATATATATTTGGTAATATAATTTATTATTAAACCATTAGTAAATTAATTTCTTAATAAAGTATTTTAATCAATCCTACTAGAAGATACCTCTCTTGAGTGGATTTGAAGTTTTTTTTCTTCTCTTTTTTTTTTTTTTGGGCCAAAAGAACTATTAATAGAATTTAATTTTGGCGCTCACACCAAATTACAATTATATAGTGTCATCACTCTAAAATATGATCCCAAGTAAAATTTGATGCAACAAGCTAGTATTTTATACTAAAATATCATGATCTCGACAGAGTGCTTACAGAACCAACATTGCAGAAACAGGAAACTATTGCTGAAAAAATAGGCTAGGAGAATGTGGGGGCACCAGAACCTTCTTTAGTAAGAAAATGAATTGAGAGCATTCTCTGAAAACGTGATTAGTAATTCTTTATTTTTTTTCATTTTTTTTTTTGTCGGATTTTTTTTTTTTCATTTTTTCTTTTAACAGAAAGGGGAGATTCTTTTACCTAAAATTTTGTTGAATCACAAAAAATCAACTGGAAGATAGCTGAATATCATCTTTATCTTCTTGTCTTGAACATCATCTTTAGAATTAGACGCATTCGGATTTCTGTTTTTCATGAGTGTGGTAATCACGCAAGTATCAGATTGGTTCAAATCTTTTTGTTGTTATATGCTGGTTAACTAATACCAAATCGATCCTTGATTATAAGCGCTAAACACTGATCATTGAGATTTGCTTCATTGACTAACGAAGTCCAATACTTGATTATAAGTACGATTTTTGCAAACGCACAGGATAAATGCATTTTACTAAAAAGATGTAAAAGAATAAAAAGGTGACTTAAAGGCAACGCTCTCAAATTATACTGCTGAAAGCTACTTGTCAAAATTGGTAATTTAAGGGCATTTCACTTTACAGTTCATTGAATACCGACATGTCACAGTCCTTCATCAATACGCTGTTCACTGATACAAGGACATCGCGCTGCAATCGAATATAGACTTATGCTCTCGTTAGGTATTTATTTTATTAAAATGAAGATATATGTTATAAAATTAAAAATATTTTATTATATGTATTTTATGAAATTTTAAAATAAATTATATTTTTTATCTAAAAAATAAACAATTTATCATATCTTATTTTTTAAAATTATAAAATACATGATACATGTAATAAGATATCTGAAATCTTAAAAAATATCTCTAAATTTTAATAATATAAGCATTTTATAATAAGATTATTTCAAACACACTATTAGTTCAATTTTAATTGGGTATCGATGAAATAAAATTTGTGACCACATGCTCTCAACGTCAAAAAATTATATAAGTTAGTTTAAAAACTTTTTGTAGCAATCACTATAACATATTGTTTTATAACTATATGAATATATTTTTCTTAATAAAATTATCTAATTTGAAAAATATGTGTGTGTGATATGTGTGCATATATATAATGTGTGTACGAATATATACACCTTCTACTTCTAAAAGGAATCCAACTATAGCATTAGTCTATATGAAAGGCGTAAGTCGCTCAGGTAGCTTCGCGCAATATTTTTGCGGGAATAGTTTAGCTTGCTTATTTTAGAGACGTTGAATTGTTTTATACGGTTGCAGTACTTCAATATGTTGGGTCGGTCTGGGTTTTTTTTTTTTTTAATGAAAACGCATCTCTTTTTGGAAAAAATATTTTGGTTTAATTTTTAATAGATATATTGTATTGACTTTTACAAAAAATTGAACCTTTGAAAATATTTTAATTTGTAACTTTTTTTAAAAGTCAATCATTTGAATTTCTAAAAAGAAGGACCTTTCTTTTAAAAAGTTATGCAAAAGAATGGTTAAAAAAAAATGCAGTCCAAACAAGCCTATGCTCAAGTTTTTCTGTGATGAGAAAAATCCAACTGACTGAGTTCGACCACCAGTATATCCAGCGGAGTCCGACCACCAGTATATCCAGCGGAGTCCGACCACCAACTAGCAAACCTGAAGTGTACGGCATGGTCCCTATACTATATACCAGGCAAGTTGAGAGCATCCAACCTAGGGTAGTGGACTGAATTCGAACCTAAGTCATGAACCATATCCATCTCCAACTCTTGGCACTGAGGCATCTTTGGAGAACTTAAAAAGAAGAGAAAGACGAGGAGTGCAACACGACGACTTTCCATGGGGCCACCCATCCTAGTAGTACTCTCCTGTGGTCAAGTTTTAGTTAAAAAAAAAAATTGCAATTGATTTTAGTTTTGTACCTGTTATCAGAACTAAAAGTTGTTGATAAATTATTGCAAGAGGTAAAAGTTGTATGTAGTATTTAATAAAATGATACATACAATTTAGATATTGTAAAGGTTAGATAAAAGTTATTGATAAATTGTTTTAAGAATATTTATTACAAATTATTGTCAAAACTAGTAATTATGATAAGTATTTGATGAAAAAAAAAAACTTACACAACTTATTAGATTTTGCAAGTTTTAATTTTAAGCAACAGTTAAAATTTTGTTGCAAAAGATAACCCATGTCAACATTCTTTTAAATTTTAAGTAGCAATTAAAAATCATTGTAAAAGATGATGATCTATGGACATAGAATTTTTTAACTTTTTAAATTTTGTGTTGTTATAAGTTTAAAATGTTATAGTGAACTCAGGTCCGTCAGTATTGTGAATAATTGAATTCAATAGGGTTTGAAGAAAGACTCTTCTTTTGATTATCATAGACAAAAATATGAGACTCTTTTCAAATTTCCTCATTAAAACGCTTATAGATAAATGCTTTTAAATATAGTGATGGGACGCAAATGAGGACATGGTAAAGTTAACTAATAGGCAAAAAGTCGTCTTTGTATTAATTCTTTGTTTAAAGGGGATATTTAAAAAAAAAAAAGGTAATTTCTCTTGTTTGGGTTTAACTTTGCAGGAAAATATTGATTCTATTCCAGAATTTAGCAATGCAGATATACAATTTACAAGAAGCTTGCTTCTTTGACTTCATTTTTACAGTAGGTTTAGCATATACACTCTCCTAAAAGAAAATAAGATCTTTAGCATGCCTCTTACAACATAACAAACATAAAGTATTAATTAGTCCTCCAGTATTTTGTGTAAATTAAAACTTCTCTTTTTTGCATGCATTGCACACTTAAATTGGTATAAATTTGATTGTTCTTAGTATACTTTGATGCAATGTAAATCTCACATGAAAATATGTAAACCAAAGCAGAAGGGAGCATTTTAGGGGTTCAAAAAAGACAACATGCAATGTAAATCTCACATGAAAAGAATGTAAATAAAGCCTATCTTTTGATTTGGGATTGTAATTTTATTAATTTGGATTTGGACTTCTGACAACTGATTTTCTTATTTGATTTCTTTCAAGAATCATACTTTTCCCCCTTTTTATAATCTTGTAGATATTTATGATACAAATTTGGATTAGTTTAGTACTTAATCAATAATTAATTTCCAATTTAGATAGATTGAGTCTTAGAGATAATTTATGCCTTTTGAACTCAATTAGATATTAAGGACTAATGGGCTAATTAGTTAGTATAAGCCAATGATAATTTATCCCATAGAGATAGGTTATGCTCTAATGCTCTTAATTGATTAAACCCATTCGATTAGAGCATGTAGCCTAACAAATTCGTGCTCATAAGGTAGAGAAATAAAAACTACTTATATTCCCCAAATCACCTCCTTGTCATACAAGAACTTAGGAAACATAATTTATATTTATATTTGAGGCCACTAGTAAATTCTACCATTTAATTAATTAATCCATCCACTTCTACTGCAATTTTATTTAATTCATATGCTTCTAAATTCTCATATAATACGCCCGGTCTCACGGGGACGACTCTTGAGTAGCCATTCGCATGGTCAAAGAAGATGTTTAATTATATTGTCGTCCTATTATTTTTATAATTATTATTTGATCTTACAACGACACAATCAAACATGAAGATATACTTTTATGAATCTCTTTTATGACAAATATAGCATATCTATATCTACATCTACATATATACTAAAATAGAAGTTAAGCTACTATATAATCCTGTCCCTCCAAAAACATTTCCGTCATTTTTCCCAGCATTGATTTGTCCATATCATGGCTGATGACTTAAAGTCAAAATCATGGTTCTGGTAGTAATCTTGCAGAACTTGGAAGTAGTTCTAAAATTAACTATGTATTGTATTCGACATAAATTCTTTTGGAATCAACTAGTCTCGGTAACTTTGCCATAGTGTAACGGATTTAGGAAGTAGTTTGAGTTATTAAGACTATTCTACAGCATAAAAACTTTGCAACAACTTTGGAAATTTTTTATTCCTCTTTAAAATAAATAATTAAAAAATAAAAATGCACGAGTGACTAAATACCAATAAATAATATAACAAATAAATAAAATTAACAAAGAAAATAAATAAAAAATAAAATAAGATATGAAAAATAGATTAATAAATAAAAATAAATAACTACGTATTACATAAAATAAAATAATTTAATATTTTAAAATATTTATTAGCAATGCAAGTGATTTTTAAAAATATTTTTTAATATTTAGTATTTATGTTTAAAATATCATTACTAGTAGAAAATATCTATTTTTATATTATATTCAATAAGTAGTATGTAACTTCAACTAATTTTAATAAATAATAATCTATTTCAAATATTTTTGCCACATTACATTTTAAAAGATTCTTAGCAATTAATATGAATTTTTAAAAAAATATCTTACTTATTTATTTAATTATGTAATTACTGATTGTACTACCAAAAATAACAAAGGAAATTAATATAATTATCAACTAACCTGCCAAACACATCTTATAATTTAAATTACTGTACTTAATAATTATTGCTACGGATTCAATATTTCATTGCTACTTAATAATTATTGTCTAAACACACCAACGTTCGTGGATTCAATATCGCATTGAATATATGGGCTTGTCACAATTATTCTTGTCCTTTATACTATAATGTCGAAACACGCCAATGTTCAAGGATTCAATACTACATTGAATATATGGACTCTTCACAATTATTCTTGTCCTTTGAAGAATATAGCGTGGCATTGTATAAGAGGTTACAAAGTGATTTCATGACTTTATTCGTTGAACTGTCATTATATTACTCGCACCTTTATGTGGGATGAAATCCGGGAACTTAAAAACAAATTTCAATACACCGTAATCTTGTTTACTTATAAAAAATTGTATTTTATTTAACTCTAAATTTAAAAGAAAAAAAAAACTTAGGAGTTCTTCTTTTCTACATAAAATTGAGGCAATAGTTTTAATTGCTTTTACTAATTAAAAATGAAAAACAAAAAATAAATAATGACGGATGTGTTAATAGCTTTCAAAATTTTCTCTTTTATGAAATTAGAAAATACATTGAGAATTTTAGAATTACTTTCCAAGTTTAAAAGAGTGTATAAATATATGTGTGTGTATATATATATACACACACACACTAATGTAACACCCATGCGATTTACGGGGAGCAACATATGTAATTAGATATATTAAAGCTATAGAATTTTTGCATCTTACTAAATAGTTATTAAAACAATTATATACAATAGAATTAATAAAACAATGATGATATATATATAGAGAAAGTGCATAATATTAATTAAATTAAAAATTTTAATACAGGAATAAAAATAAATAAATGATAGAAAACAAAAAATGACCTAAAAATGGACATATTTAATTAATTGATAAGTAATTATGAAAAGTTTGTCATATAGACCGCCACTTAGCAATACGAAATTACAACTTATTTTGCTTTAATATACAGTATAGATTCACATTATGTATTGTTATTATTAAATTTATCATCACTTTTTTTCATTAAATGTTGAAACAAAGAAGAGTTAAAACATAATTTTAGAGCTCCAGAGCCAAAATAATATATGAAATCTTTTAACTACTTAACAAAATTAAGATAAGACCTTGTTCCCAATAGTGTTTTAGGTGATGTTTAGGCCCTATTCAGTAATAGCATTTTAAATAATGTTTAGTGTCATGACTAAGTCAAAGCATTACTTCTTTCTATTCTGGTTATTTGGTAAAATAGTGTTTTAAGTAGTATTTTTATTCTAAATAGTGTTTGAAGAAATATTTGTGAAAAGCTAATATTATTAACGTTTCAAAGTAGAGATAAGTGTTTCCCCATTTTTTGGCAATACTATCCTCTCTTTGACATTTTTTTGGTAATTGTACACTCTATCCAATTTCATTAACATTTTTACATTTTCTTTCACAAATATAAATACAAAATATCACTAAAATTAATTTGAAATTCTATCCATATCAAATATATATTAAAAAGTATAAATCTTATTTGTTGTTTTCAAAAATATTAAATTTTCAAGCAATTAAAATATTTCTGTAAAAAAAATATTTGTTTATAATTTTAATAAAATTAATTTTAGAAAAAGTAATTTTATTATGCTTTATTAATAAAATATTATCTTAAGACAAAAATATATCATTATAAAATAAATTATCTTAACTATAATAATAATAATAATAACTATAATAATAATAATAATAATGATGATAATAATAATAATAATAATAATTATTATTATTATTATTATTATTATTATTATATCACAACAATGATAACCTGATACCAATATCTATTTTGTCATTTTGCATTAATCAGCTAACCCAACAGACAGTTTTATCGAATACATCTAAAATAATCCACTAATGAAGCAGCTATCCGCTAACCTCTAAAACACAATAGCTATCCGCTATTCAAACTGCTATCCACTACTTAAACAACTATCCGCTATCTAATCTGCTAATTACGTTGAACAGGCCCTTAGTGTTTTGATTACTTCCTCCAATTTTTATTATTCGGTAACTAATGTTTTAGGCAATGTTTATATTTGAAATAGTATTTCTGAAACATTAATATTACTAACATTCCAGGGTAGAATTTAGTGTTTCTTTTTTTTGGCAATCCTACCCTCTAATATGTTTTTGGCAATTCTATCCTTTATCCAATTTCTCTCAATATTTTTATATTTTGTTTTACAAATATAAATCCAAAATAACCTAAAATTCAAATTCAAATTCTATTCACATCAAAATGTACTAAAAAATTTGTAAGAGGGTGTTTGGCTTTGCTTATTTTATAAGCATTTAGGGCCTATTTGGATTGGATTTTTTTCCTGAAAAAGTTACATTAAATTTGCAATAAATATTTGATTTGGCTTCCAAAAAATCTAAAACTCTGAAAAAAGCTCAAATACAATTTTTTTTAAAAGCCAAATTTTTAGCTTCTAAAAAAAAACTGTAAAAAAAAGCGCTTTTAAAAAAAGTTAATCCAAACAGGCCCTTAGAAAAAAAAGCACCCAAACACATGCTTTTTAGTGTTTGGGTGCTTGAAAGCACCAAATAACCAAAGCCAAACACCCTCTAAGTTTAATTAGTCTATTTATTATTTTTATTTGACAAAATAAATTTTCAGTCAATTAAAAAATATTTCTATGATAAGAAATATTCTTCATAACATTAATTTATCAAAAAATAAATTTATTTTACTTTTGATAAAATATTATTATAAGAAATATAAATTTAATTATAAAATAAATTATCTTATTCCAATAATGATAGTAATAATTATAGTTAACATAATAATAATAATAATAATAATAATAATAATAATAATAATAATGTGATATCAATGTCTTTTTATGTAATTTTGCATTTATTAATTAATCTAACAACTAAAATTTTCCATTACTTCTTGTTCAATCAGTTAGATCAATATCAATCAGTTAACCGCTAAAATACAATAACTATCAGCTATTTAGATAATTATCCTTTGTGCTAACAACTAATTGCCTAATAGACCCAAAATTTTACTTAAAATTTATTTTTTCAGTTTTTAGAAGTAAAATTACTAATAAATCCTTGTGAGTAATTTCTTCCAATTATATTTCTTTTTCAATATAAATAAATATTTAAGGATTAGAACAAAGAGGCCTGATAATGAAAGTTCAATGGAATGACAGTGACTTCTCAATAAGAAAAAGAAAAGTTATTTCTTTTTTGTGTGATGGGGGAGAAATGCGATCAAGACTGAAGTTGAGTATAACTGAAAAGGAGATGCTACAACTCAAAATACTCATTTTAATTAATAAAAATTTAAAATACTTATTTTTAATGGATAAAAAATAATTTTTGATGATTTACAATGTTGAAATGATAAATTTTGATAGAGGGAGAAAAGGCTTGAATTTAAGAAAAGTTAATACTATAGTTGAAGGTGACTTATTAACATAAATGAAAGAGAGAATTAGATTTATTAAGCATTATTAGTAGAGTGTTGACTTGGTATGAATTTTCTTTTCTCATTGCAAGAAACTAAATTAAACGTTTTATACAACTTAACGATGCAGTTCTATAGATCAAAATTATAATATTCTAAAATTTTTGGCGAACCCAACAATTAGTTACTTCACGTTAGAGCCACGCGTAACTCAACCGTTTCCATATCATTGATGACGTATTTACCTTTCTACTGAAAAGAAGACAAATGGGATAGGAGCGGGCACATATTCCGGGGACTGTTTGGATTACTTTTTTTTTTAAAAAAAATATTTTTAAAAAAAATTATATTAAATTTATAATAACTATTTAATTTGATTTTTTAAAAAATTAAAATTTTAAAAAAAGCTCGCATATAATTTTTTTCAAAAGTCAAAATTTTTAGTTTTTAAAAAAAATTATTTTTTAAAAATTGTTAAAAAATACTTTTTAAAAAGTCAATCCAAACAAGCTCTCAAATAAGTGGACAGTTTAATGTGCTAGTACCATCCTAGACATGTTTTCTTTTCTTTGCTTTTCTTTTTTTTTTCTTTAAAAAAAATCATACAAAATGGTTCATGAAAAGCCAGCATTTATTCTTGAAACTTCAGTAGCTCATCTAGTAAATTATATCTTATATATTTACATACAAATTTCATAAGACAAAAACATATTGGTCATACTACTCTATTAGTGATATATTCCTAGCTATAAGAGAAAACATATATAGCTAGGTCAAACATATGTTTCTTTAGCAACTATTTGCTAAAGAAATAAGCTTCATAATTAATGCATATAGCCCCTAAGGCTTGGGTGAAGTGAAGTGGATCATGTGGTGATCAAAGTTTTCAAGTTTGTAACAACATATATTACACATGGTCGCTACGCACTTAAGATATATCTAATATTGTCCTACTATTTCCGACAAATTTATTATACGAAAAAATAGATATATAAAGAAAGAGAGAAAGCAGCAATATAATGCATAAATGGAAGCAAACAAACACACCGTATGCAACTTAAAAGTGTTTTTAAGGTGGCGTCCTCGAACTCTTAAGAAGAAAGATCCTTACCCACCTACTCCTTTGGCTAATATTTTCCATTTTCCAGGAAGAAAAGTTAATTTGTACCAGACTCCATTACAGTTATATTTATACAACTTCTATAGAGACTTTATTCTACTGAAGTTTTGGGGACCATGGGAGATTGAAGCCCTTAATATAGATGTCGGAACTTTATTAATGGGAAGCACTGCGTATTGGGCATATTATTATCTGCACAACTCATTGAGCTGATATGCAGAATTTTAGGTTGCCCTCATTAATGAATATTTTGATATTGCATTTCGTGCATGCATGTGTGGGTACTAAAAATTGCAGCACCATTTTTTATTGCCCCAACCTGGCTGGCTAGCTACCGGCTTTAGAAGGGTTAATTGGTTTACAGGTCCTTGAATTATGACATACTGAATATTTTGGTGCTTGAATTATATATTAAATTGAGTTTTTTTTTGTTTTTTTTGTTTTTTGTATCCAAGGTTTTTTGGCTCTTTTCATCTAAAAACTAGCCATTTTCGTTGAAGAACTAAGGCTATTCGTTTGATCATAGATATAAATAGTTAAAAGAATTAATAATAATGGTAATATAATAATTAATAATTCAATGATCAAAACATCTCATGTTTTATAGTTTAGAGGTCTACGAAGAAATTAACCCATATGTAAGAATTACCATCATGTAGTTGTTCTAATAAATAGAGAGACATAATGGATAATTTCCTCTTGGATCGAAATTGTGGAAAACTTTAATTGTTATGACATTTTCTAATCAAATCAATGAAGAACCAAACTTTAGTATTTCCTTAAATAAATTAATTGCAATAAAATTATGTGCGCTCATGAGTCATTTCATATTAGTTTTGTGAAATTTGCGTAATCAATTAATAATGACTGATCAATTCTTCACTATTTTCACCACATTTACTTAAACATTTTGATCAATCATTTAATTTAGCTTTGTATATGAAGCCGATTCTAACCATCTTCTTTTCTTTATATAACTAGTAAATTAATGCTATGCAAGGCACGGTTACATTGCTCAATATTATATATTGTAATACAAAATTTAAATTATGTAATAAATAGTCATTAAAAAAATTCATTAATCTTGTAAGGAGTCAAATAAGTTGTAATTATATTTACACATCTCCTCGCAAAAATTAAAAAAAAGAAAGGTGTTAATTTTATGCCTTTATTGTTTTTGACAAATTTGAGATAAGATTGATTAGAAAGTAGGAAAAAAATTATAGAATACAATTAAAGGGAATTGGGTGAATATAAGGGTGGGTATATATGCTTTTCTTTTTTTAAGATTTTAGTTGATCAAATCGAATTAGAATTTCATATGTAAAATTTATATAAAAATGAATTGAAAATTTGACTTTTATTTTTTATTCACATAAATAATTTAATATAATTTGAGATTATTTTATAATTATTTAAACTCAGATATTGTAATTTAAATGAACTTAAACTTTTTATATTTAATTTTCTTCAACTTTTCATATCTTTTCATATTTAATCCCAATTAGCACAATGAGATTTAACAAAAAACAAAAACACAAAAGAAAAAAGACAATGAGAAACTCGAAGACCAAAAACCTGGGAATTTAAATTATGATTGAGTTTTATAATTTTTATTACCTAATTGGATAATTTAATTGTTTTCTTGAAGTTCAAAATTCTAAACTAGAAAATTCAAAAACATGAATCAATTTTCACTCTTATGTGAAAGCCAAAATCTATGTTAAATTTAGTTTAAATAGCACAATACGATTTAACAAATCTATGTATTTTTTTAATCTAATCTAAATTAGTAAACCTGAAACCCAAATGTCCAAAAAAAATTAATTTTTTTGATTTTAAATATTTAACTTAATAGTTTTTAGCTCTAAAAATCAAATATTTAAACTTAAAAAATTCAATTGAATTCCCAAGTCTAACCCTGATTGAATGGTTTTTTTTTTATATTTTTTCGACTTAGATTGGAAAAAATAAAAAAAATCCAAATATGAAAAGGTGTTAAAAAGGGAGTGCACATCATTTTAATTGAGAAATGAAGAAAAAAAAAAGATAAAATAGATATAACATTATCTAATTGAAAAGTTTCTTTGATTTTTAATAATAAAAATTTAAAATTTTGAACTCAGAAACTCAAACTAATTCTCTTAACCCGCTTCAAGTTTTATGACTTTTAATACCAATCTTTTTTTTGTCGCAAAACTTAAAATATTAAAAATTTAAACCAATATCTACGGATAAAAGTTTATACATGATTAAGGGGAAAAGGGTAGGAAAAGAAAGAAGAAATCATTTTGTTAGGGAAAGAAAAAGAAGAAAAGAGTAAATACAAAATTATAATTATGTCATGATAAATATAAAAATTACAAACTTGCCATTACAAATATTATACAAATTTTCATTGACAATCATGCATTTTTTTAAAAATTTATTATAAGATTGTCACTTTTTTGGTACAATTCATTCATGGAGAAGGTCCATGAATGAATAGTGCTCAAAGAAGTGAATCTTTTTATATAAGTAGAGATAAAAGTCAAATAGGTAATTCTTTATTTTCTTTATATCAATTTAACTTAAAAAATACTTCCTATTTTTAGTCCTTTTCTATTTTAGAGACAAATTTTCTTTTGACGCTAATTTCTGTGACTTGTATCTCTTTTTCTATATGAAAAAAATAGCGAATGAAAACAAAGTAATAATGTGTTTTGGGATGATCTTATTTTAAGATACTTATCCAATTAAAATTTGGAGATATCTTATAAGATTTAAGATATTTTATCACATTTATCATGCATTCTATAGCTGTAGAAAATAAGATAGGATGGATTACTTATTTCTTATAATATAAAAAATATAGTTTTGTTTTGAATTTTCATAGGATGTATGATCAATAAGATTTCTTAAATTTTATAAGATGTACCCTCGATTCAATAGGATAAGTATCTTAAAATAAGACTATAACAAACATAGCATAACTACTAACTTCGAAAGAAAGAAGCTCCCAGAGGCTACCTTAGTGACAAGAGCAGGGAGCCGACATGACTTATGGTCTAGGTTTGAACCTTATCCCCTATCTTTGGGCTGAGTAACTTGATTGACCTGGTGCAATGGTCATAGGGCTGGTCATTGCACCTAGAGTTTAACAATCAGATATTGACCCTCGCTGAATAATCAATGGTTGGGCTTTGCTAGTTGGGTTCTCTCGTCATCGTCATCATCATCAAAAAAAAAAAAAAAATTTGAAAGAAAAAAGAAATAGCGACTCCTAATTTTAGAAACCCTTGCTAGCAAAGATGATTTCTCCAAAATGGCAAGATGGAAATTAATTTAAATATATATAGCCTAATAATAGCTAGAGCTGGATCATTACACTCATAATAATCGTATTCAAGTTTATCTCATAATTGTACAAACCGTTTCTCAACAAACCTATCTCCCACTCCAAACACTGAACCATGCATGTTTTTATTGTGGGAAGTAATATAAAATGGTGAATAAAGGCCGTAGCTAATCCTAACCCAGCATTAAGTGTACGTCCTATTATCATATTATGCACTTCAATGCCGGGTTCAGTGCGTGGCCATGCCTATTCTAATCACTGCTGCATCTCCACAGAGGCGTCCTCAGTTTAATAAATACATCTCTGTATAAGCATTATCTCTCTTTCATTTATGGAGACGAAAGCTTCTTGAGCCGTGCACAAATGTCAATTAAATTCAGTAGATTACGCCATTTTTACAATATAAATACTGCTTTATGTGCTTCCCCATGCGTGCTTCTTTCGGCCATTTTTGACAGTGTCCTTTTCACAGCCCCCAGCAGCCATTGTTTAGTTTGAGTAGCAAGCTGGTTCAAGATATATAGCAACAATGGGGAAAACTCAATCATGTCGTAATGGCGGCCTCGATCTGAAGAGAGGGCCATGGACGCCTGAAGAAGACCAAAAACTCTTTGCGTATATTGAAAAGAATGGCCATAGTAATTGGAGTACATTGCCCCAGAAAGCTGGTAACTTTTTTATCTTCTTTCTTGCTCTACTACTTTCATGTACATGAAAATAACCCTTTCTTTTTTTTTTTGTTTTGTTTTGGGTCTAGATGAAGATTGAGTCTTCTGTTATGTATTTTAACTAATTTGCATTGGTGGTGTTTAATTGAATTAGGTCTCAGAAGATGTGGGAAGAGCTGCAGAATAAGGTGGATTAATTACCTCAGACCAGACATCAAGAGAGGAAAATTCACTCCCGAGGAAGAACAAACCATTATTCAGCTCCATGCTCTTTTAGGAAACAGGTATATGTCTGTGCAAAACAATGATATGATTCTTTCAGGAGACGGGTGTTGGAAAAAAACAATGATGTGATAGCACTAGGCATATAATTCTCGTTTTCGATGTAAAAGGTCTCGAAATAGATTCTAGCTCTTGGTACTCTAACATTCCTAAAAGATATAACATGCATGAGATCGATTTTAGGCCTTCCTTCGATGACCAGTTTTAAATAATGTTTCACGTACTAGCTCATCCAAAAGTTTATTAGTTTATTTATCTATTATACTAATATCGTCGCTTACGTGAAAACACTATTTTTAATTTTTTTTTAAATGAATGATGATGAGGTTCGAACAAGAGACCATTTAATTTCAACACTCTATACTATATTAAAGTTATTACCTTATTTAAAAATTTAAACTCGTAGATCGAGAATATTGATTTATTTATATATCTATTGTATTAACACAGAGCTTGCTTTAATTTTCAGGTGGTCGATTATAGCGGCATTCTTGAACAACAGAACAGACAACGAAATAAAGAATTACTGGAACTGTCGGCTGAAGAAACGATTGGCGAAGATGGGAATTGACCCTTCAACTCACAGGCGTAAAACTCCGAGCAGCAATGGCAAGAATGTGGCAAGAATCATTCACATGGCTCAATGGGAGAGCACTCGACTTGAAGCTGAAGCCAGACTCGTCAGAAAATCAAAACTAGAAAACAGGACACTCAATTCATTAGAGTCTGAGATACTTTCCAACTTAAAAGCCATGCCACACTTGTATGCTGTGCGCAGTTTAGCTTCAAAGCCACCTTGCCTTGACATATTGAAGGCTTGGGAGATTGTTGCTGGTGCTTGTGCTTCACTTGACACATATATTTCCAATAACAAGCCCCAAAAGCACTACTCCTCAATGGAAAATGATGTCGCTGTCACGAAACTGCCTGCGGCAGCCATTAGTGATCATCAATCAGACCTCGAAACCAGCTTCCCCAGTGGGTGCATGTATCACGCCCCCGAGCCCAGACTCTCAGATGAAACAAAGACGATATTTGACGACAATAATGACAAGTGGGGTGTTGATGAAGCAATGGATGTAGGAAACCAGGTGACTTGTTTCGATGATTTGTGGGATCTTCTTGCTTGTGATTCTGATGAAGGGAAGCTACTGAAAGATGAAGCTGGAATTTTCGCCATTGATGATGGTGGTGCAAGGGCTGGAGAAGAGTTACTAATTGGATACAGTTTAAGTTACTGTGGAAGATTAGGCTCTCTTCTTATGCATTGAAATCATTGGTGTTCAATCATACAAATATTTTTCACTCGGTTTTGTATTGGGACCAACTTTGTGAATTGAGCAACAATAAGTGCAGAATAAAATGATTTTGCGGGTGTTAAGAAGCTGGCACTACCATAAATATTTTGAATAGGAGACACACATAATACTTTTAATTTTTTTTTATGACGATAGTGTTATCTACTTCGCTCATGAGCAACTTTATTTGTTAAATAAAAAAAAAAGCTTAATGGGGTGGCTAGGCCTAAATCCGAAAAAATAGTTATTTAGAAAAACTGTTTTAAAGCGGGTTTGACTTCACTTATTTAGTGTTTATAAACACTTAAATAATAAAAAAAAAACATGTGTATGGATGTTTTTTTCTAAGTACTTATACCTAGATTAAGCAAAGGCAAACACTCTCTTGTTTTAGTTATTAGTGGATAATTGTTCAAGTATTTGAATAAAGAAAATGTATTTTATAGAACTAGTTGAACGTTAGATTCATCTATTAATGTAAAAGAACATAAATATCACTCTAGTATAATAGTAAATAATTTTTTAATAGATTGAATTTCATCAAAACTTAAAAAATACTTTTCTTTTGGATAGGAAAATATCGTAGAGAAAAAAATTAAAACAGAGAGAAAAATGTGAGGATCAAGAAAAAAAGGGTAAGACAAAAAAACACAATAGATGAAAAAAAAAAGAGTTATGACATAAGAATAAGATAGAGAAAAGAAAATTAAGAAATAAGGATAGAATAGAGAAAAGAAAAAGTATATGTAACCCTGAACGCTACATTAAAACAGACACTGCATAAAAACCTAGAAGTTAATAAGAAATAAAGTTTTATCAAACGACAATAATTTAGAAACGTAGTTTCAGAACACTAAAATATACTTAGAAAACTTCTTTTAAATATTGTCAAATAGGACCTTAACCTTTATTAGTGTATTTATCGGCTAAAGTTGGATCCTCCAAAATGTTTTTGAAATATTAATGCTTCTGATTGTGCACTTTGGTAAGGGGAAAAAACTGAATTTAATTTTAAATAAAATAACTAATACAACAATATGGAAAGAAAAAAAAATACAACAATATGCTATTATGTAACTGAGTTCTAATTAAAACATTAAAAACACACAATCAAATACATATTTAAATATGGACAGACCTACTTTTGTCTTTACATAGTTTAAAGACTGTAGTTAAAAACAATAAATTTTACTTAGTCTTTCTAAACATACCTCTCCACTAATTAATATTAGACTACTTATGTTTGTTAGTACAATTAATTATATATACATTTGTTAGTAAAGATGCACATTAATAGGGATATATAACAGAACCAATTGATTAATTTATCTTTTAAAGGAAATAGGATTATAATTCTAAAGAAAGAAAAAAGTAAGAAGTGAGCCTATATGCGATCAAATGAAGCTCCTAAATAAATCAATAAATCAAATCCGTGGTTTGGCAATTGAATGATATGTATATTTAATGCAAGACGTTTAAGGCCAGACAATTTGTGATGCCTTACATCCTAACATATATAGCAAGTAATTAAAGATACCTATCATGTATGTGCATTTATTATTAAACAGTGAACACAAGGATAAGTTTCCATCACTAGAATTGGATTTCTACCTGCTGAATTTATGTAACAATTACTACATTTGTTTTTTTTGTCTTCTTTTTTTCTTATTTTCTTTCTTTCTTTCTTTCTTTCTTTTTTTTTTTGGTCAACGTGATTGAGGGGTCCAAAATCAAGAAGTTAGTAATTTAACTTTGGTATATCAACAACAACCAAAAAGAAAAAAAATTGTAGATATTTGTATTTCTTGTATTTATACATTCATAAATTATTATATGTTCACATTTCTTAAATTATTTGCATGTTTCATATTATAAGTTCACAATTTTAATACTTTATGTTTAAAATTTTTAATTGTTTATAATTTTTACACGATACATTCATAAATTTAATTATTCATCATTTTTACGCTATATATTCAGAAATTTTATATTATATGTTCACAACTGACAAACGATAAACTCACAACCTCTAAAGGATATGTTCACAACTATAAATGAACATGTTCACAATTTTGGCCAAAAAAATTCGCAATTATAAACAACGTGTTCAGAGCCTGTTAAAGCTATCTTCACGCCTTGCAAATTTCAAATACATAAATCTCAAAAAACAAAAACAAAACTTAACGATTCAACTTTTACTTTAGCAAGAACTTCGAACAGATGCGAAGTATATGAAAGCAACCATTTTTTTCTTAAAAAAAAAAACAAAAAAGCCTCATATTTGAACCGTAGGAAAATTTTCATCACAGAACCAGTTTATCGTGCATCCAATTTTCAAAGAAAGTGCTTAAGCTGTAGCACATATTCTTTCGCTTTCCTTAGGCTCAAACTCTCCAAGCTCTCTCAGCCAATTTTTGAGCTTCTTCCATAGCCTTTAAATACTCTATTGGCAACACTCCCAAATCATAGAGACGCAAAAGGAAGCAAATAAAGCATAGAGCTCCCGTTCTTGCATTTCTAATACTCATAATTACATCAAAGTTGTTTAATCATTCTGTCTTCTCATTTAACAGAAATCAATGATTGACATGGTGATTAGCAATCAGTAGAAACTGAAAGAGGATTTCGAGCATGGAGAGAGAGAGAGAGACCGAATGATGAGAGAGTGACGTGTGAATTGATGAGAAAGTTTTTGTTTAGCGAGCCTGCGATACACATGCCATAAGGTGTATGGTGCTAGTCAACGTGTATGGTTGTTAGGATATAGGGTATTATTTACAACATAGGGTCTACCTTTGACTACATTATTAATTGGAATAACTGAAATATCAAAACAACGTCACTTTGATAATATATTTTTCCTAGTTATGTATGTATAGTGATACCAGAATAAATTAATATTTGCTATTTCTGTTAGTAGAAATTCTTTTAGATTATGCTTCTATATGAACTATTTTGATATTTGGTTGGATTAAGTAATAAGTGAAATTGAACCAAAAATTTTCAATTAGCAAAGTAATTCGAGATGGTTATAGCCGAATTATTACTCTTAATTCGGTTTGGTTATAGCCGAATTATTACTCTTAAACTCAATATGTTATAGTTCGTGGTATTATCGTAGATCGACTCTATAAAGTGGTCCCGACTGGTTATACGCTTGTGAGTTCTTCTTAAATTGGGTTAATTTTAGCTTGGATATGTTTAAATATGGGCTAAACAACCTAATTGCATATTTGGTTATTCAAAAAAAAAATTGAGAAAATTCTATTGATATACACAACTTGCAATAGAGATACAAAGTAGAGATTCACTTTACAAAATCTTTACATCCTCGAATGTTCTTGGAAAATTTAGCAAACCATTTTGCCCTTTCATTAGTATTCCTAGTCATGGGGTCGTATGATGCCCTTATTTTAGCAATTGAGCAGGAAATCACATGACAAGGGATTGAATTTGAGTCTCAAGTTTTTATTTATTAGATCAAATGATGTAATTACAAGATAGGGATCTCCGTACCAAGAAATAATGGAAGAAAATGTTAATAGAACAATTAGGATTCAAGCTAAATTATGTCTACAAGGAAACAAATAAATGCGCAGACTAGATTATGGTCTACTTTGTCCATTAAGTTTTAATTTTCATGCTTTCAAACAATCCCCAGACTTGTTCAAAATGTTATTAGGCGATGATTATAGAACAATCTCATCTTCTAAAATCGTAACTTTTTAATGGATATTACGTTCTTTTTGTGGGGAGGAAACCACCAACTTCCCTGGGTAGTTGATGCCAAGTGAATTTAATATCTTCTGTTGATACCAGAGACTGTCACCCCAATATTGTATGATAACTCATCTTCATTGCTGATGTGCCTCAGCCACCACCGGCAGAATGTGCTCCAAGAATTACATGCCTGTTGTATTTTTGCATTGACAAGTTGCAATTTTGCCATAAATATAATGAAAATATTCAATCAATATCTCAACTGATGCCCTGAAAAGTTGAGTTGCTTTGCCTCCACTACAATAACTATCTCTGCCAAAACAATTCATTGCATAATAATTAGTATAAAAGTGGCCAAAACCGCTCTTGTTCATATCTCTTTAGGCAATATTTTGATTTCTTTTTTTTTTTTTAAAGCAAGAAATTCTGACCATTCTATTTTAAAGTGGTCAACATACCACTGCGCAGATTGCGACCCGACTTTGATGGTTATTAGTTCTGAAGTGGTGCCGACATTTTAGCGATGTTAATTTCCTTCTTTTTCTTAACATACGATATATAACTCGTAAACGTCTATGCGAATTTTGAGTGTATAATAAATGTTACGTACATAGAATATAAAATTTATGAATATTATTTTTGTGAACCTATAATATAAAATTTATAATTATTAGAGGTCCTTATATTGTGCACTCTTTGCCCGCACTCAAGGCATGGTATACCTCCCAAGAATGACAAATCCCCTGATTTTAAATTTTAAACAAATTGAATATTTATGTTCACATTGTTATACTATATGTCAACAGATTCTTATACATAGAGCAGATACGTAATTCAGGTAAATGAAGATATAATAAGTAATGTTTTTATGTCAATATCTATGTGCAAAATATGGTATATTTGTTGTGCCATTGCCATATATAGTAGTGACCGATTATGCTTTAGGGCTTGTTGAATTTTCTTAACGAAAAAACATTTTTAAAAAAACATATTTTTTTGTAAAATCATTTGGATTAAATTTCAAAAAAAGATTGTAACTTTAAAAGAAAAGATCAATACCAATTTTTTCTAAAAATCAGAAAATTTTAACTTCTCAAAAGAACACTTTTTTAAAAAAAATATTAAAATTACTTTTGAAGAACAATATATGAGCCCTTACTCTGTCAAGGTAGTATTATATGGATAGTATTATATGAATTCGCATCCTTTAATCTACTAGCTAGGCTTTATAGCACACTCATATATATGGAATTGCAAAATATTTTGTGGTAAAACTTTAATAAATTTAAATGAGAAGAAAGAGTAAACTCTTCTTTCATTTCGATTACACAAAAGGAAAAAGTTACTAAATAAATTAAAATGTAATTTTCACTTCCAAAACAAGCTAATATAAGTGCCAAAAACATAAACTTTTTAAAGCGTGTTAGAAAAATTCTAAGAATCAAACATTTCTTTAATTTTTTTTTTGGTTATCTCATTATTCATAATTTTTAGGACATGGTTCAATTACTCTGTCTCTTACTTGGAGATAAAAATTTCGACACATCCAAACAAATAGCACTCACAAACTCATGTGTGTGTGTTTTGATATTTGAGGCTTGTCCCATGTTTTTGTTTGTGTAATTTGGATTGTAATGTGAATTGCGGCCCATCTTGTTTGTCCAGCTACTTGTGTATGTAATTGTGGTTCTTTGATGTTAAGATTCATTTGACTCAAAAAAAAAATTTTTAAGGTTCATTGATCCGAAAAAGAAAAAGGAAAAAACCCCGACCAATTGGTTCAATTTCAAGACAATATACGATTAGGGTCAAACTAATATATATATATATATATATGTATTATATATATATATATGTATGTATGTATATATGTATGTATACATATAGTTTTGCATTTTAAATTTGTTTTGAGTCTAAAGTCAAGACAGTACGTACTTAACAAAAAAAAAATTTGAATTTTTTATTTCTCTTTTTACTATTTATGGAGTGGAGCTTCTAAATTTTTGGACAAAAATATTTTCACTATTTTTGCAATGTTCAAATCTTACTCATTATTTTCCTCTCCCAACTTTGCTTCTCATTTATTGGTAGTCACTATCACAGTTACGGTGCTATCCCTTTGCCGTCGCTGTCACCGGTGGTGGAGCTGTTGCAGTTGTTGCACCTGCTGCTGTAATGTTGCTACTCCAGTTTTTGCTGAAAGCAAAGAAGATAAGAAAGATGAGGAGGAGGAATTTGATGACAGTATGGGCTTCAGCTTCTTGGATTAAATTGGTTGCTGTCTTTGGATTGTTGAGCTTCTTTCTGGATACTGTGTAAAGAAGAAGGAACAAGATGAAGATGAGAAAAAATGGCATAAATTTAAATATTTGTTAATTTAGAATTTGTAAATTTTGAAGTCCGTAAGTGCGAACATAGCGTGAAAAAAGTGTGAATATATTGTTCATAAATTGTGAACGATATCATTCATCGATTATGAACATATCTTAAATAGTCGTGAATAGATAATTTATCATTGTGAAAATATAATAGAAAATTTTTTAACGTATAATATAAGGATATTGAACAATTAAATTATGAACAACTAAAAGTTTTGAAGATAAAGTTTTAAAATTGTGAATATAGCGTTCACAAAGAACGTGAACATATCGTTTACAGATTGTAAACATAGCATTTCCAGTTTGTGAATATATAATCACAAGTTGTTAACATTTTTTAGAGAGTAGTTTATTATTGTGAACATATAATTTAAAAGCTTTTTACATATAGTAACAAAATTATGAATGTGCTAATGTTGCGAATATGAACTACAGTGAATTAAGCAGCTTTTGCTTCAAAACTCTCAAGTAACTTGCAGGTGTCACAAACAAGACGTTTATATAGCCAAAACACTTACAGACAAATTTTTTTGTGATATGTGTTCATGTTAACCATAAGCCTGCTTTGTATTACTTATCTCATGCTTCGATCCTCATCATAATCTTTATCTTAATGACATTTTTGGCTTCTTTCTGCCTCCATAACGTGAACACAGGTCACAAGCAACTCGTCACTAGCCAACACAAAAACACATGTTGGAGCTACGCCGCTGATCTCCTTCTCGCCAGACACAACTCAAGTTCCAAGCAACCAAACAGCGAGCGAGCATCGTTGATCTCCTCCTCGTCGGACGCCAACTTCAACCGTACCTCTAGTGATTGGATTAGACCACCAGAGCACCACCCAACAGCCGCCCAACCAAACACAGCACAAGCTTCTTATCTTTTGCAACAACGATGGCTTTTTTTATGCGATATGCGAGCGTGTGAAGTGCACGTGTGGATGGTTGCACATAGATAGTTGGAGGTACAACGCTTTGGGTGCACTGTACATGTCCTGGCCTTTCACCATGTTAAATTTCCCGCATGCATTTCTTGCTCTTGCGTTGGTTCAGGCTACATTTGTTTACAGGACAATATTTTTAGGTTTTTCACTGTTTGGTAACCATGGGAAAGTAAGTCAACAGAAAAGCATTTTCCGGTCAAAGAAAACGTTAGATTAAAATAGTGGAAAATGTTTTTTGGTGGTAAAGGAGAAGAAAATATTTTCCATATACACCGTACTCCCACCCCACCCCTACTCTACCCCCACCCTAATTAAAAGTAAAAAAATAAAAAAAAATTAAAATTTGAAAGCAAAAATTTAAAATTAAAATATCAAATATTTAAAATTAATTAAAAATAAAAAATTTTAAAAAAAGAAACTAAACAAATTAAAAAGTTAAAATAATTAAAAATAAAAAATTTCAAATTTCAAATTTCAAATTTGAAAAATTTAAAATTTAAAATTTAAAAATTAAAAAATAAAATCAAAATTACAAACTAGAAACTAGAAACTATACAAAAAAATTAATTTTTTTAAAAAAGACAAACAAATATAAAATACTCAAAATTAATAAATTAACTATTTTTATATTGAAATTATTATTTTAAATTATTATTTATTTTAGGTTTTCAATTTTTCAATTTTTCAATTTTTAATTTAATTTAATTTTTATATTTTATTTTTAATTTGCATAGCGTAATTTTTAATTACAAAAATAAATTTTATTTATAAAAATTCCTCTCTAGAAATGTTTTCCATGTGTGACTACCAAATGCTAGAAAACATTTTTCCATATAACAACCAAACACCATAAAATATTCTATTTTCTGGAAAAACATTTTTCCAATTTAACATTTTCCCCAGCAAGTTATTTTCCTGCAAAGAAACAGAGCCTATATATTCTTGTTCCTCATATGAAACAATTTCACAATTAGTCTTTATTGTTTCTTCATTTTTTAAATTAGTCCCTATTGTTTTAAAAAATTTAAATTACTCCTTGATGTTTCATAAAAATATTCAAGTTAGTCTTCAATATTTCAAAAATATAGTCAAATTAGTCCGTATATGCTGTTTAGAAACATTCATATTAATCCTCAGTATTTTACAAAAATAGTCAAACCAGTTTCTATTGTTTTTTAAAAGGAAAATCGTATTAGAGTTTAATGTTTTATAAATTTACTCAAATTTATCACGATCTTTTTTTTTCTTATAGGGATTAATTTGAGTAAGTTTATAAATTATTGAGGACTAATATAATTTTTTTAAAACAATTGGTACTAGTTTGAATATCTTTGTAAAACAGTAAAGACTAATGCAAATATTTTAAAACAATAGGGACCAATTTGATTATATTTGCGAAACATTAAATGTTAATTTGAATATTTTAAAACAATAGGAACCAATTTGACAATATAAGGAAACAATATGGATTTATTGTGAAATTAACCCTTTCTTGTATTTACTATAACATTTATACCATGCTCATTCACCATCATATTCCCTTGTCCTCCCTCACCTTTGTCACAATATTAATACTATTTGTTCATAATATTAATTTTGTTTGTTCACAATATCAATATTGTGTAGGTCAGTATGCGTGAATGTGTTTTTTATATATACGTGTGTACAAAAGTGGTGAACAAATAAATGATAAGTGGTGAACTAATAAATTACAAACAAATAGTAAAAAAGTTGTAAACAATTTAATTGACATGTTTATTCATAATTTTTATACTATTTGTTCATAAATTTTATGAACTTTGTTCACTAAAGGTGCACAGTCCTTAAGGTATATGGTGTGACTTCTCGTATTTGCCATGACTTCTAACCAAGTTTTTTAGTAGGATTACATTACATTTCCCACAAATGGCGCCAACTAATATTGGATGAGCTTGAATCAATAAATTAATAGAATCTACCTTTCCATTATACTAATTCAGCAACCAATATGGAGTTTCTTTCCCTGCTTCTTTCCTTGCATGCGTCCTTTTTTTTCAAATTGCTTTAACTCTTTCGCACTATTAGTTCAAATGATCATCAATGCTTATGATTTTTCTTGGGAAAGTAAGGTTTTTAGATATTTCCTAAGTTTTTCCATATTGTAAATGTTCCATGTGTAATTTGTATTCCACTATCTTTTTTCTAACGACTGAGTTAAAATATATTTTTTATTCCAATTATTTTGTTCGCATGCAAATTCATATAAAATTTTAGTTTGCAACAATTTAAAAGGAAAAAAATTCTAATTTTAGCCCCTCTCTGTATATAAAGTAAATTTTTTTCAACAAAATAAAAATATAAATTATTGTCAAGTTAGTAATTGAATTTTGAATGTTTAAAAAAATCATTAATATGGTACATTACCTATATAACTTGATAATGTCAAATATATATTGAGACCAATGTGTCCCACTTTAAATATTTCATTTAATATACAATTAATTGGTCATTATTAATCTAACATAAAATATTATTAACAATAAACTTTGATATTATAAAATTTATATCGCACCACTACAACTCACAGGTCTCACAACTAATTGTGATATATAGCATTAGAAAGATATAAATAGATTTTACTTTGTAATATATGTGTGTGTGTTGACTTTATATCATGATGATTTTGATAATGAAAATTACAAGAGAATGAATGTGCTTCAATTGCTTATATTATGGTATAGTGCATACTTGTGTTTTAGATGTTTTCAATAGATACAAAAGCTTGCATAGAAATTATCCATGCTTAGAAGAGGTCAAGATCTTTCAAAAAGAAGAAAAAAGACATAAGGCAAATAAAAGGCAACATAAGGGGTACCAACTTTGCTTTTTTATGTCATTTGCCTTGTTTCTGTGATCTCACATTTTAGTGATCTTCTTGAATGATTGTTTCAAAAATATTTTCACTTTATATGATGGTTGATCTATACCTTTTGAAATGGTATTGAAATGTGGTTTCACTTCACAATCATTTGAAAAGGTTGTTATAAAGTAAGTCTGCTCAAATTCTGAACTTACTAGTTGCACTAACTGGATAGAGGGACCAACAACTTAATGCTTCCAAAACTGGGGTTCAACAATTTTATCACTGGACTTACTGGTTAGACCGACCAGTAGACCGACTCGACCAATCAATCGATCACGAAAGCTAAGGTTGATGTCAGTCACATATCCAGTCGACGGACAAATAGAGGGTTGTCGAAAAAGTTACTGTTTTTGACTAATGGAAGATGCCTATAGAAACTTTTTCACCCTTCTCGTTCTATAGACAATGAAAACCAAAGCAAAGAGCATTTAAAACTGATTCTTAAACTTTTAATCATCTTCAAAGCTTGAAAATTATTATTATTGAGCTATAATTATCGTATTCCTTCAAAATACATCTCTTGATCATACACACTCTCAGACTAGATTGTATTATGAAAATATTTGTAATAGATAAAGTAGGAAGTTTGTGGTGTTGGGATACACTTGGGTTCTTTGAAGGCGATCTTCAAAGAGGTATAAAAGTTGATTTGTATGCCACCAACATTTGAAGCAACCCTAATATCTAATGAAAGGTGTTATAAAGCTCCAAGGGAATAATCCTTGGATGGTAGAGTAAGCAAGTTAGAACCTCCTAATGTAATGAAAAATGATGCACATGTGTTTAATTCCTCAAATTACATGGGTATTTTGTACAAATCAAATATAAAATTTTTAGTTTTTTGCCATTAAAGCTCTATCTAGACACGTAAAAACAAATTGGGTATTGGAATTTGTGCTTGTTGAAATAGCTGTTCTATCAGATAAGGAATTATATGCACGTGCAATTCTTGTACCATACACGTGCCACTCTCGTGCCATGCACGTCTCATGCTAGTGCCATACACGTGTCATGTCCAAAGTTGATTATGTTTTCACCTCTACTATTTTGATAATCACATTAATTTTGTAGCTACACTTGTTTGAACTTTATGTAGTTGGAAATGGGGGTTAGTTTCAATTTGTTTTAGGTGGTCAATTTTCACCATATGTTGTTTGCGTACAAATTAATAACATTATTCTGCTGTTGTATTTGTGCATGCATATTACTTTGCATGGTACTATATTCGGGTATTCATAATACTTCACATGCCTTTCTTTTTAACTTTGTCCCTTGAATGTCAAATTAAACCCCTCCCCAGAAATCCCTTAATTCTCAATATATAGAATTCAACTTTGATGACTTGTCATCACTTGATGTCTTCCCATCAATTGACGATTTCGATGAATATACACAGAAGCAAGATGATGGCAATATTACACATGCGCATAAACCTCTTACTCGAGCAATCAAAAGGCAAAGGAAAGAGACCAAGCCTAAGCATGGAAGATCACGCACAACACTTTGGAAAACCATGCATGAAGTTGCAATAAGCCTTGGAGGTATGTATGTACATAAGACTACAAACTTCAATGGTTGTTGGTTATTGTTGATAGTATCAGTTAATTGAATTCTAATTCTTCTAACTTAAAGGCTATTGGTTTATATATGTATGTGTATGCATGTTATTAGCAAGTCGACAGTTGAGCGTAAGTGTAGAGATGTGGTATCACTAAGTGGCCATTTCACAAGAAAAATAAGGGTAACTATTCTCTTTTTGAGATGGAAAACCCAAATGTTTGCACATCCCAGAGCTCAAGGTTTGGAGGGGTCAACCTTTGTTCTTGGTAGAAATCCACCAGGTCCCACTTTTATCGTGAAGGCATCAAATGAAGAAGGAGGGATAAAGTTTCCACTACAATTCACATCAAATTGGGTAGAACTTGAGGAAGAAGTGGTAAAGCGACAGAAGTTAAAGGTTGAAAACTTTCACATGATGTATCAAGATCAGGATGATAATTGGATTTTACTCACTCTTAATATAGACTTACACTATTATGTGGAGACATTCACAAGCCTTGGTAGGACTACAGTTAGAATGTCAATTCTCTTGAATTCCTATTGATCACTACACTCTTTGTTCAAGTTACTTGAGTACATCACTAGTGTTGAATCTTGCTGTGGCTGTTGTTCATGATTGTTAATGTTCTGTTAAAATAGAATTTAATTTACATTTATGTATATTTTCAAAATCTTAGACTTATATATTTATATTCTTTGCTTTCATTCAACTTTTCATCACCGAAAATTTATCAATTTTTTTGTCTTTGTGCTATTAGTTCATAGGTTACAAACTAAATTTAATGTTGTTTAAATATGATGCTAATTTTGTAATGAACTTATATTTTTCTTGTTTAATAACATACATTTTACCTTATTAAATTATTTTATGTCTTATATCACATAAAATTTCATATTTTCCTATGCAACGCATGGGTAGAAAACTAATGTTTACTGAAAAGATACATTTGATTTAGCTGTAATTAAATGCATTTTTTTATATACAGTTGAACCAAAAAAAATCCATTTCATTTCTTGAACAAAAATTAAAACGAAAAGGCAATCAAAAGAATGACCCAAAAAAATAGAAGAAAAGTTCTAAAGAAAACTAGAGTGATTGTATCACTTGTTTTGCATGGCTTTTATTTATTTTCATATCCAACATCTATGTATTGGTAATTTCTTTTTTAATTTCACAAATAAATTTTACTTTAATCATTAAATAATTGACAATTAATAATCAGTTTGGTGTTGTTGCAATCTACAATTGCAATTTAAGAAATGTTAAACCTAATATTATAGTTAAAATATTTGTTCAGTTTGGTGAAAAATGAAAATTTACTATTGTATAAAAAGCAACTAGTAATATGTTTGGCTAAAGTTGTTATTTAAAGTTATGTTTATTTATTTAATTAAATTTATTTGCTTTTAATTTTTAATTTCAAATTTCTACTTTTAAATATTTTGATATTTTAATTCTTTATCTTGTTAGTTTTAAAATTTTTATTTGTTTCTATTTTTTAATTTTAAATGTTCTAATCCTTATTTTTTAATTTATTAGTTATTTCTATTTTTCATTTTATTTAATATATAAAATATATTATGCAAGTGTTAATATATTAGAAAGACTTAAAATAAAAAAAATTTAATATACAATGTGGTCTCTAATTTTTTATTTTTATTTTTTTCCAAACAAAAAAAAAAAAAGAGAAAGAGATTGTATGGCATCTTAAAATTACAATAAACTAGTGCTTTCATATCCCGTGCTCTGCACGAGCTTATTTAGGTCTGTTATCTTATTTTGGTCTTTAGTTTCTAGTCTTGCTCGTGCATGTCATGTGTGGTTCAAACAAATAAAAGCTAATGAAAAATAGAATTGGGAATTAGTATGTAGAAAAAATTTATTGAATATATAATATAATTGTATTAAATGGCAAAATATGGTATTTATAAGGAAAAACAATGGATTTTGCTTGAACAATTGGATTTTTTTTCATGTTTTTTATTACCATAATTGCAATGCCAAGACGAGGCGGATAAATATAATTAGGATATGATGCATAAATTAATTAAATTAATGAGTTTTTTAGACTTTATTACTTTAAACTCATTAAAAAGAAATATATTGGTAGTGCATAAATATAATTAAATATCTTGTAACTTCATTGCAATGATAAGGTTAGGAAGTGGTGAATAAATGTAATTAAACACTATAATATATAGATTTGTAATAATGTAATAATATTAAAAATAGAATTTACGATTAGTTGATAAATAGATGGGTGTTGATGTCATACTCTTTTTTGAACTCCTTTGGGTTTAACTTATATATACATACACACACACTAGTGTAACACCCATGCGATCTACGGGAAGCGACATATGTGATTAGATATATTAAAATTATAGAATTTTTTGTATCTTACTAAATAGTTATTGAAACAATTATATACTATGAAATTAATAAAACAATGATATATATATATATATATGTGTGTGTGTGTGTGTGTGTGTCTATAAAGGGTATAATATTAATTAAATTAAAATGTTTAATGTAGGAATGGAATTGAATAAATGAGGAAAACAAAAAATGACCGAATAATGGACATATTTAGGGCATGTTCGGCAAATTTAACCGTTGGAGTAACTGATAGTTATTTGGGTAGCTGATAGCCGTTGTATTTTAGCTGTTAGTAAATAACTGTTTAACTTGTTGATTGAACAAAATGTGTTCGAAAAAATTAGCTGTTAGATTAGCTAATAAATGTTAAATGACGTAAAAAGGATATTGATATCGTATTATTATTATTATTATTGTTATAATGATAATTGTAATTACTATTACTATTATAGGAATAAGATAATATATTTCATAATTAGATATTTATTTTCATAATCATATTTTAATATTAAAGTATAACTAATTTTTTGACAAAATATTTATATCAATATTACAAAAATTAATTTTAATAAATTCAAAATGATTTTGTTAAAAAAAATGTACTAATAAAACTTATGCTTTTAATAATGTTGATTATATAGAAATTGAAATTCATTTTTATATTATTTCTTATTTATATTTGTGAAAGTAAAAATAAAAATATAGAGAGATTGGAAAAAAAATAGAAAAATCAAAAAATACAAAAAGGGTAGAATTACCAAAGAAAACATGAAAAGCTAAAGTTACCTGAAATGCAAAAATTTTTTATTTTTAAGAAACGTTAAAAGTTACATAAAATGTTACTTGAAACGCTAGTTTACCGAATAACAATAATTTAGTAAAATAGTGTTTTGACCAGTAAAAACTCTAAACGTTACTTGAAAAGCTATTGCCAAACATGCACTTAATTGATAAGTAATTATGAAAAATTTGTCGTATAGAGTGCCACTCGATAACACGAAATTATAACTTATTTTATAGTGTGTGTATATATATATATGTATATATATATTAATGTCATAATCTAGAATTGCTTAAAAAATAGGAAGTTTAAATGTATAGATTCACTTGAAAATGCGTGACAACCATGTTTGCTGCTGTTACAAGTTCTCTGACACTAAAAAGCGAAACAAACCACAAAGCCTCACCCATCTTCAACACCTCTCCTCATTTGTTAAATCCCTGTTGGCATCTGATTTTTCCCCAATTTCATATTCAAAACCCTTCTCGTGAAAATCACCCATAAAAAACACACACACACATATTTATATTTATATATATGGCGATTATAGGCGACGCGCTGCGGCAAGCTTTTATGCCGAAGCGCGAGTACGAGAGCCTCCAGGAGGAGGACAAGGCGTGGCACCGCCTCCAGCGGCCGCTAGTAGTTTCTTTGGTAGCCCTAATTTCACTCGCCGTTGTGATTTCGACTCTGATCAGCTTGAACATCGTGTTCCCGGAGGATGTGCTGAAGCGGCCGTTTTGTAGTGACGCTAGGATTCAGCCGCTCTCGATTAATTTCACGACGGCGGCCGCGACTGCTGGTGGTGGTGGAGATTCGGATCTCTTTCCGGGCGCGTTTTATCTTACGGACAAGGAGACTGTTGATTATTACTGGATGGTTGTGTTTATTCCTTCGTCTTTGGTTTTCTCAGCCTCGTTGCTCTATTTGGTTGCAGGTAATATATAGTGTTTATACATGTGTGTATTTGTTTATCAATTTATGGTTTATATGGTTTTTATATGTGTATAGGTTTCAAGAATGTGTTTAGTGTCGTGAAATCTTAATGATTTCCTTGAGATGTTGGTAATGAGCTGAACTTGATTGTTCTAGTAGAAATGGAGGAAAAGCTTTTTATTTCTGGGATCAAAGTGTACGAGAAAGGAATGAATCTAAATTACAATCTGCTCCCAGAAAGCTGAGTAAATGCTGTACTAAAAACTACTACTCAGAAAGACTTGAAGCAAATTCATTAGTAAACGACTGCCTAGCCTTGGATAATTTGAGGTTTTGTTCTTCTAGAGATGTGGCACTTTTCGATTAGCCCATCGTTTAGAGGTAAATCTGTAGTTTATCAAATAGGAATGAGGGAGGTCGTGCTTGGTGAGATGGTCAATTGTTTGCTTGTCAAATACTTGTTTCAGATTCCATTGTCTTTGCCATTTCTAGGAGTACGACCTTCAGGAACAACTTGTAGGTAATTAGGAATGAGGAGAGGTATTAAAAATCGATTAAGATTGGTGTCTGTGATTGGCCTTTACTCTGTTTCTGTTTATAATTGTGTGAATATAGTGTGTAGAGAAGGTTGTAGACAGTACACAAGTTTCTAAAATGAAGTGTATAGGGTAGGTATATTTACGTTTTAGGGGGGAAATAGATGTACAGACTCTTACCCCATGGCACTGTTACAAGCCTTGAACTTGAGATCAAGTATTGAACAAATAAACATTGGCTATCATGCCAAGTACGAATTTAATTTATATATGCTTGTATAATGACTTGTTGCCTTGTGTGTATATTTCTGCTTCTATCTGTGTTTAGAAGGAAGGAAATTAATGTACTTCTTAATGGAATAAAATATAAATACTTGTACCAATTTTGGATAATATTCTGTTAGTAAATCTCACATTTCATCAAACATTTATTCATCTATTTAAGTATCTACAATTGGTGTTATGTTAACTTAGTGAACTTTGAAGTGCAGACATAGGAATTAATAGGTTTGTGTACTGGTGCATAATTCTGTATCAAACTTATATATGCATCCAGACACACAGCAAAAGGCTGAAGTATGACCCTGTGTCATGGTGGCACTCAACTAGGATTTTTCTTTTTACCAAGTCAATTTAAATGGTCAAAAGATTAGGTTTGCTCTGAAATACCAGTAGGCTGCTTCATTTGCTTAGTGAAACTGTGAAAGACATCTCATGTGAACTCCTACACGAGAACAAGTCTTTCTACAGCTGAGCTGTAGGATGAATAGATGGCAACTACTGAATGAAACATAGGACATCTATGGGTGAATTAGATGGGAGTGTTGAGCACTAGTGAGGATTTATTTTCATTTTAAGGGATTTTGGATGCATCAAATTCTGTTTCAACAGTAACATGGCAATTTTTTGGTTACTGGTGGATTACGTTAGATCTATAGGGAAGGAAATTCGGGACCATTTGATTGAACAGTCCTTGTTAACATAATAAATAAATAAACCAATATCCTCTCTACAAGCTTAAGCTTTTAGATGAGGTGGTAACTCTAACATGGTATTAGAGCCTGGAAGCCAAACGGCATAGGTTCGATCCTTACCGCCACCCATTTAATTAAATTGTTTACGTGCAAGCTCTAAACAAATTACGCTACCCGTGAGGGTTGTCCACGTGCAAACTCTAAACAAATTACGCTGCACGTGAGGGGGCGTGTTAACATAATAAATAAATAAACCAATATCCTCTCTACAAGTTTAAGCTTTTAGATGAGGTGGTAACTCTAACAATCCTATGTAGTATCCTGCAGTAATACAGTTTTATGAGCTGGGACACATTACCTTCTATGGATTCACTGTTGAGTTTCCAAACTTTCTGCAGATGGTGTCACTACTGTTGTCTAAATGGTCAGTTTGGAAAGGCAACTCCAACTCAAAATTAAAAATAACTTAGTTTCTAAAACCTGTAGTCTCTTGACAAATAACTATTATCAACCTGAGAGGTAACTTCTGTGCTCATAGGCTGGAATGATATAGATTGAACACTCTGTATGAATAATATTGTTAAATTTGAATGGATTCCTAATGCATTTGACTTCATAAAGTTACAAAAACGAAAAATCATGGTGAACCAAGGATATTAGTAGTAATAGGTGAAGAACTGGGATGCAGTAGAAGTTAAGCTCATTTTTATGGTACAAAAAACGAAAAACCATGCAAGACCAAGGATATTAGTAGTAATAGGTGAAGAACTGGGATAAGTAGAAGTTAAGTTCTTTTTTATGGGGAAAGATGTAAATCCATTTTAGATTAAACCATGTTGCTTGCTGAAAGCTTCTCTCTTACCTAACCTTAAACAACCACCCCCAACTTGGGAAAAATAGGGGAAAAGGACTAACAAAGAAAAACAGAGGGCCTACCTAATGGTCTTTCCTATGTGATAGGAATTCTGGAAGATCATAATAATGGTTAAATTTCCTTTTCATGCTTAGAGTAGCTATTATAGGGCTTCGACATGCTCAATGACGTTGCTGGCTGAGCAATCCCCTCCCTACCCTTCATGGCTGTTTGCAGTTTGAGTCTGCAGTTCTCAATCTGATATAATCCTTCAGGTGCAATTATGACCTGTAGCAAACATTTCATGTGGTGCTTCTCTTACTTGTTTTGTGTTTGTTTCTGAATATCGATTTTGTCTAGTAATTGAGAATAACAATTATGCTGCAGGTATTTTTGTA
Source organism: Cordia subcordata (assembly GCA_028554755.1). Taxonomy (NCBI): domain Eukaryota; kingdom Viridiplantae; phylum Streptophyta; class Magnoliopsida; order Boraginales; family Cordiaceae; genus Cordia; species Cordia subcordata. Next base: position 9,199,798 of record JAPTOF010000001.1, read on the forward strand.
GCTTATAAGGCTCCAGCTAGACATGGATGCTTGAAGGTGGTTGAGAATAACTATTGTGCTTCCAGAAGGGGTATGCTTTCTGACCTTTTCCTTTGATTTTTTTTCCTCTGTGGCTGACATGAATTTATGTAAATGAGCTGTTATATATCGGACATTGTTGAACTATTACGTTGCTGTCATTACGTGAAGTTATAACATCAGGCTTCTTATACAGTTATTAGTTCCCCTACTGAGATGTGCCCCTATTGAGGTATGATAAAGGTAGTAGAATGGCAGATCTAGGCAAAAGCACACAAATTTAGGGGTTCTAGTTCCCATGCCACAGTTGCTCAAAATGGTAATTGTTTGGCAGAAGGAACACATTTATAGTTTGATCTACTTAAGAAGGAATTGTAAATAATGTCAGAAGCTGGGATTTGATGTGCTGTACGTAAGTTGAAATTTAGAAATGCCAATTTGAATTTGATAGTATGATAATAGGTTCGCACATAATTTTTATAAACTAATAGCGCATTTGATGTGGAATTATGTTTTTCTACTGAAGCCGTAAAGAGCCTATCGGTTATTTTGTGTTAATGTCTTACTGACACAAAGTTCTTGCTAAAAAATTTTCACGATGTCAAGAGGTCATAGAGAATTTTAAGTCTTTCCGGAATTTACAGTTGAACAAACTCTGTGAAAGATAAGAAATTAAAACTCTGAAATCTATGGAGCTTTATCAATCTCAAACCAGATGTAGTTTCCATTGACAAAGTCTTTAAATAAATAGGGGAAGGGAGAATATGAAGAGGAGAGCTTTGCTACTTGAGCAATTGGAATGAAGTGCAAGTCTTAGGCCCCAGATGAAGACTAGCGATTCATTATGGTGTCAGATGACCTTGGAAATCTAATTTGGTACAATCGAAAGGTTTAATGAGGGTTAAAGGCAAGGAGCAAAGCACAATCCCTCTCTTTAGATGTATTTGTTGCTTTATATATATAATATTATATCCACAACCTGCAAAAGGTATGCATTCTCTGCAGAAAATAGATAGACCTAGTATATTAGATGTATTCATTGCAGATTAAATGGAGAGGAAAATGAGCAATTGGGCATCAGCTGAAGTGTTAGTCTGAGATACGGTGACTGGTGTCTGTGACACAGAATGGATGCACTTCTCTGTAAACGGATTTGAGGAAAGGAAGGGGAAATCCAAGGCATTCTAATTCTTTGAATGGTCTTGTTATGTCTACTTCTATTCTGCTCAAAATTCGAAGTACAGCATACAAATTAATTCTTTGAGCTGTTGGAAAAAGGCCTAATCTAAGTATTTGGTTTCAATTTACGTTCGTCGTATTACTTTAAGGATACAAGGACAACTGTATATGGACGTGGTATGTGTATTGTTTGTTGTCAATTTTCTGCACTCTCGCTCCATGTTTATATGTGGGTTTCATAAATGTATGGGTTAGATTACAACTTGGGGGCACAAAAAGGAGGATATGCATTTTATGTTGAGAAGAGAGTGACACATTGAATGAGAGTGTTCTTTTTTTTTTTTTTTTTTTTTTGGTGATGAGAGGAGAATGGCACATTGAATCAGATTACTCAAATTTAGTTGGAAGAGTAAACTCCACCTTGGGGGAGTAAATGCTTCTTGGTTACGAGATAAATGACAATCCATTATGACCTACTTTGCTGTTGTCCTGCAATCATTAAAAAAGCATCAACTTGAGGAGTACCTTTACCAAAATTACTAGAAAAGAAGCTATTCAAGTGTCAAAAAGATCCATGGAGAAAGAAATACATGGATTTTGCATGGAATAGGCATACTAAGTGGAATATTGCTTTTGTGGTGATTTTACTTTTCAAAAGAAAAAAAGAAAAATGATTTTATGGTGAGTGAGGCATAAGAAATTCTTTCTGCCACTACAAAGAACAAGGCAAGGGAGTGTCAAACAGATGTCTGATTTCATCGGATCTTCAAAAGTTTCTGTTTCCTTTCTGAGAATATGTGAAGTCTTGAAATCAATATAGAAAAAGTGATCTATATCTGTATTACAAACTCACTTTGTATGAAATCTTACTCTCTGGAACTTTTACAATAATATGGATCACTTTCTTCATGTTACAAAGAATTTGGGTGCCTCGTTTGGATCTTTTGAGCTCAAAGTTGGGACTTGTGAACACCTATTATCTTGGATTTCCATCCTGGAAGATGAAAAATTTGGAGCTCTCAGGGATAGAAAGGTTAACTCAACTTTTAGTTGCATAAGAGAAAAAGAGAAGATAGGTGTCAGTCATTCATAGGCAAGCAAGGCTCAATCAATGCACTTTTCACTATTTCTTGTACTGCATCTGATGAGTATTCTTAATTTCTTATGATGCTCCTGACTATTACAATTACATAAGCTGGATAATGTACAAGCTACAATAGCTGCAATGTCTTTTGTTACATCAACAGATGCTTTTACTTAAACTTGTGATTGTGAAGTGCAATTATGCTGAAATTACCTTCCCCTCCTCCCCCCTCGTTTCTTTTCTTGTTTCTAATCTTCTACTTTGTGGCTTCAGATCTCTGCCTTATTTTACGAAATAATTAACAATTTTCCGAATGTTTCTCACTCCATAACCGTAATGGTCTTTGCTGTCATTTACAGGTGGAGTACGCTGCCTATCCATTTTGAATGTTGTATTTTCAATAATTTTTGGTCTTCTTGCATTATTTCTTGGTTCCACTCTTCTTACATTAGGAAGCAGCTGCTCTGTGCCATTATTTTGGTGCTATGAGATTGCATCATGGGGCCTGGTTGTTTTGTATGGGGGTACAGCCTTCTTTCTTAGAAGAAAAGCTGCTGTAATTCTTGATGAAACTGACTTTGCTGGGAGGAATCTTGGGGTAGAAATGCTTGAAGCAACCCCTCTAGAATTCTCACCAGATCTGGAAAGGCGCGTTAGCGAAGGTTTTAAGGCTTGGATGGGTCCATCATTCCTATCCTCCGATGAGGATGAAGAACCTGAGAGTTATCAGGAAGTACCAAACGTATCCCGCACTAATTCTAGCCGGCAGAGAGTGTTTGGCGATGTTTGATGACTAAACTTTCTTTGCTTGATGGATCTCCGGTAATTTTGCCAGCATTTGTGTCTCACCTGAGCTCGGAGACCAATCGTGGTTGGTACTTTTTATCGTATTTGGTTGGCGAAATTCTTTGGCACAGATGGTGGTACAAATGCTTTTGGTGATGTTGATATTAAGAGGAAGTGTTTAGGTAAGATTCAAAATCTGTACAAAGTGTAGGAGAGGTTTCTAATATTCTTTTCTTATGCTGGGAGCCTGAAGTGGGAAAAAGAAGCATCTCGTGCTCTTGTGACCAGCTTTTGTACTGATGATTTCTTCTATTAACAGATATAACTGAATTTTATCAAATTAGTTTAGCTCGTCCTTTTGCTTTTCGAATTTTCTTGCGAGAAATCTTGAATTGTCTGTTCAATCTTAACTTAGGACTTGTATCAATTAGTGTAGCTCGTCTTAATTTAGGACTTGTTTGGAATGGTCTTTTTTTTTTCAAGAAAAAGTATTTTTTCTTGAAAAAAGTATATTATTTTTGTAATAATTTTTTGGTTTGACTTTTGAACAAATTTTTTTTGGTTGAAAACTTCGAAACAAGTTAAAATTCTATAAAAAGTTCCAATTAAAAGTTAGTTTTAAATTTCTCAAAAAAGCATCTTTTTTCAGACGTTGTTAGAAAAAATGCTTTAAGGAAAAGCTTATCCAAATGAGCGCTTAAGCTACATGGGGAGGGTGGGATTTGATCTACACGTTTATATTTTATCTCTAAAATTGTTTTCGTCATGTGAGGGGCTATTGTAATTAAATCAACACATAAAATCACACTCCGCTGCCGAGAAGGGACGCCCTTAGCTTTGGCTACCTGGGTACAAATTCTTTAAATATAATTAAATAAATAAATAAAGTTTTTGTTATTTAATTTGTAACTTTTCTATTAGGCATTGGACAAGGAGTTGGCCCATTTAGTGACGGGCCCAATAGTTAGCGAAGGGGCAAGGCAGGTGTTTGCTTTTTATGCAGAAATTTTAGAAAAGGAAAAATAAATACTTTTCATTCCATGTTTTGCCAGGAAACAATAAAACACTCTTGTCTGTTGGAATCATTTTTCGCTTGTTGCTTGCTATAGTTGTGGTCTTTAAATTGGGTTTTGAAATATTTTTGTTGGTCAAAACTAGCTGTGTCACTTTGGAGAAGATCTTGTTTGTAAGGATCTTGTTTATAATTTTGGCCCTTTCTTTTCGAGCAAAGATCCTTTTTTAACTTGAAATCATTTTCTGCTTGTAACTTGCTGTAGTTGCGGTCTTTAAATAAAATCCCCACAAAAAAGACTTATTTATAATTTTGAACTATATTTTTTAAAATGAAGACCTATTCTAACTCTTATTTGGTCTATTTGTCGTCCATTGTAAATTTGCATTTAGTGTTCAATGAACTCTTTTATTTGACCAACCACAAAAAAATAGTTTAGTAGTCTTAATTGGCGGTGGATTTGTTTTTAGTGAAATGAAAAAGAGACGAAAAGTCTTGAAGTCTTGAAAGTTGTGCCTCTTCGATTGAGCTCAACCCCCACACGCAAAGCATGGTGAAAGGGATATGGAGGTCCTCCACGTACGTGCCACACAATCAAAATCCCCCCACGCCACTCCACGCCGCTGACAGCCATCATTATCTTACAAAACTTGCATCAAAACAAAAAATCCTTATCCAAGAAAAAGGACAAAAAATATAAGGATTATTATTAATTTTATAATACCAAATTTATAGTTTACCCCATGTATCGTGCGAGGTTCTTAATCAAATATATACAAATATATATATATATATAAATACACCCACTAAAATTAATATTTGTCATCTTATTTAGCAAAATATATTTACTATCTTATTTTCGCTCCAAAATTTCAAATGTTATTGTTATTATTTGCTTCATCACATCACATAGGCCACACAATAATACATCCAGTTCTTATAACTCTTTTCTTGAAGTTATTTTTCATTACTTTAATGATTTAAATTAATTTTAACATTGTACGAATAAATCAAGTGAATTTTATTCATAAATTAATGCTTGATATTTTACAAATTTATTCAATAAAAATAAATGTAAATATATTTGTACAACATAAAAAAACTAGTAGAAATATTTTTTAAAATAATAGAGAATAATTTAATTATATTCATAAAATATTAACAACCACTTTAAACATTTTAAACAATAAAAATTAGTTTTAGAAAAACAAGGATTTTTTTTTCTAACCCAAAAAAAAAATATTATACAAAATTAACCCCGTTTATAAATTAATTTGAAAAATAACCCATTTTGAATCTGGAAATGCTGCACGCATTCCCAGAACGCACTCTGGGAGTGCAGCCACGCTCTAGGAATGCGCCCGCGCTCCTGGAGTGCGTTCCGCATTCCAGAAACGGGTTTTTTGGATTTCCTGCAAACCTGCCAAATTTGATTTTGATTCTGATTTGATTTGATTGCAGGGACAACCAAATATTCTTAGCAGCACATTTTGGGAGTGCGCTGATGAAATTCCCTACCACAAATCACGCTTTAGTCACTTCAAGTCATGGGAAATTTCAGAAATCGCACTCCTAGAATGCGTTTTCTGCCTATATAAATCCCAAACCCTTCCTCCACCGGATCATTCAATCCTACCCTGTAAATTTCTACCATCACAATTATTTTCCACCAAATAAACATTCTGCCAAATTCATTCACTTTGTTAGTATAAGTTTCTACCAAAGCACGTAAAAGAATGAATTCAACCGAGGTTACTATTCTTTTATACTACGGCGGTCACACAACAATGACCGATTATGGTTTTGATTACAGAAGTCCAAGTCTACCACGCAAAATCAAAATTCATCCCGATACAACTTACGATGAATTTGTTTTGTTCGTAATTAGAAAACTGGGTTGCGTATGAGCATCGATAGGGTTAACTTATGCTATTGTAACCCTAGATGGGATGCTACATTATAACAGATTTATTATTATCCAAGTGCAATAATTGATTATGAATATGTGCGGGAGATGTATGGCACAGCTCGGTGTGAATGGAACTGCTATGTGGCACACGTAATAGTGGACGTTCAATCTGTTCAGCCTGACGACGTGTATGTGCCGCAAATAATTCCTGATGTCCCATACCAGTCTAACATGCCGGACCTAAATGCAGCACCATCGTATGAAGAAGATGAACATATCAATATTGCAACAACAGCAGCGGAGTTTGCCACTTTTTCCATTTTCCCGCAACCACATTCTACTTTTGAAGTTGGAGGACCCTTTTATCACGACGATGGCACGGAGGAGAGATGTGACGTCGCAGCAGATACTGTTTTGTCGGAGGCAGATGAAGAAAACGAGGATGGTGAATTGAACGATCAAGAAGAAGATGCAATCTCAGAAGCAAGTTTAAACTACCAAATTGAGAACGAGGTAGAAGGACCGGATGTCGATGTAGAGGCGGAGGTAGATGAGAAGGAAGCCGTGGAGTTCCATACTGCTAGGACTGAATTCTACACAACAAGTAGGTACGAGGTCAGCAAACGTCCAGTATGGGATCTGGACAGGATGGAACTGGCCAAAGGAATGGTGTTCCCATCCAAAGTGGATGGGATAAAGGCTGTTCAACAGAACGCGATAAGAATACAGAAGGAATATAGGGTCGTCAAGTCGAGTAAGACCTTGTGGAAGGTACGGTGTAAGGAAGCACACAATAGAAGTGTAGCATGCCCATGGTATGTATGTATCATAAGGAAAGCAATGCACAAGCAGTGGGAGATTATGCAGTATGACGCAAGACATATATGTATGGCGCAAATAACTGCATCGGGGCACAGAAATTTGACGTCGGGATTGGTTGGATACCTGGTGAGGCATTTCATAGCTAAGAAGGCTGATTACGAGGTCGAGCTTATCCAAGCTCACATGAAAGAGAAGCTTAACGAGGATGTCAGTTACGGAAAAGCATGGAACGGCCGAAACAAAGCAATTGAACTAGTGTATGGCAATTGGGACACGTCGTATCAGATGCTACCACAGTTTCTTGGGGCCGTGATGGCCAAGAATCTAGGTAGTGTGGTGAGATATAGGTTCGCCAAAGGTTCAACGTAGGCTGAAAAAATTTTCGACATGGTTTATTGGGCGTTCGGTCCGTGCATCGCGGCGTGGAGGCATTGTAAGCCTGTGGTTTCACTGGATGGCACACACTTGTGGGGAAAGTGCAAGGGTCATCTCATAGTTGCATTAGCCACAGACGCGAACTGCCAAGTTTTGCCGTTAGCATTTGCAGTTGTAGAAATAGAGATATCTCGTACTTGGTCGTGGTTCTTACACCAGTTGCACCAGAACTTTTTCAATGAGATGGCCTAAGTGTATATCATTTCAGATAGGCATGCAAGTATCGCATCTGCAATTGAACGGGTTACACATGACGGTCAACTTGAAATAAAACATTGCATTTGCTTGAGACATCTGAAAAGCAATATGATGAAAAGATGGCAGAATCAATTCATTAAAGACATGTGTTGGATAGCTGGCCGAGAATGTCAAGCACGCAAACATGTGTATGTAATAAACATGATCCTTGATGTGAACTTTAGTCAGAACGGTGTTAGTAGACGAGTACACAAGTTCCTATCCGATATCCCTACCGATGCATGGACCATAAGCGCAGATGGGGAATTCAGATGGGGTGTGATGACGACAAATAATGTCGAATGCTTCAACGGTGTCCTCGTCGGTGCAAGGGGGTTACCCATTACGGCCCTTGTTACCAATACTTCTATGAAGATAAAAGGTTACTTTTATGATCGGTTGGTCCATGCAACACAATTGGAAAGTGAAGGCCATCGGCTCCCTCCTAATGTGAGAGAACTCTTTGAGAAGTGGAAAATCTCGTCACATCGCCATCACGTACTTAGTTTTAGACAAGATGGCAGATACCAAGTGGGTCGGTTGCCAGTTCGATGGAACGAGAATCTGCCAAACCAAGTTGTCAATTGGGAAGACCGTGCGTGTACTTGCGGAAAGTGGGTTGAATATCACCTTCCATGCTCGCATGCACAAACTGTTGCTCGGTTTAGGGGGTTTAATGTGGAGAACATGATACCTCAACAGCTGATGGTGAAATCGTATAAGGATACATATTGGCGGACATTTGAGCCTCTCGAACACCAATTTTATTGGCCTCTAGCGCCTGCATGGACGTTGCATTCGAACCTAAGTAGCATTCGGCAGATAAGAGGACGAGCCGGCGGCTGGTGCATTCCAAACGAGATGGATCACTCGGACCGCCGTGGACGATAAAGGTGTACAGCATGTGGTCAACCGGGTCATACTGCTCTAATTTCCCCCAACAACCAAAATGCGTAATCTGTTATGTTTAGCGGTTGCCACAAGTTTCATATGTGATAATTTTATGTCTATTTGTTTTGACGTTGTAATGTTATTGTGCAATCGTTTTATGCATATTTGTTGTGACTTTGTGATGTTATTGTGTAATTAACGTTGTCTGTGAACTTGTTGTGGTGTTGTGATACGGTCATGTTTAATCAACGTCGACATGTGTAAGAAAAAAAAGGCTAAAACAAATAAAAAAACAAAATGAAATAATAATTAACAAAAAAAATAATGTCTCACGAATACATATGAAACAAAAACACTCGAAAATGAATACATCATCCCGCGCGTGTAATGATCAGGGCCCTTCCCCCTGTTAGTGCGGTCAGGTAAATGACGTCTAACAAGGGATGGGGCGTTGCGCTTCTGGGATGAACGTGTCTGGCGGAGCGGCAGCTCATGTGCCTGCTGCTGTGTGGCAGGTGCCTGGGTCGCTTGTGGCTCGGAGTACGGCGGCTGGTCCTGATACTCAACGTCACTGGACGCCAACTGATGGTGAACATAGTCATGGGATCCCATATATCTGCTCGGTGACCCCCCTGATGACTCGCTCTGCGTCGCCTCGTCATCCTTCTCATCATCATTCGGTTGCTCAACATAGGCTGAGATGATCCACCAGCCTCGATCGTGGCCCGGCCACCTGAACCGCTGGAGAAGTTAACAGGGAATAAACGCCACGCGGATCGCTGCAATAGGAGCCGTGTGGGTGGCCGATATGACTGTGATAACCCACCTCAATGGCTGTGCGTGTGCTGTGCAGATGGAGAACGCTGTGTAAGATGCTGTCCGGATCGCTACAACGAATGCACCGAAGGCGCATCGGGCAACTCCCACACGGCTCTCTACTGTATGAGATGCTTGTGCTGCGTGTGTCGGAGTGCACTCTCGCCATGCAACTGCATGAGCTGCAAGTGCCACATGACATGCTCCATGTGTGCACCGCCCCCAAGGTCCCCCTCTTGGTAATGCTGCAGCAAATCACGAGAATGATGGACAACATGCTGAACAATAGCAGCCTGTAGTCAAACATAACATACTGGGGTTAATATAAACTAATAGTCAACAACTTTCATTGAGTAACATAAACATTGGGAACAAAGACAGCTCACCAGTGACGTCTCGTCATGTGCGGATGCCACGTACCCATCTCGCCTATTACTGGTACCGGGATGACCGACCTGTAATATGGTCACCCGCCGGTACCACTACATGTAACCCCCAAGTGCCGCTGTAGGCGGCACATCCTCCGCCTGTCCAAATAAAACGCGCTGGGCCCAATTCCCCCACATATTTACAGCCTCGGTCAGCGCAACTCCCTCAACCTTCTCCTTACCGTCCCTATGTTTCTCATGTGCAGGGGGATCAGCAGGGACGGCTAACCTAAGTCTGAACTACCGCAAGACACGATCGGGGCGGTGCCACTCAATAGTATGCCCACATATTAGCGGTATTTGGGCACGCCAGACGTCACTGTCTGCAACACAATAAGGTGGGAGGGTGGCCAGTATCGCCCTAAACGGCTACCATATGAACTGTAACCAAAACAAACACCGAATAGTTAATTATGTGCTTAAGTGTACATGTAAAGTATTTTTAATAAGGCAGCTTAAGTGTACTATACCTCGTCAGGCTAGAGATGGTCTATGACATCTCGACACTCTACCTGACCTGACTTCCCAGATGCATCAACCATTTCCTTCTTAACGTAAAACTGTGCACCCCGTGCAACGCCAGGGAGTTGAAACATATGCTGCAGCTGATGCAGCTGACACTGAAGCCGCTCTTGTGTCAGATGCAGGAGCTGAGGCCGAAAAGCCGTGAATCTATTCCGTGCAAAAAACTGCAGGCATTGAACATGTGTTATGTTATAATAACACTTGTAATAATTAAGTTAACATTTGTAGAATATAAACATAACTACTACATAAGGCAAACCAATACCTGGATTAGTGTCATGGCTCCGTATACACCTTTACACTGGCGGAAAGAGGCGCGGTCAAGCTGCTGGTACAAATACGATAGTATAGCCGCTCCCCAGTTATACTGCTAGATGCGCTCAAAGTCGTCTAGTAATAACAACCAGGCCAAATTACAGTTATTCGTGCTCGTGTTCGCAAAAAGGTGGCAGCAGATGACGAGAAATATCCACAGTCGTGCTCATTGCCGCGCCTGGTACTGAGTGGGTTCATCCGAAGTGCCCTGCATAACAAACCTGTCCCGCAGTTGGACGAAATTCACCGAGTTCCCCACAATGTCGATACGACCGATACCGTCGTCTGCCACCGCATCCGCATCGATACCCATCAACTCCTGCATCTTGACAACTCAGTCCTCCCTCGAGCATGGGACCGTATCAATCACTGGGACAGGAGTACCGGTCACGGGAAGATCCCAATACACGGCCATATCCGGCAGGGTGATGGTAGCCTCGCCAATGGGTAAATGAAACGTGTGGGTCTTCGACCGTCACCTCTCTATCATGGCAGTAATAAGTCCGCGGTTAAGCTAATGATATCGGGATTTATAACACCCGTAGAATTCAGTCTCTGCCAACTGCTGCTGTACTAACGGGTGCTCCGGCACATTAAACAACGATCTATCCGACCTGTAACACCTAAACATACCTAGATAGTGCGAATCCTGTAAATACTGGACCAGGTGATCCATATAATGGCATAGTAAAGTGGCATCTACTGGTGTAGGACGAGCATCCATAATGACTCATAAAATAAAAAATAATAACAACGATTAACTAAATATTACTACTTCACTATATACATTAACACTCTAATTTTATCAAACAATAATAATTATAACACTAATATTATTAATAATAGTAGTATCAATGATTGTATTAATAATAAAAAAAACACTAATAATAGTATCAATGATTGTATTAATAATAATAATAATAATAATAATAGCACAAAGATAACATGTTTAATCATCCATCATCGTCATCATCATCATAATAATAAAATAAATACATGAATAAATATATCAACAATAGTATTAATAAAATTACCAATAATAATATCTAACATATTACATTAATCATCCATCATCGTCATCATCATCACAATGATAATTAATGATAATAATACCAATAATAGTAATAATTACATTAATAATCACATCTAACATATAACATGACTGTCATAAAAATAATGATATTATAAATAATAATGATAATCTTAATGATAACATTTATTACTAATAATATTCATATAGTAATAATAAGATTAATAATAATGATCATACTAATAATATTACTAATAATACTAATAACAACAATATTAATTCTATTTCTAATAATCATACTATATTTTTAAGCAACAATTAACATTTAAATATAAATTAACAAAAAATTTAAAATTCTAATCTACAAATCTAACAACAATTAAAATTGAAATTAACACAAACTAAATTTAATTATCAAAACAAAAACTACACGATCTAAAAATATATTTCATAACTTAAAACGTTAAATACAATGGCAAAAAATAACATAAAAATAAAATAACTTACAAGATCAATGCAATATTCTCACTAAAGTGCTGAAAAACTAAAACTTTAGTGTGAGGGGTTGAAAGAAAACAAGAGAAAATCGCAAATGGGGTTGGGGGAGAATGGGAAAAAAAAATGATTGGGCAACGAATTTATGGAACGCGGAACGCGTTCCCAGAAGTGGCAGCATTTTGGGAACGCGGTCGTTATCCCAAAATACGCGCCACACATTTTCGAATTCAAAACGGATTATTTTTTAAATCGATTTATAAATGAGGTTAATTTTACATATTTTTTTTTTTTGGCTAGAAAAAAAAAATCCGAAAAACAACATAGAGAGTTTTTTTTCCAATTAACCTTATAGAAAAAAAATCATATCATCCTCATCATGATGATTCATGTCAGCACCAAATCCCAATGCAATCCTATAATAAATGAAATAAAATAAAAATAAAATGCCAAGTCATCGGATGACAATTAACAACACAAAATTCTCTCAACTCCGTCACCTCGCCGCGTCAACCCCCATCCCTATCTCCATCCGCCACTGATTTTTAAAAGCGCTTTCAAGCGCTTCCGTAATGTAACGTAAAGCCTCCCTTTTTTTCTCTTTGTTTTTGTTTTATGCAATTGGAAAAAACACGCCAAAAAGAAAAAGAAAGAAAAAGAATTTAGAGGGAGGCGTAGTTTAGTTGAAGGAGCATATACTTGAGCTAAAATGCACCACGTGAGTAGTTGCACCAGCTCCCCGGCTGATCGGAGACTCAGCGCTTTGCTTAGACACCTTGAGGGTGCATCATCCACCACCGTGGACTCTCACTCCCCCGCCGGCATTTCCGCTTCCCCCACTTCGGGCCCGGGCTTCCATGGCCCCGCCTCCGTTTTCTCTCACCTTGTTCGGGCCCCCGAAGACCCCATTCTCGGCGTACTTCTCTCTCTCTCTCTCTATGCATATACGTATATATGCTTAAAACTTTGTGAATTTATGAAAAGAATGTCTTTTGATGAAAAATAATTAGTGGGTTCTTGATATCTTGGTTGATCATGAGGTCTAGCGAAACAAAAGTTGGTATGATATGTAAACTTTGATGGTTTTGAGCTCAATTCTTTTAGTTGTTTGAATAAAAAAAAAACATGGAGTGATCTTTCTTTTCGCTTTTCTATATGTTTCTTGACTTGTTCTTAATTCATATTGTGATTTGGGAAAAGATTGAAACTTAGTTTTGTTATTAGTATTTTGCTGCAGAATCTTTATGTGTCTCAGCTGTTCTATATCACGGTAAGGAGAATTAATGTAGCTTAGCTCCTTTACTACCATGCTGTTAATTTATTTTTATTTTTATAAAAAAATTGTACATGAAAAGCCTTTTCTTTTGTACTCATTGTCTTTTGGTTACTGTTTCTGATATGTAGGTTACAGTTGCGTATAACAAAGATCCGAGCCCTGTAAAGTTGAATTTGGGTGTTGGAGCTTATAGAACTGAGGTTAGTTTTTTTTTGGGTTAATTTTTGTTGAATAACTTGATAGCATGAAGACAGTTTTCTCATCACCTTTATTGCTTTGACACAAGTGTAATTCAAGCTCCTAATGATTTGCTATAAACTAGGGTGCATATGTATATGTATATATACACATATATATGTAAATATGTATATACATATATGCATATATATGGATTATCTCTTCAATTGATGCTGTTTAGGTGTTCACATGTGTAGAGGTTGTGGCTGTTTCTGGAATTTTCCTTATTTTTCTGAAACTCCATTTCAACTGTATCTAGTATTCCAGTCCACTAGAATGCATCCTTCTGCTCACTCAATCCATCGTGGAGAAGGGCAACCGAAAAACTGATTTCTACAATTGAACAAGCCCTGAAAGTTATATCTGACTTTGTAAGATCATTTAATCTCTCTTTGGCTTCTTACTCTACCAATAATAGCATTAAGCATATCAACATTGTAGGATTGAGTAATTAAGGAGTAGATGCCTAGCCTCCATAACAATATGGGACATTGGTGATTTGGAAAAAGGATCAATGTACACATCCCTATATGTATGAGATGCTTTTAACGGAAAGGTTCCAATGCGTTGCTTGGAGTTCATTTACTTCTGTTTGTCTTAAGAAAAGTCTAGTTTTGCTGGACTTAAGGTGCTTTATATTATTGTTTGTGCAAGTTGATTAAGATGGAGCTGCTTAATGAGAGGTTATTTTGTGTTATTCCTGATGCTAATTCTCTGACCTTCAACTTCGTTGGTGGTGTAAGTAACAGGAAGGGAAGCCTCTTGTTTTAAATGTTGTGAGAAAGGCGGAGCAGCTGCTAGTTAGTAACAGGTAATATAGCTGCATCCTTTACGGAATTTAAAAACAAAAATTATTCAAAAAGAAAATTAAGCTTTTACTATTGTGCAGCGCACGGGTGAAGGAATACCTCCCCATTGTTGGACTGGCAGACTTCAATAAACTCAGTGCCGAACTCATATTTGGTGCTGACAGGTATAGCAACTTGTTGCTCTATACAACTATGTAGATATAAATAAGTAAGCACATTATGTAATGTTTTCTTGTGGTTGTTCTAACTTATATAGACTTTGTTTCTGTTTATAATTGCTGAATGGCAATTACATATTAAACTAGCTGCACCACAAAAGGAAGTAAGATGAAAAAATATCCTCTGAGAAAGCACTGAGCTTTCTCTTACAGAACCTTGGATCTCAATTCTGAGTTTGATATCTCATTTCTACCATATTTCTAATAGAAAATATTAGATCTTTTGGCAGCTGAGAATGTGTGTATGTAGCATATCATATCAATCACCTCTATATCCCCTTTTACTCTTTCTAGGACTTTATATGGAAATGATCCTGATGCAAAAGAACTAGGGTTAGTACATACTGCCTGTCTGGTTGCCACATTGACTGCAACGTTGTTGTCCTCTGTTAGAATGGTTTTCCAATAAACGTGGCTATGGAGATAACAAACAATAACATATTAACTTGTATAGAAAAGTAAATTTGCAGAATTGCTTGTTAGTTTATTTTATTTTTTTGTATCTGGTTCACCAAGTTTTGAGTGATCGATTAATTTTAAATGTGAAATAAAGTAAATGGAAAAACAAACAATGCTTAAACTCGCTACCTGTTTTTGATAACCTGCAATAAATGGCTATATTATTGCAATATTCCTGTCACATGCCATTCATTTCTCTAGATTTCAGCTTCAGGAGGAAAGGCATTCCTATTGGTCTTGCAATTGCATTCTCATTTTGGTTTCTCTCGTTCGCCAACACTGCTCAAATATATCCTTCAGTTGTTTTAATTAGATCATGAATTCATCACAATCTTGGTCAAACTAGAACAACAAAGTTACTTGATTATCATAAATGAAAATAATAAAAGTTTTACCACAATTACTTTGATTTCTGATGATCGAGCTCCAGTTTATGGGATTTCTCCACCTCAGTAACATGGCAAGGTGGTCTCAGCTTCATGATAAAGTTTTGGCTTACCTCTCCCCCAAAACAAACTGAAAGGCAAGGAAGTTAAAAGATGAAAAATAGTAAGAAGATGAATAAGTTGTCTGTCTGGCAAGGAAACTCATATAATTATAAAAATGAAGAATTCTTGTTCAACTCTTACTTGTACTCATACACTTCAACCTGAGAGGGTTGACCTTCTTTCTGGTGAATCTAGATGAGTTGTATGTCTGGGAAGGATATCGATGTAAAGACGAAGAATCCTGTGCACTCATAGTTGTTGTCATACACTTCAATCTGAAAGGGGTTGCTCTTGTATCTAGTGAATAAAAGTCTGAAGCCAGTTCCTGCTTGTTACAACTGCATCAACTTTGTTTTACCTAGATTTTACATAAAGAATTTGTGTCTGGATTGATCTAATAAATTCTCTTACTATGTTGTTTCTATTTGTTTGCGAATAGTCCTGCTATTCGAGAGAACAGGGTCACGACTGCTCAGTGCTTGTCTGGTACGGGCTCTTTGAGGGTTGGAGCTGAGTTTCTAGCTCGTCATTACCATCAAGTAAGTGCTATTCTTTCTCATTCGTCTACCAAGCCACTTCCTACAAACTCTCTCTCTCTCTCTCTCTCTCTCTCTCCCCACAACCAACAGACGTGCACGCAAACAAAAAAGAGAAAAAAATTCCCCATCCACCACCCTCTTGGATAATTGTCTCAGTGTTGAAGGGGGTATGCCTCCATATCCATCTGTCTCTTTGACCATCATATTTTTATAGTGATTCTTTATCTTTCTGTGCTTAAATTTGCAGCGCATTATATATATTCCACAGCCTACTTGGGGAAACCATCCAAAAGTGTTTACTCTGGCAGGCTTAACAGTCAAAACTTACCGCTATTATGATCCAGCAACTCGTGGGCTCAATTTCCAAGGTTCGAGTTGTTTTAAAACTATATACTTGAACAGCATTTCATTGTGACTTGTTTTGTTAAAGTAATGGTCCCGAGTAATTGAAAATGGATTTCCAGCTAGAATGAAGTACTGTTGGATGTCGCCCCTGAATACTGTGTGCTGAGTTATTTCATCAATTTTCTTTCTGAGTGCACAAAGGAAATCTCAAGATTAAACCTATTGTGTTGAATTGCCGTTAGTCTTTTAGAGTTCTAGTTCTTGACATGTAGGATTTCTCACTTTTCCAAATAATCGTCACAGCATAATGACTATTGTCACACTCTCTAGAAGCTTTGTTTTCTATTTCACTAACAAACTGATCCTCCATAACAGACCTTTAGCAGTTACATGAGCCTTTTTGTGCTATCCACTTTTCCAACTTTAAAATGGGACATCTGGTTAGTTTAGATTCCACTTCTAATGTTCAGGTACTGCTCCTAATATGCAGTTATATAGTTGCAAGTTGTAATGCGTTTTATAGGATGATCCAGTAGAAGGACTTCATAGTATGCATTCTTGTGAAAGGTGTTTACGTATGTCCAAAGAGAGTTAACATAACTGTGCTTCTCTGTTGTGAGTGACGGATATATGCGTCTCTGCATTTTGTTGTGCATTTTTTCATGTTTTTGACATATTCTTCCTTGTAAATGACAGGATTATTAGAAGACCTTGGATCTGCTCCATCAGGAGCTATCGTCCTTCTTCATGCATGTGCCCATAATCCAACTGGTGTTGATCCAACACTTCAGCAGTGGGAGCATATTAGACAGTTGATGAGATCCAAAGCATTGTTACCCTTCTTTGATAGCGCTTATCAGGTTGATATATTTGTAATACAAACCAATTATATGCATTGAATTGTCCGTGTTTGCCTTGGAGTGGTTAAATTCTCTCTTCAGCATGGTAAGAAACTGTATTATTAAGTACCCAACTCTCCTGACATTATAGGGTTTTGCAAGTGGAAACCTCGATGCAGATGCACAATCCGTTCGCATGTTTGTTGCAGATGGAGGTGAATGTCTTGTTGCGCAGAGTTATGCGAAGAACCTGGGGCTTTATGGGGAGCGTGTTGGTGCCCTCAGCATTGTAAGTTTGCTTTCAGGATCTTTAGCATTCAATGTGTAGCTGTGAGTGTACAGTGTAGAACCAAACAAGCGTTGTTCCCCTTGGCGGGGTTGGCTGTGAACATGACGGTTCAGATATTAGGTTAGCGGGTAACATAAAAGTAAACAAAACTTTGTCAACTGAGGAAGTGGGGTAGGTCGAATGGAAGTCGATCTTGAGAATGGAATCATGTTTAAAGTGAAATAGTTGCAGAGAAAGGGAGAGAATGAAAGAGAAGAGAGAGAAACAATCTGCATGATCACTAAGTACCTTCTCATTATATCTTGTATCATCCTTGATGTGCATTATGAATTAAACCGCCATCAATCCTTGTTTAACTAGAAAATGGTACCAACAATTCCTTTGTGACCATTTCTGTTTACACATAGGTGCAGTATCATGCATAAAGACATTGTGAACAGTCCATTTTTAGAATGAGAAGATTAAAATGGCAGATAGACAGAGATACAAAGTAGCAGCAATGTGCAGACTACTAGAATATTTCTATTTCTAAATTGTCAAATTAGTTTCAGAATTTGAGACTACTTGGATGACCTGGGTTTGAACTGTTAGTGTACAGAGTTTAGCTTTGTTATTAATTCTGTTATGTTTCTGTTATATGTTGTTAGTTAGTTACTGTACTGACAGCTAAGAGAGGTGGTTAGATATTTGTAACTAACTCTTGTAAAGGAAAGGTATTCTCTATAAATACCTGATCTAATGTACATATCAGGGTACAAGTAATGATAGATATTTTCATTAGAATTCTCTCTGTGAAATACTCAACATGGTATCAGAGCAGGTTCAAAATCCTGTGCTCTTCTTATTTCTCGAAGCTTGAAGCTCAACCTTCCATGGTAACAGATCTCTTGTCTCTATCTAATTTTATCTAGATCTATCCATTAAAACTTTTCTATTTGTTCTTGCGAGATCATCAATATCTTTTTCAGCTGAAACTTTCATCAATACATCAAAATTTTCTTCTTCTCCAAGTTAGGGTTTTCAATTGCTTTGCTTCTCCAGATCTTTCTTGTTATTCATCTCCCAGCTCTCAAAATCAGACAAATTAGTCTTCTTACTTGTGCGATTTCATCTCTGGAGCTGGTTCTTTAATCTCACAATGATTCACTATATTTTCCAAAATTCATCTTTGCGACAAACCCTAGCTATGGCATTGCCTTCAGATCAATCCCTTCCTTATGGACTCAGATTGTTGTTACAACATTTTCCTGCCTATGTCACTATCAAATTGGACTCCAACAATTTTTTGTCCTGGAAAACTCAGTTTCATGGACTTCTGAGAGCTGCTGGACTTCTTGGCCATGTTTTGGGCCAAGTTCCATGTCCGGATCCACTTATGAGACATCATGATGGTTCTCTTACACCTAATCCAGAGCATGCCTCTTGGTTAACCACAGATCAATATCTCAAAAATTGCTTCTATGCCTTAGTTACTTCATCTGTGTTTTCTTACATCTATCAATTGGATACTGCAGCTGCTATCTGGTCAACTATAGAGAAAAGGTTTCAGTCCAATAGCAGGACTCTTGTCTATCAACTTAGACACAAGTTGTATAACATTACAAAGGGTACAAAAACAGTTCAAGCCTATATTGATGAGGTTAAAACTATTTCAGATGGTCTGGCAGCTGCTAATGAACCTATGAAGGAAGAAGACATAGTCTACTATATTCTACAAGGCTTACCACTAGCTTTTGATTCTATCAGGACTACTATTAGAGTTAGACTTGAACCAGTTACTGTTTCTGAATTAACAAGTCTTCTTCTCAATGAAGAATTGAATTTGTCTTTTACCAACAAACTGACCATCACTGATACTGCAACTACTTCTAACACAGCTGAGCTTCAATCTACCCTTTACACTTCTACCTACAATCAAAGAGGTAGGGGTAGAGCAAGGGCTGGGAATAATCAAAAGGGAAGAGGTCATAGAGGTCAAGGTAGAGGTGTTCAGCCTTCTAAACCACCTCAGAACTCTTCTCAGTCTTCTACACTAACTTAGCTAGTGTGCCAAATTTGTGGTAAGCCAAATCACAATGCTCTCCAGTGTTGGCATAGGCTTGACACAGAAAATTATTACTATGTGGATCCAGATCAGTCAGCTTTCACTGCTCAGACATCAACTGCACCCTCATCTTCTTCTCAGTCCACCTGGATATTGGACTCTGGTGCTACAAGTCATGTTACTCATGACTTTAATCAATTGCAAACTAGTCAGCCTTATCTAGGAACAGCTACTGTGGCTGTGGGTAATGGAGCAAATCTACCAATTCAAAACACTGGAACTGGTATATTAACTACTAAATCTGCTCAATTCCATATGTCAAATGTTCTTTATGTTCCTTCTATTTCTTCTAATCTTCTTTCAGTTCATCAATTGACAAAGGAAAATAACTGTACTGTGATTTTTAACTCTCAGGAGGTGGTTATCTTGGACAATCAATCAAGTTTGGTGATGTTCAAGGGCCCCTGTGAGAAAGGCTTGTATCCTCTTCCTTCCAGCCTATCTTTTCCATCCAGTTCAGTTCAGAGTTTCTCTTTAACTGCTTTCCATTGTGTCTGCACCAATAATGATTTCACAGAGAACAGAGTTTGGCACCTTAGATTGGGACATCCTTCTAGGCATATTTCTATTGTTGTTTCCTCTCATATCAATAGGCAGCTAGATTTCTTTACTGAGAACTGTACTGATTGTGTTGTAACAAAGGCACACAAATTGTCCTTTTCTAGTTCCTGTACTAAGACATCAAAGGCTTTTGACTTGATACATTCAGATGTATGGGGTCCATCCCCTGTGGAATCTTGTATGCAGTAAAAATATTACCTTATCTTCCTAGATGACTTTACAAAGTTTACATGGATTTATCCTCTCAAACAAAAGTCAGATGTCTATGATGTATCTGTTAGCTTTCATGCTTTCATACAAACACAATTTCAAGCTAACATCAAGATACTAAGATCTGATAATGGTGGAGAGTATACCTCTCATAGACTGAAACTCAAACTGCAGCAACTTGGTATTCTCCATCAAACTTCCTGTCCACACACCCCAGAACAAAATGGGAAGGTGGAAAGGAAACATCTTCATCTAATTGAAACTACGCTTGCTCTGCTCACTCATAGCAAAATGCCTACAAAATATTGGCTAGAAGCTTTAGCTACTGCCAATTATCTTATCAATAGGTTGCCCTCGTCAAACTTTTAGGATAAATCCCCTTTTGAAATGCTATACAACACTTTACCAGATTACAGTTCTCTAAAAGTTTTTGGTTGCCTATGCTATCCTTGGCTGAGACCTTACACTTCTCATAAATTAGAACATAGGTCTAAAGCTTGTGTTTTCCTAGGGTATTCATCCACTGTTAAGGGATTTAGATGCTTGGATTTGCAATCAAATAAAATATACATGTCCAGGCATGTAAAATTTGTGGAAAATACTTTTCCCTTTGCTGCATATTCTTCATCTTCACCTGTACCCACTGTGGAACAATTCTGTTCTCTTAGTAGTATCTCAGGTCCTTCTTTAGTGCCTGTCATGCAGGATCAGTTTGTTCCTTCAGCAATTTCTACTATACCATCTGTTGATTCTATTGCTTCAGGTCCTCCTATAATCACTACACAGTCTGAACAAGTGGAGCCCAATTCCGCCCCTTCCTCCCTAGGTCAGGGCTCATCATCTTCAGGTTCCGCCTCTGCAAATTCTCCTCATCCTGTTAATGTACAGTCTGAACAAGTGGAGCCCAATTTTGCCTCCTCATCCCTAGGTCAGGGCTCATCATCTTCAGGTTCCATCACTACAAATCCTCCTCATCATGGTAATGTTCATCCTATGCTGACCAGATCCAAAACAGGTTCCTTATCTCCTCCATTATATCAACTAAACTCTCTCATTCTCCAACCCATTGACACAGAACCTGAAACCTACAAACAGGCCTCTAAGTTTGCTTGTTGGACTCAGGTTATGCAAGAAGAGTTTGATGCATTGCAAAAGCAACAAACTTGGGTTTTGGTGCCACTACCATCTGACAAACAAGCTATAGGCTGCAAGTGGGTCTATAGAATTAAGAATCATGCAAATGGCACTATTGCAAGATACAAGGCCAGGTTAGTGGCCAAAGGTTTTCACGAAGAACAGGGATTAGACTATGCAGAAACTTTCAGTCCTGTGGTGAAAACACCTACTATAAGAATTGTTTTAAGTCTAGCATTGCATTTTGGGTGGTCAATACATCAGCTAGATGTGTCAAATGCTTTTCTCCATGGAGACCTTGAAGAAACAATCTATATGGAGCAACCTCAGGGTTTCAAAGATCCACATAGGCCTGATTATGTATGCAGATTACAAAAATCTCTTTATGGTTTGAAACAGGCACCTAGAGCCTGGTATTCTAAGCTTTCTTCCTTCCTGAGTCTCAAGGGTTTGTCACTACTCCTGCTGATCATTCTTTGTTTATTCAGAAGACTCCAACACATACACTCATATTATTAGTGTATGTAGATGATATAATTCTCACTGGCTCTTCTACTACAGCAATCACACAAATGATATCCAATATGAGGTCTGCTTTTGGCATGAAGTATTTGGGACCTTTATCATACTTCCTAGGAATTGAGGTTCAGGAAAGTAGTGGTGGACTCACTTTGTATCAAGCAAAATATGCTAAGGAACTTCTTAAGAAGGCAGGTTTAAATGATTGTCACTCTGCTCCAACACCTTCACTTTCTAAATATACTGCTTCTCAATCTAATGGTGATCAACTGTTTGACAATCCAACTCACTTTAGAAGCATAGTTGGGGCACTTCAGTATCTTACCATTACTAGGCCAGATATACAATACGCAGTAAACACTATCTGTCAGAAAATGCATTATCCTACACTTGCAGATTATGCCTTCTTAAAAAGGGTGCTAAGGTATATTAAAGGCACTTTGAATAAAGGTTTGTTGTTCACACCATGCTCACTAGATCTACAAGCCTTTTCTGACAGTGACTGGGCTAGTGATGTTACAGATAGAAAGTCAACTACTGGTTATTGTATTTTTCTAGGATCAAATCTTATTTCATTGTGTTCTAAGAAATAGCCTATAATAGCAAATCTTCTACAGAAGCAGAATATAGGGCTCTCTCTTAAACTGCTATTGAACTGGCTTGGCTGACTCATATACTCAAGGCATTGCAGATTCCCGTCAACACTCCAACTCTACACTGTGACAACATTTCAGCTATGGCCCTTGCTTCTAATCCTGTATTTCATGCAAGAACCAAGCATATAGAGTTGGACTACCACTATATTAGAGAGCAAGTCATGGCTAAGAAGATTCACATAAGTTATTTACCATCTGCAAAGCAAATTGCAGACTTATTCACTAAGGCTTTGCCAAACTGCTCAGTTTACCTATCTCACTAACAAGCTTCCCCTGGTTGTTTCCCAACCCAGCTCGGCTTGAGGGGGGCTGTTAGTGTACAGAGTTTAGCTTTGTTATTAATTCTGTTATGTTTCTGTTATATGTTGTTAGTTAGTTACTGTACTGACAGCTAAGAGAGGTGGTTAGATATTTGTAACTAACTCTTGTAAATGAAAGGTATTCTCTATAAATACCTAATCTAATGTACATATCAGGGTACAAGTAATGATAGATATTTTCATTAGAATTCTCTCTGTTCAATACTCAACAGAACTCCATTGGGGGCGGGGAGTTGGGCTTTTAAAATAAGAAAGGAAGGAAAAAAACTGTTCGTGATCTGTAAGTTCAATTTTTCCCTGTTGTTTTCCACGTTCATCTATTGTTCTTTGTCTGAGGTCACATCAAAATAAGAATTCCTGTATCAGCCCACCTACTTGGCCATGTCAGATGGCAAAGGGAAAGATTATCCTATTAGTTTCTTTCTCAGATGTATTCCCCTTTGACCTTGTACGCTACCAATTATTGTTTGGTCAATCATTATATTCCTCCTTGTGCAAGATTTTCTGCCTTGAAGGGGAAAAATATTAGCCTTTGAACTGTGAAAAGGCTCATAATTCCTTCAATTATAGCTTGAGCACCTACTATTTTAGTTTAATTAAGTTGCTCATACGTCATTTTTAGTTATTATCATTCACCAGTCCAATTAGTTTTAAGCAGTTGTGCTTTCCTTTTTCCATTTGGGAAGTGGGTGTATATAATACTTACAGCAAACTACTGATAATTATATCATGATCTTGGTTTCTTGGGGGTCAGAAACTCCATTCCATGGTTCTCTTGTCACCTCTCTTCGGTGCACGGTTCACCAGGTTTCACTGCTGGATAGGCAATAGTATTATATTATCAGCACCTATGCCTTTAATCTACTTCATTATCACATGGCATCTCTTGTCGGTTAAAAATTGCTCTCTCTCTCTCTCTCTCTTTTTTTGGTTGTACATTCGTGCTTGCTTCTGATTTCATCGTTACACTGATAATAGAAAACAATATGGTTCTTGCTTAATCTTGTCGCACATACAGGTTTGCAGGTCAGCTGATGTGGCAAGGAGGGTTGAGAGCCAGTTGAAACTGGTGATCAGACCGATGTATTCAAACCCACCCATTCATGGTGCATCTATTGTGGCTACAATTCTCAAGGACAGGTGATGAATTACTGAATATGTATTGAGAGGATTTTTGCATGTTCTAGGATTTTTTATTTTTAATTTTGCATCTGTTTGTGTAATGAGTGTAACTATGCAGATTTGTTTCATCTAATTATGGCCTGAATGCAGAAACATGTTCCAAGAGTGGACTATTGAGCTGAAAGCTATGGCTGATCGTATAATAAGCATGCGCCAACAACTATTTGATGCTTTACGTGCTAGAGGTAAACTAGGAGATTGTTTTAGTACATATGCGGACTTTGCATAGTTATTTTAGTACCCTTTTAAATCATTATAAATTGTTGTACTCATTTCTTCTATAGGATTAAGGGAGTTGGGATAGTTCTACAATTGTCCAAACTCTAAAATGCCCTGAATGGGGTGAAGCTGTGTGGGAAATAAAGATAAACTAAGAGGCAAAGAATTAGAGTTATTCTCTTGTTCCTAATTTTATGAGTTAACAAAACGCTTTTGTTTAGAAGTTCCTCTCTGCAAGAGGCTAGTCTTGGGTGTTTCAAGTTCAGTTCAGACTCTCCCTTGACTGGCCTTTGAAAGAAATTCTTTTTTATTATAATTTAGGTTAAATAAGAATTAGACTTTAGAATTTGAAGAGAATGACTTGGTGCATATTATGTCCTTAGCCTTATTTATAGTATTGGGTAACAACACAAAGTTTCCTAATTCTCCGATGTGGAAAAATTACCATAACACTACTTACAAATAACTACTAACAGTTTAGGAAAACCTTCTAGAGGTTATGCAAAAGCATAATGACTTTCAATGTCACATTAGGCATTTTCTTAAGAAGTTATTTTCTACCATGTTCCCCTGCACCTCCCATCTTTTGTTTGTCTGTTTCTGCTTAGTTGCCAGTTAACATACTGCAACTGCTGGAAATTGGTATTTGGTATAAACAAAATACAGTAGTTCATATATTCTTGAGTGGATAATACATTACCACCAAGATCAGTTGAATGCAAGCTGCATTATAGCAAGCTAAGAGTTAAAACTTGTTGAGTGGATTCTGGATTCATGCAGATTGGGCCCATGCATTTTCTACTGCAACTGTTTTCCTCCCCTGAACCGACCGAAGGCCCCACCCTCACCACATTTAAAAAAAAGAAAAAAGTGAAAACAAAATGAAAGGTTTTCTATTACTATTTTCTATTTTCATGTATGTGAACGTTTTGACGATCCCATTTCTGGTTTTGATTCTTCCAATAGACAAGACTTCCCCCCACCCCCCTCCTCTCTCTCCTTCTAAAACGCCAAACTTTTCAGACAGATTTGTAGCTTTAGACATAATCATAACTTGTCTATTACATCCATGCGCCTGTTGAGCTGTTATTTTTACCACGTTTTGCCATTAGAATCTTGAGTTCGGTCGGGAATTTTGTTTCACTGCATTTTGGAGTTCTACTGAAGCTAATCTACTTATGCATTCACCATTCTTCCTAATGGCAGGTACACCTGGTGAGTGGAGTCACATCGTGAAGCAAATTGGGATGTTTACTTTCACCGGACTCAACCCGGAGCAAGTTGCTTTCATGACCAAAGAATACCACATTTACATGACATCTGATGGGTAACAATGCTTTTTAGACACTCGATACAAGTTTTTGACACCTATTGACGTCTTTAATACAACTTGGGGCCCTTATAACACACATTTTCCAATTCTGCAGACGAATTAGCATGGCCGGGCTAAGCTCTAAGACAGTTCCACACCTCGCAGATGCAATACATGCTGCTGTGACGCGAATTCATTGAATCTGTCGTGCACATTCTTCCTGCTCTGCACTACAGTAAGCCGTTAAGCCTCATGTAGCCAGTTTAGTAGTAAGAATTCTTGGAGGGTTGTGACTTTTTGTTGTAATAATCATCAGCTCCATGCTTCGGGAGATATACAGAATTTCCGGAGTCCAAATAAGTGATGTAATGAAAACTCTCTTTCCTTTTCTGGAAGTCTCATGTAGTCACTGAGAGAGCGGGGGGGTTTTCTGAAACTTGCTTGTTTAATTTATTCATTTATAACATTTAACGTTTTCTATTAGTCAGGAATAAATCAAGCAGAGGTTTATGAATACATCAAGTATAAGTGCAATATGTTTTATGAATACATGACAATGCTCCTCTTGTATGGTTATATTCTGCTTGGCATGCAGTAGAAAAGATTTAGCTGCCAGTCTTGTCCGAAACCGTGGGTTCGTTTGGATTGATTTTTTTTTTTTATTAATTTTTTAGGAAAAAGAATTTGCAACAAGTATTTGCTTAGTGGTTTTTATTTTTAAGAAAAAAAAGTTGAAACTTTGAAAATAAATTAAAATTGAGTTTTTTTTTTTCCCCAAAAGTCAGAAATTTAAGCTACTTAATTTTTTTTAGAAGTCAATGGAAGTGGACCCTCTATTTTCCAAGTTATTTACCTTTAAGCCGATCGCTGGCTGCTCTGCACATGTTAAATGAAAAGAAAAACGAAAAATGGAATAAATATGTTTTTTTTGGTCGAAGATTGAATGGAGTAATTGGTAACATCCCTTTGATGATGTTGTACTAGTTAAAATATTTCATTTCAATCTGGGATTAGAGCTAGTTTAAATGGTTGAGACTGTCTCTACTTAAATGTGAAGTTTTGGATTCAAATCTTATAGGGACGGGATTGGATTTAAAGATAGGGTGTGTGTTAAAAAAAAAAATTCATTTCAATGTTCTGGTGTGGGTTCTTTGTAAAATGCTCACCTAAGGGTGAAATAGCAAATAAAGGAATACCAATACTATCCAAACCCAGAGAAATTGTCACGAAACTAGTGCGGCAAAACTGAATTTCTGAGTTCATATTGTGCAAAAAAACGAGTCCATCCCTAACAAACTGAATAATTAACAGATGACTATAGTGATTTAATGAGATGTAGCACGGCAAAAGGTACAATCTTTTTTTTTTTGTTTTCATCGAGCAAAAGTGCAGATCTGCGATAGTGCAGATTGCTTAGTCAATTTTGGCTTGTATCACTCTTAAAAATACTATAAGTTGAAATAATCATCAAATGCACTTCAAATTCTACTGAAGAAAGACTCGAAGGATGCAATCTTTCGATTCATTTCTACGTATTCTAACTTTGCCTCTATGAACCAAAAAAACCAAATACATATAAAAACTTATACTTCTATCAAAGACAATAATGAAATCTTTTCTCAAAGTTCTAACTTTTTTTGATGCAAAATCAAATAAGTTTTCCAGAAATAATGTACATTTTTCAAAGAAAAAAATAACAGACTCTAATGAAGTGTATTATGCTTCAACGCGACCCAACTAGCCCCCTAGCCCAGCTGCAGGTCCACAGACAACCAACCAAAACTACTATACCAAATGCTAAATATTTTGTGCAAGTACAAGACAAATTTGGTCTATTACATCCAGCCAAAAAAAAAAAAAAAATCAATCTTGTCCAGGGCTCATTTTGATTGGTTTTTTCTCTGAAGTACTTAAACGACTTTTGTAAAAAGTGATTTTTTGAAAACTTACAATTCTGGCTTGTGGGGAAAAAAAAAACCGCACTTAAATTTTTTTCAAACTTTTAACTTTTTGATTAAAAAAAAAACTAATCCAAATAGGCCCTAAACCACCTATTCTATTAACCAAAATAGTTTGCGGAAAGGATGAAAACCTTAAATATATATATATCCTCCGTCATGCTATATTTACAAACCAAGGAGAAAGATATCCTCATTCATGTAGAATTAGAAAAGTTCTTGTGCGCATAGTTACAGTTTCCACAAAAAAATAATGAAATAGAAGTCTTCAATAATAATGACTCAAAATCCACATTGTCTAGACAACAATTAAATAAAATAACTATAACTAAAATACACATATGTATATAACCTCTCATATGTTACACAAAAGACCTCTCTACCTGCAACCTTTCAAGAGATAGGAGGACGGACTAGAAAAACTCATAGCATTTGTTAGCTTTCCAGTTTCTGTTCCTTTCCCAGGTGTTCCACAATCGCTAAAATCGAGCATGCGCCTTTCAGCCTGCAAATTTTTCCATACAACTGGTCAATATATATGATGAGGCAAATCAATATAAGGACGATGATTAAGAGTTCTATGAACTATTTATTGAAAGAGAAGAATATATTACCGGTTATCACACAACTAAATTTGTCCTTCAGGCATCAGTAGAGAAAAACATAGTCAGTCAGTCATTGAAGATGGCAAATAGTTCCACATTTCAACGTGCAACATATTGCTCTTAGATGTAGGTGTATAAGCTCAAGCTTAAACATCATTTTCTTTGGGTTAGATTAGTTTTGCGAGCATATTAGGAGAAAAGGTTAATCAAAAGAACTTTAGTTTCTTCCCAGAACCAGCAACTCTAGTATACCAATCCATATCTGAATATAGAGGTGCCAAGCATTCATGTGACAATTCTTAATAAGTCTCTGGGAGAAGTTGTCACAATTCGTAGCGAAACGAAGAAAACATTTGAATAGAATATACTAAAGCCTCGGGGATGGTGGCATGTCAAGTGTTCCTAGGTATTGAACAAGTGGATTTTGATATTTATCTACACACAAATGTTTCAAATACAGAGCAAACAGATTTTATAGCTATATAAGGTAATAGTATTTATGTCTGTTCATTCATACCATAGCACTAGAAGCCAAGACCGAATGCTGCTCTGGCTGACATTTCGAAATCTCATTATACTCTCTGTCTGCCTCTTGGTTCTTGGAACATTTCTTCTTTAGTAATGTTTCCGGAGTTTCATCTCCCAGAACCTCCTGAGCATTTGCAAATGCAGAAGCAGTCTGTTCACTTAACTGTTTCATCAACCCAAGAGCATCATAGCTTTGGTCACCTGGACTTAAGAAATGCCCAAATTCCTGCAAAATGTCCAAAAACTTTCAAGTAGAGAAAGAAAATAAATATACCAGATATTCATATATATATTTCAATGAATTACCTCCATTGTTACATCAGCATCAACCCTTGAGCCAAGCAGGTAAGAGTTCATGAACCAGGGCGATTTCCAAGCAGAAGGAGATTCAATACTTCTTTTAAAAGGTGTATCAACAAATCTAGAAGCAAAAGAGTTAGTAAGAATAGCAAAACAGGAAATGAGAACAGCCATCAGGTGGCCACTAATATTGTAACCAAAGGACATAACACAAAGGATCCGAAGTTATGATCAATCTTACATGCTTAAGTTTTCTACACCAAGACCATCTCTTGAAATTCCAACTTTGTTCACCACAGGAGTTGATGAAGAAGCCGAATAGACAGATTTAGTTATGGCTAAATTATTTTCATCCTTCTTATCAGGTATTAGTGGAGAGCAAACAGAGAGACAGGGGATCTCAGATGAAGATGAAACGACATTTGTTGCAGCTTCTAGTCTCCTAGAGTACTGGTTTCCCAGAGTCCTCACACTTAGACCAAGAGGTCTGTCACCCTTTATCCCAAAACGATCTGGAGAGAAAAATGTTAAGCTGTCCATGCTGTGTTCAATAAGAGTACCAGAAGCCTGGTTTACCTGAAAATCAGGTGGGAAGAAAAAGTTAAAATAAACAGAATCCAAGTTTTCAATAGAAAGAAAAACAGGAATAGCTGGAAATCTCTGAACTGTTGTTTCCACTTGTTGAGTGAGGAGCAGATTTCAAATCACAAGCACAAGTATTTTACTTTATTTCAACAAAAAAAAAAAATTATATCATAAGGAGTTGCATTTATAGTCCAAAAAGTTGGAAGTCAAATTTGACTTTTACCTGCTAAGAAAACAAATGCTAACAAGGAATTTAAGGAAAACGGATTCTGGTGGCAAATGTATAGATCTTACTCTCTGGTGGGTACTAGACATGCTGCCCATGTTCTTTCTTTCTAGGTCATAGTGGGGGGAAAATTAAAGAAAATTCTACACCAGATTTTCCTCCTATGATTTCCAAGTTTAGGAACAATTTTGCCATCAGTCATTATCCCCAAAGGTTCACCTGCCCTAAGCAAACAGCAAAAGCAGTAGAGAGACACCAGCAAAGAAGGAAGAAGTTCAGAGCAGCAAGTGATCAAATCATTTTATGGAACTTTTGGCAATAACCTCCTTGCTGAAGTAATTCAGAAAGACTTGGCAAGATCACCCACCCTCCCGCAAAAGAACAAAAGAATAAATGAACCAGCCTTTTCTGGATTACACTCATACGCAAAAGAGAGAAAATAAATGAAAATAAACTTACAATTTCAGCAGCATCATTGCCTTCAATCTCAGACTTACTGTTGTTGACTTCCTTTTCAGTTCCAAGTTCTATGTTATCAATCTGTTGCTTTATCTCACAATGGGGAGCACTGATCTCAACATCATTAGTTAGAAGTTTGCAATCTGAAAATGTATTGCCTTTGGTGCCTTGTACATCCTCCTTTTCACCCTTTCCGAGATCGGGATTTATATTCTCTTTATCTTCAGTAGAATCCCCAGTATTTCTATGTTCATTTGACGATGGGAACACTCCTACTGCTTTGTCATTTCCAACCTCGTCAAACATAACGTCTAAACGAGAAAATTCTCTGCTCAAGTTATAGAATGACTCCTGGTTCAGATCACTTTCAAGCTTCTTTTCACTTCTCTTTTCTGATAGAGGGGACACCAAATCACGATTCCGTTTCTTCAATATAGATGGCGTGCACAAGTAGGACTTGGCAGCACTTTTCAGAACAGCATCTGGGCTTTTCTCCCCTGATGGTGAGTCCCACAACCTATTGATAGATGTCCAGAATTGACGGGTACCAAGAGGGCTGTACTCCTGCAGCATATCTGTTCCAGACTGTATAAGATCACAACTCATAAATGGGATCTCCAAGCTTGGAAAACGAGGTGGTTCATAACATAAAGCTCCTGAATCTTTCTGTTTGTCTTGACAAACTGGACCTTTTTCTGCAGGAGTTTGAACATCATGTGATGGTGCAGAGCAGAAATCACTGACTGCAACCAGTTTGGAGGTATCATTAGCATGGGGCATTTTCTCCTTGATTCCATCATTACGAGGAGAACTGTCAGACTCATTTAGACAGATAAAGGCATCTTCTCTATCTGGAAGAGACTCCTGTTCTTGATTTGCATTAAAGGTATCATTAAATTGGTTAGGGCTAATACCAAAGATAAGTGAACCATCATGAGAAGGGAGTTGTGGTGTAACAGAAGGCTGTTGAGGATATGAAGTTGCCAACATATCAGTGTTCATTGAATAGTAAGACTGTGAAGCAAAAGTGCCATCTTCACGGATCTGATAGTTTGAAAGTAAAGGATCTGCATTTCCATCAACCCCGTTTGCATCAATTCCTGAAGGGAAAGATTCATCCATAACAATACCAGTACTTAAACAAAATGAACCTTGTAACGGGAAGGGTATTGTTTGATGGCTGTCACTACCATTCAAATATTGCATGAATTGCTCCAGTGACTCTTGTGCAAGATCCTGCGATGTCATTTTAATTAGTTCACTTGGATTCGTCTGCCAATCATTGCCCATGGAAGTTTCCCACTCATGTGTGAAGTTATTTTTGATGAACACAGATGAGCCACCTAATTCATCAGGCACATCTGATTTGGTGAAAGCAACCTCTTGAAGGGCTGTAAGATAATTTTCAGAACATGATGCTGGACTGCAGCTTGGATCCTTTTTACTACTCGATTCTTCAGCTGTTCTGCAATCATCTCTTGTCTGCACAACTGCATTACCCATATCACTTGTAGATTGTGAACAACCAACCAACGTTGAACCTTGACTGGATTCTGAAACCTCCTCCAGTTCTGCTCCATCTTTAGGAGCGCAGTCATCTTCACTACACTGTTTTACTTTCGAAGAGGACAAAGCATTAGACTGGTTAGGATAGGGTAGAAGAGGTAGGCCTTGAAACTGCTGAAGTAAGCCCGACGCCAAATATTGATCCAATTTCTTTTTGACAGAACTATTCCAATGATTTTTTATTGCATTGTCTGTCCTGAAATTGCAGAGATACTTCAGAACTGAAGAAAGAGAATTCTAAAGATAAAAAAACATTATTTGTAATCTTTTGGAGTAATAACTAAAAGGGATAATAGCATGTTTAATAGATGTACGAAACAGTGAATACAAGATAATCTCTCATTCTTCAGTTATTGGCATGAACATACCTTCCAGGCAAGAACTTAGTTAGCTCTGCCCACTTATTTCCATAAATTTGATGGGCCCGAATCAAGGCTAGTTCTTCCTCTTGTGTCCAAGCTTCTTTATTTATCGCAGGATTTAAATGATTGTGCCACCTAAACAGTAAACATTAACAACAGATAAAACTTGCCAACAATTGCGAGCTCTTGAAATCATTTCAACCATACGTGACATTGATGATCATCAGACATATAATATTTTCATTCAGGACATTGCATCGTATTCGAAGGGGAAATCCATGACTTATAGTCAACATTTATCTCCCTGCATCTCTATTGGATTGATTGGAGACACAAGGATAGATAGACATCTAAAGTCATAAGCTATACTGTTTGAAAGACGCTCCTGCCAAGAATGACAGAGGCCTTCACAAGCAGGGAATAGTACAGCAATTAGTTACATGGCAACTCAAAAAAAGAGCTGGCATGTCAAGTTTGTGTGCTTTTGAATGATGTCAGAATCAACAAGGTCACAGATTGAAAAACAATTAATATCATGAGTTTTAGCAGCGAGGACATGTCTTCCTTCTTGATCTCAAATTGAGAACACCCCCCCCTGGCGGGTGGCCCAACTGGGCATGGCTAAAGGAGGGCAAAGAAATTAGCAACGAATTGGGAAAAGGCAAAATGATCCAAATTGAGAAATCATGTACAGAAGGCTCTAGAACTTTGATTGACAATATGAATGGACAGGTGATAACATATGTATATAGAATAGGCTGTATATGTAAATAAAGGTAGTCACAGCCAGCTGGAATAGTTAGTGGCACAGCTGGTAGTTATAGGAGGTTAGGTTGGTTAGTGATTCCATCCTCTAACTCTATAAATACCTAGTGTGTACAATCATTCCATGATCACAGAACAGATATTTTCTCTCTCACTCTCTCTCTCTCTTTTGTCAACACGAAAGTAGCCCAAATGCATGCATCTATCAAGTTAAATAATTGTGAGACGAGGTCTCTCTGATGACAAGAGAGCACTGTGGATTTACAAAGAAACCAGATAAAGGAAGCAGTTTGTTTCCTATGTCTTCTCAAATGCTAGAGCAGTGCGCCTCAATGTTTGCGTTTAAGTACGTAATATCAATTTGAGGAGACAAGACATAAACCAGGCAGATACATGAGATACTTGAATTGGCAAAGTTTACTTGCATGGCCTAAAAGAACAAATAAAAACACCCAAAAACGAGAATCATGAAACAAGCATATAAACTACTTTGCATCTAAAAACTAGTAGATTCCTTTACAGAAGCATGAAAACAATCTAACGGAATAAAAGATATGCAGAATGGAGTTTAATATCAATATGAACAGCCTGTCTCCAGATACTAAGCCCTCCTGGAAAGACCCAGGGAAAACAAAAATTACAGCAAACATTTAAAACGCCTACACTTGGTCTCCATGCTTACCTTTCTCGACATTGCTTTCCAATCCGTCCAGGTAGATGCTGTGCAATAGTCGACCATTTTTTTGGTCCAAACTTCTCCACCAATTGAATTATTACCTCATCCTCCTGTTACATGCCAAATGTTAGTTTGTCAGGCTATCTGACACCACTAGCGGGGGAAGATCTACGAAGAACTAATACATGAAGTTCCCTACTTCTTTAGACCAGGGGCCTTTGATAAGTTCTGGATTGAGAACCTTTTGCCACCGGTGCAAGCATTGTACATCTGTCCGATCTTTGAAGCATTCCGCTGCACAAAAGAATTGCAACAAGAAAAACACTAATTTCTATGGCCTACGTGGAAATCAATCACTTAAGGTCAAAATTAAGCCAATAAAAGTTTAAACTAAATGAGGCAATGAATCATGACTAATCCCTTACGAAATAATGCACGGAAGAAAATATGTAAAGCAAAGCTAAAACTAAAATCTGGGGCTCATGACTTACAAGTACACTAGTACCAAAATTACTGTAGAAAATGCCCTCATGAAAATATTACAGGAAGAAATTAAGTATTTAAGAAAAATAAATACAGCATTTAGCACTAATGACATTCCTATCTCTCATGTGTAAGGCCATAACGGTAGTAAATGATCCTCCAAGCTTTCAGTCACCAGAAAGAAAATGGTCATCCAGAGTTTTATGTGTTGAGTGGATAACTTGTAATCATAATTCAGAAAATAGGGTTTTACAGAGCATAAAGACAGGCCGGTCAAAATACGAAGCTATATTGCACATACAAAATCCATCCTTGAACCTTGCCCAGCCCAAAAAAAAAAACAGAAACAAAAAAAAATAAAAGAACAAAAAGAAAACAAATAAACAAATAAAAATAAAACATACATCCTCAAACAGAAGCCTGGCCATTCCGCATTCTCTCTGAACGGTTTTTCTCAATGCATAGAATATATTGTCTCTCCTCTCGAATGTCATCTGTACGACGTTTATTGTTGGACTCAAAGAAAAGGATATGATATACTAATCAGTTGTGTCAATCTCCTTCATGGGCATGGCCATTCTCAAATATGTGCCGTGACCATCTTTAGCACAAATTAAATCCACACACATACCATTAATTTTGTCCTCCCAGGTTTAGGAATGATGAATACAGAGCTTTCTAGAATTTAAATCATGAGGAACCACGAACAGCTCTCTTGTTAAACAAATTATTATTTGTATCCTAGGAGACTTCTAGCTACTTATGTGATCATTTAGAATGGAAAACAAAATCTAAATCCTTATAGGAACATGCTTCACTTACATGCGTTCTTCACTCACTCGTAATTTAATGTTCGTCCACCTTTAACTTATATTTTATGTTTAGAACCTCTTATGTTTATAACGAATAAGAAGAAGACAAGGTGAGTTAGAAAGAGAAAGAGAGAGAGAGAGAGGTGATTCTTTTCATTTATACTGCTTGATAGAGGTCCTAAGCATTTTAGTGGATAACATCAGGCAA
Organism: Cordia subcordata; assembly: GCA_028554755.1. Classification (NCBI taxonomy): domain Eukaryota; kingdom Viridiplantae; phylum Streptophyta; class Magnoliopsida; order Boraginales; family Cordiaceae; genus Cordia; species Cordia subcordata. Next base: position 9,235,029 of record JAPTOF010000001.1, read on the forward strand.
TTTTCCCAAGATATCAATTGTAGCAAGACGATAGATAATGCAACCGTAATATACAATCTTTACCTGTTATTCACCACTTCTAGAGTTCTGTCAGTGTAAGACTTATTCACACTCTAAGAAGTATCTTCAAGAAACAATCACTATTGTAGACACTTATTCACCCTCTTAAAATTATTTATCAGTATCCAATAACAGCTTAAAATTTATTATCTATATCCCATGCAAGATGTTCAGAACTGAACTTTATCTTTGCATTCTATCTGAAAGCGCTAAAATATAATTATTGTACTCCAATTAAGTATAGACGGGGAATGATAAGAAAATTTTAAATGGACATGCATCATGGACAAAGTTACTCCAGAGATACTCTGATACCAAAATCAAAATCAATCGCTTAAACGTAACACTCACAATAAGTTACTCTTTGAGCTTTGAGGCAATTGGTTAACCGGAAAAGCTCAGTGTGTAACTAGAAGTGACAAGCATTTGCAAGTAATGATACTGAAATAACATGAGTTGCTTAGACTTTAACCATAGCACACAGAAGCAAGAGCATTGATTTAAAGAGCCAGTCAGAGGTTAAACCAAGCTATAAATTTGCTGATTCATTTCTTTCTAGCGATTGGTTTAAGAAAGAGTGGAGAAGCAAAAACCACGGAACGTTTGGGCCTACAGCTAGTTTCACGAGTGTGTGCAGAAGAAATGCAAGAATTTACCAACAGAAAAGAGTACCTATCTTTTTCCAATTTTTCCCTTTAAACCGTTGCACAGCCTGACGCAAAATCTCATCCTGTACGGAGATACAAATTCATTAACTTAAAAATATATGTGAAACGAATTTGAATCTAATTTATATAATTTACGTATTAGAAAGCTAGAAAATTAGAGCAGATTCCGGTATAACAACTGCACTGCATGCCCATACACCATCAAGAGTAGATATAGGCACATGGGAGGAGCAAGGTAGGGAGGTAGGGAGACTCAGACAGCAGTGACCAAGTCTTCGAACAAATGGACCATAAGAACCACGATAAAAGCCAGATTACCACAAACCATTGTGACATTCCACACGAAACAAAAAATTACAAAAGGATTGTTATTATAAACTCTACAAGACCTTCCCATTAGACAGTTAATGCACAGATAGATGGTTGCTCTCCCAGTATAGATTGGTAAGAACTATATACAGGCAAAGAGATTTCTTTCAAGTAGGGAGAGAAAAGACAAAAACATGATGAAAGAAAGGGGAAAAAAAAAAAAGAAAAAAGGTTGTCAAACATTAATGTGACACTGCTCCTGTCTGATAAAAGCCGTGAAAAGCATTTCCATTTAAGTAAGATTCAACCGTGAAATTCAAATTATCATTTATGCTTACATTCAGTGAAGATGCTAGGAGTTGGGGTGCAATCATTTTAATCGAATTGCTGTCTCAAATAATTCAAATATTGCCTATCATGGATGTCTGGGGCTATAAAGGGTTTTAATCATAATCTGTTACTACTGGGATCTTATGACATATTTCTTGTCCCCAACTGCCTGATGCTCAGCATTATTGATGATTATACAAGGTAAATAGGCAAAAACACCTCCTTAGTGATAGTTAAAATGGTTTTCCATTTACTTACTGTGTTTGCTTTCATGATGATAATCCTTTCAATATTTTTCACAAACATGCCAGTTAGAATTGTTGTAATGAAGTTGGTGTTGAACAGTAGGCACAACACTATCATGACAACAAAATGGGTCACCTGAATTTCTAAGAATAGATATATAAAGGCGTACAAGTAATGGATGGAAAATTATCCTGTATGAAATGGAGAAATGATGTTTACCTCTTCTGGAGTCCATTGTCCTTTTGTGGAACGCCTTGTCGGGCCACTAGTCCTCCTAAAGAAACAAAAGCATAACTCACAGTATCAGAAAATAGAATGATATAATACAAATTAATAGAACGATATGATACAAATTATGTCCTCCTAAAGAAACAAAAGCATAACTCACATTATCAGAAAATAGAATGATATAATACAAATTAATAGAACGATATGATACAAATTATGCCTCTATTTACTGCATCACATGCAAGTGAGAAAGGAAACCCCTTACGACCATAAACATGAAAAGAGTATGACACCATAAAAGGCATAACAGGAAAATTAGAAAATGCCTTTTCTTAAGAAAAATAAATTCACAATGTCTATATAATTATGTTTTCACAATTTCCCACAAATTCATTTTCTCAAGAAAATACCATTCATTTATAACGAGCCTAGAACGATGAGACAAGAAGTTTTTGAAACTTTTAAGCTGCATCCCATGAAGGATTCAATTTATGCAACTGCAGGATTTAGAAACTTATGCAATACATTCTTATATAGCAAGCAAATACGTGTAAAGCTAAATCTATTATCCCAAAATTTCATTTCGATTAACAAACAAGTTATGATTTACTCAGAAATGGACAAGACATGCTGCTGCATCAGAGGTACATTTGTACAAAACACAAGGGAAAAGCAAAAAGGGAGAAGAACAAGCAAAACTGGAAATCATATATCGTTAAAGAAGCCTCATATATGTATATTCTGAATTACCCATGTAAAGGCCGAGCTCTCTGTATAGCACTGCTGATGCAATCTGAAGAAATTGTAATCGCCCTATCACCTTCCATTGTTGTTTGAGACGAAGGCAAATCTGCATACCCCAATTCCCACACGTTGACTATCTTCTCCCGATTGTCGTTCCCAAAACATTATATGCTACCCTAAGATGCTGAAGAAGCTACCCTATTGAACGATGAGTTCAGCAGCTAAAACCATAACACAAACAGATAAAGCAACACTCAGGACTCTGAGACGTATAACCATAATAAACAATCACGGAGAAATACAATTAGTGAGTATTCATGACAACCTAATCTAACTATCTAAGCATCTGATTCCAAGGAGCCACTGAGGTCAACTCGAAAAGAATAAACCATAACAAATAAAAGCTGCAACAGTTACCCTATCTATTCAATTAAGATCAAGAGTCCATTTTAGATTATACCAAATTGGGTTCAACTTTCAAATGATTTGTCAATTTGTCACAATTCATCTGCTATGGCTTGAAGAATTCCAAAGGGACCAGCATATCCAGGACCAATTCTGTTCCGAGGTTACTTTCAGTTTCTTAATAAGAATGAATGAGTACTCGGAATCGGAGAATCCCAAATCTAATCACTATGGAATTAAAACCAATTCCATCACATTTCCCTAATCTAAAGTTGTTCCCTTGGTTTCGAATACCCGTTATATGCTCATATTCTATAATTGTTGACCCCAGCATCCATGTTATAGTCACTATATTTCTACCATCAAAATTGGATATTAACAAACAAAAATCTCAAACAGGAAAACAAAAAATGAACCAAAGAAAAGTCAAAAGTCCTAAATCCATATCTTTATGCCGATTATATCAAAAAAAAAAAGAATAAAATTCTACAACTTTAAAAAATCAAAGCTCGCCGTTTCAAATAAATGGAAAAAATTGGTTCAAATTTAATTTTAATTATAAGGCGAAGCCCAAAAAGAGTTCAAGTTATCTACAAATTATACTTCTATAGTTCTGATTTCGCCACCGACAAGATCGATTCAAATTCCATTAGGGTTTAATAAAACAACGTCAAGAAAATGAAATATTTGATATGAATCAAGAATCAAAGCATATACAGTTAGGATAAAAGAAACGCACATAAATAATCAACATAATAACTAAAATTAGCATGTTAAAATCAATAAATGAAAAAAAATAAAATAAAAAAGTGAACTTACATTATCGAGCTTAAGAATGTTCAACCATAACAATGAACGAATCAATTCAACGCGCATTTCAGATCGAAGACTGCAATAAAAAGAAGATCTACGATAAATTCGTAGAGAGAGAAAGAGCAGATAGTCTGTGTGGTGTGTGTGTGTTTGGGGGGGGGGGGGGAGTGTGTTTTTGAATAAAGTGAGTGTGTGTGTGTGTGTGTGTGTGTTTGAGTTTTAAGGTATGAGAAAACGGTAACAAAGGAATTCAAACATAAAAGGGGCGGACAGACGAATTCAAACACTATGGGGAAAGGGACGGCTGGGATTCGTCCACGTGAAAATCAGAGCCATCTATTCTCTAAAAGGAAAAAAAAAAGAAAAAAAAAAAAAGAAAGAAGTTTAAAAGGAGCCGACGGCAGTGTTTCTACCTGCTTCTATAAATGAATGTTTTGAATTAATTAATAGGGGCACGGGGCCACTGTTGAAATTAGTGAAATTATTTTAGGATTTTCCACTTAACTCTCAAACGTATAAGATATAATAATACTCTAACATAAGTATATTTTAAAAAGAATACTTAACTTTGTTTACTAACGATCAAACTAATTAGAGTTATTATTAACTACTTTTCTAACTTTGCTCCTCAAAGTTTTGCTTAGAGCACTATATTAAAACTAAAAAATTATTATTTATTATGTATAATAAGAATTCAAGAGTTAGCTTCGTTTGTGTATATTGCTCTATACATGTATATCACTGTACATGTAGGGTCATTTTTTTTGGTTTTTTTAAGAGCATAAATGCTTTTGGAATATAAGAAACATTGTGAACAAACAACATGCTAATTTTGATGTGTTTACTCCTATGATGGAATATGGTATTAGTAGCAATATATATTGAACTCACACTGTCACATAACGTAAGTGGAGCATCATGTGGGTTTTGAATTCTCAAGAAACCAATAATAATATGCAATACCCATAATAATTCAAAAGCTAAAGACGCAATTGCATGATATTTAGCTTTGAACTTAAGCGTGTCACAGTAGGTTGTTTGTGAAAACTCCATGAGATCTAATTATTTCCCATAAAAATTGTAAATCCAGAAGTGAAAAGCCTTGGAATGGAGCATCCAACCCGGTTAGCATTTGTTCGACCTTTAGTATCCAAAGATAACAGTCGTCAATAAACTAGACTCATTTGTAGTGTATGCTTAATGTAGCAAAGAATTTACTTAGCTACTATCAAGTGTAGTGCGAGGGCCATGCATGTACCTGCGTACTAAATTTACAGTATAAATTATGTCTGAGTACGTCATGGTGAGATATTATAATCCACCCCTTAATTGGCAAAATTCAGGAGGATCTTGCAATAACTCACAATCTATCAAATTAAATCGAGCTCCCAAAGTAGGGTGGAGGTGAGTTTAGCTCTTGCCATGCCAAATATATGAAGTAATTGGATGGAGTATTTTGTTTGTGTCAGCATGACTCATTGCAAAAAGTTGATGACCACTATTCCAAGAACAAAAAATGCAAATGACCCTAAATCTTTCATAGCAAAAACAAGTTGATGTGCCAATAATAACAATGTCATCAACATATATTACAAGAATGATGACGTTTTTATTATTTACTTGGAGAAATAAGGAGGCATCACTCTCAAAATGTGAAAAACCACATGAAATGAGATAATGGCTTAATTTTTTATACCAAGCACGAGGTGCCTGTTTAAAATGATATAGAGATTTGTGTAAGCAGCACACATGATTTGGATGACTCAGATCGATGAAGCCCTGCAGTTCTTCCATGTAAACATTTTCAATTAGATCGCTAGGTAGAAAGGCATTTTCAACATTTTAACTGTCTTAAAAATTAATTTATAATATAGCTAAAGTCAGAATTAAGCAAATTGTGACTTGCCAAATAACCAACGGAAAAGTCTCATCATAATCTTGACCATGTTATTGATTGTAGCCTTTAGCTACCAACTGAGTTTTACAATGCTCTAAGAACTTTATAAACCCAGCGGCATCCTATAACATGTATATTGAGTGTATATGGCACAAGAGATCAAGTTTTATTACAAATAAGAGAATTAAACTCATTAAGCATTGCCGCTTTCAAGTTAGAATCTTTGTTAGTCTTTGTAAAACACGTAGGTTCCTCTGATGTTACCGATATAGCAGAAAGAATTCCAGCTTCAATAGAATATTTTGATATTTTGATAAGAGTAAGAGACATGGTTTCCTTGTACCATCTATTGCTTCACTAATCATATGATGTAATCTTAATGGATTAGAATTTGTATCATTTGACGACACTAAGGGCCTGTTTGGATTGGCTTTTTTTCCTGAAAAAGTTGCATTAAATTTGCAATAACTATTTGATTTGTCATCTAAAAAAGCTGAAACTCTAAAAAAAGTTCAAATACAGCTTTTTTTAGAAGCCAGAATTTTCAGTTTCTCAAAAAAAAGCTATTTTTCAGAAGCGGCTAAAAAAAGTACTTTTAAAAAAAGCCAATCCAAATGTGCCCTAGCGCATTCGAAGAAGTGCCATTACCGTTAGTTGCTTGTTCAGTTGGTGGTGACAAACTTTGAGGGTCATCGTGTGATGAGAAAGTAACTTGCTATAAAAGTCCCCAAGAATGTCCCAGCAATAAGAATTGGAGATAGACACGATTCATGATCCAAGTTCGAATTCAGTACATTGCTCTGGGTTGAGCGCCCTCTACTTGCTTGGTACACAATTTAGGGGACATGTTGTGCATTTGGCATGCATTTAGAGTTTGTCAGTTGGTGGTTGGGTTTCGTCAGTTGATCCAGTGGTCGGGCTCCGCCAGATAAATTTCCCTTGTCACAAAAAAAAAGAAAGAAATTAGGAGTAAAGAGCTTTTTTTTCCTCTATTGTATGAGCTTTTTTTTCCTCTATTGTATGAGCTTTTTTTTTTTTATAGAAAAATGTACTTTTAAAAAAAAGTATCTTTAGGTAATAAACATTTGAATTTAAAAAAAAATTTAAAAAAAGACCAAAACTCTAAATTAGAAAACCAACTTTTACTTTTCTCAAAAGTCAAAAATTTATCTTTTGACAAAAATATTTTTTTTTCAAAAGCTTAAAAAAACACTTTAAAATAATCCAAATGAACCTAAAACCACTTTGAAAAAAAATAAATTTTCAACTAAAACAAATATGTCTACTGGTTTGAATTCGTTGTAAACAAGCTTGACTAATTTAGAAGTCCAAACCAAACACCCTCTTAGAGGCTGTTTGTTGCTTATTTGTGACTTATAAGCACCAAATAGTAAAAACTATATAAAAAAAGACTTTTTTTAAGAACTTTTAAACACCAAAATAAACCAACTCAGTAGTCAAATCTTAGATTTTGCAATTAAAAAAATAAATTTACTTATTTTTACGTCATTGTCGAGGAAATTGTTATATAGTTACTTACAAATGTTAAATTTTAAAAAAATATCATAGCCTTGTAAACAAATTTATTCTACCATTTAGGCATAATATGCTGTTGTATAAGAAGAGACCCACTACATTCGATACAGGTACCAACTGCTAAGATTTCTTAATAGTCAAAAATCACCTTGTCTCTTTGACTCCACAGACATTAGATTCTGATATGAGTGCTACAAGAAGATTTCATTCTGTTGCAGATATTGATATTTCAGCAATGGCACAGACCTCATAACTGAATTAAAGTACAATTTGCTCTACAAACCTGCAGACCTAAAACAGATATTATAGAAAATAAGAGGAAGGTAACCCATTCAACATAGAGGCAGAAGAAGAGGAGGCAACCCATTTATCGTTTCCCAGGGGCAAAAGTAGTCCAATGCTAAAAGCTACTCAAAATCATATAATAGTTAAGCGGCATATTTCTTTCAATTCGCGGAAAAGCCATTCGATAAAGACCATGGCACAAAACTCGATACGATATCGTATACAAAAAAGGTCATGGAAAGGTTAAAAGGTTCTGCCAACGCCCTCATGCAGCTCCGACTTTCTGGACTTTATTAGGACGGCCAGCTGAATCATGGTCTCTGGAGCGGAAATGCTTCCCACCTCTGTTGTGCCTTCCACCCCTGCAAACGAGTCAAAAGTAAAACAACTGCTTGTGTTCCCCCAGGCTCGATGATTGTAACAAAAAAGCAGCAAAAACTAAATAGAGAGATATGGTTCACAAAAAGATGCAGTTCAAGATTGACTGTAGTAGTAGTTAATCCACAGAAAAGTGCGTTATCACATTATTTTATTTCGTAGTGCCAGAGAGAGATTACCAGACACTTCGACGATCAAAAAGAAAAACTTTTAAGAGATCGGCAAGTTCAGTCACATACCTTCCACGGTAGCCCTTGAAATTTTCCCGTCGTTTATCTTGATTAGAACGAAGGAGACTCCAATACTCTCTCTCAGCCTCACCTGAACAACAAAGTAGAAGCTAAGACAAATTGCAGACACAAAACTCCAGCTGTTCAGCACATCGTCTAAGTAACAACACAGGAAACAATTACTGAAGTTATATATAGTAGGGCTCTATTCTTCAATGTAAACACTTAAACTACATGGAACATAAGCCATACTGATGTCACGGAAAAATGAATGTTTCTGTTTAGCAATCCCTGGGTAACTAATACTTTTCTCTAGAAACTCCAGATGCAGCAAGTTGAATTAACAAAGTGGCATGTATATCTAACCCTACAACTCAGTAAAATCTGAGCAGAGCATAAGATTGAAATGTGCAGCATATGAGTATAAACAAATTTGTACATATTTCAAAATTTCTCCATGAAAGGCGAACATGGGAGTAGGGGAAAAAAATGGAGAAAGGAGATGATAAAGTAAGAAGCTGTAAAACCTGTGACAGGATCCAAATTAGCAATATAATTCTTCACAACCAAACCACCTTCATCAGCAAGTGCAGCAGCAGCACGTGCTTTCTGAGCTGCTCCAGCATCTTCAAACCGAATGTATCCAGAATCTGATCCAATCTTGAAATCTACAAACTACAACATGCACAAGAAGAGTTTCAAGAGCAAGCAACACGAAATTAATGGCAACAATATAAACAGAGCAATTTTCCCATCTTCTCAGGCCCATCTTCCCAGATTTAGTAAACTGTGCTGCTGAAAATCTTTTTAGCATTATGTGCTAGAGAAGAATAGAGTAACTACTAAAGCGTAACTAATTGACAGATATGCCTATCATCCCTGATACTTCGTAAGACGAAGATACCAATTTGAGTGACTACAGGGGGTCGAATGACCCATCCCTTTTTCCACTAGACTTACAGAGATATGGACTAAAGGGGCAAAAAAATTCTTGGGATGACTAAAAGGTAGGAGGAGACGTTTGAGAACAAGACAGTGCCAGACAGCATAACATAAGCACCATTTATCCTTCTGCAGCAAAAAATGTGGTCTTGTTTATTTCTTCATTCAGAATTTCAGATGTACACTCAACATGCACTCGTTTACATGGCAATCTTATATAAAATCACTAATTCATATTTTACATGATTATTTATTATTTCTAAAAGATAAAAGCGGTTCATCTACTAGATATTTTATGCATTGAGATGGACAAGTAAGCCCACATCGCCTCAGAAAAACGATACAATCACTGAGTAGCCATTGAAATAATCATGCCTGCTGATTGGTACACTATGTATCAGAACCATCATTTTTTCCAATGACAGATGATAGGCAGCTTAACAGGCAAGGACAGATGACACACAGCTTCACAGGCAAACAACTTTCATAATTGATCCAAGGCACAATGATATATTTATGTGATAAATAAAAAGAGAATTTGATTTCTGTGGCACCAGGAAGATGCTACCATATGTATGTATATATATATATATGTGTGTATATATATATATACTATATATATATACAGAACTAGACACTGAAGCGGCAGAAAAGAAGATGGTGATTCCAAAAACAGTCCAGGACATCTGCAAATACCTCATTGTGTCATGATAAGGAACAAGTGATTTGTGAACCCAAACACAAAAAAAAATTGAAACTACATGGTTGAATTAAGAGGCTCTACTAGATAAAAAATGAACACATGCACACCTACAACTGTGAATCACTTCTCAGCCTTAATACACCAAGAAAAGGAGAAACACATTGTTTATATAACATGCATTAAATCAAGACTAGGAACAAAACAAGGAGAGGGGATAGAAGAGACCAAGTAGGAAGAAGAAGACAATGAATAAAATACTTCGTGAAATTATGGTTGGTTGTCCAATGGTCAAAGAAATCAGAGCAGAAATTTTCCCTGTAGTAGATTCTTTAAGTAATCTTATCAACTAGTAGAGAGAAGATCGCAGGAGCAAGAGAGAGAGAGGGGGGGGGGGGGCAAAGCAATGTAGACAGACTCAACTGAAACTGAAAAGCAACAGTCGAGTTGCCCTTTCAATATGAATATATATAAACTGTAATGCCCACAAATTACTCAATGAACAGCAAAAGTTAGTCTAGTCACAAAAGTAAACTTTCAAGAATCACATATAGCTAACAAGACGCAGTCGTTTATGCTTGGACTCAAAGGAGAAGTAAAAAGAAATATTACAAAAGAAAACTTAATAAAACTATAAATCACATATGCAAATAGATAAAAGAACATGAACATGATATCTCAAGCAACAGCATTGGCATGATAATGGAATTACCTTCACACTACCAAACTTCTGGAAAACACTTTTAAGATCCTCACGTAAGACAACATCTTTGTTGTCTTTGTAGGCAGCAGGATGTAACTTCTCTTGACCTTGTGCTCCTTCATCCTCTCGGACTGCACCATCCTTCTCTGCATCTTCAGATTCCATGACATCAGTTTCAGCATCTGTTTTATGCTCCTCCTTTTCTTCATCCTTCTCTTCATTCTCCTTGAGATTATCTTCATCTGCTTTCCCTTCTTCCAACTTTGTCTGTTCTTCCCCTTCAGTAACGCTTTTTGTAGTATCATGTCCACTTTCTGTTTTAAGACTATCAACATTATCATCTACTGATTTATGATTAGCATTTTCTGTCGATCCTTCAGTTGAGATCCTTTTCAATTTGAATGCAACAATTAAGCCCTTTGGATAGCTGCCATGATCATGTAAACCAAATTGTCTAAATAGCTGTAATTGGAGGCAAAATTCAAAATCACCAAAAGATACAAGTAATAGACTTACTCGGGTTCAGCTTTGGAAATATTTTTACCATTAAACCCTACTCGAGGTCGAGTTTTTACAACTTCTTCTTCTTGCTTAGCTCTCTCTGCATCGTATTCTTTCCTGGTTGAAGGAAAAAGCGCTAGCATAATAAAGAAACTAAGAACGAAAGCACAGGCTTACATGCATGCCAACAAGCACACAGCGTAAAATATGCACATTGTCTGGACCATATCCTCCATAAAGGAATTCCATCAATTATCAGACTCTGATATTTAAAAATGAGGCACATAATGCATGCTAAGAGTTCTTCATTATTGAACATACAGAAGAAGTAGGAAATGATCACAAGTCGAAAGATATTACTATGCAATTGAGGGGAAACGAGAAGAAAAAGAAAAAGATAGATTCATTCTATATACAATAAGTTAGCAGATGTACAACCCCGAGTGAGTTAAACTCTGAAATTAAATTTTAATACATTTTAGTGTGTAATGGGCTTAATCACTGATTGGAAATTCATGCTCCCATATTTTGAGACAATTCTTCCACCACATCCTAAACTCAGAAGCCCGCCCTCTCCCCTTCTTCCACCTACCTAACTCTCTCTTTTAGGCACACAGGAAAACCTGTACACAAGTAGTGGCTTAAGCCAAATCATGAAGGCATGGTCCCCAAACTGCTGCTGGATACCCTACCAAAAAGATCCTCTATTGAACTTATTAAACAAGGCTAGCACAAACTTGGGCTATACAGAATAATTAAAATGGTGCTATACATCACAAACATCCAACCTAACAAAGCTTACGCTAATAGATAGTAATAAATAGTTAAATGCCGACCAGTGTCCACTGACACATAAGTATCTAAGGACAACATGACTAGTGATAAAAGTGAGCAATGTCCAATGACATATCAACTAACTAGAGACAAGATTCGCTATTCCTTCATGAAGATATCTTTTTGCTTCACGCACATGACTCACAATTTCTAGGCATTTGACAAATTGTAATAGCACACAATTTCACAATTTCGCTTCAAACCATCTCTCTATTCTGCTACCCTTGAGTCATTAAAAGATGTAGAATAAAAAGATATAAGAAAAACCAATCTGGAAAGCCAAGTGCAAATATCACAAGCAAAAGAACTCCACAGCAATCTTTTCCCTATCTAGGGTAGAGGACTAGGAAACCAACAACAAAAAGCACCATAAGAAATATAGTTATGAAGAGAAACAGAGACAACTGAATAAGTAGTCTCCTTAAAATTCTCAATCATAAGAATCTTACTTTGGTTTTAGTTCCAAATCTAATCCAGCGAAAGTCAAGTTTTGCTTCAAAATCCTTTCAGCATCTTCCTCTGTAGAGAACTCAATCAAGGCAGTGCCACTAAATAAACGTTTGTCAGCCACATGACGTGGTATCCTCACACTATTAACCTGAACAACAAAAACATAAGTGGTCAACAAGCAGATACTTAACATTACTAGCAGCACATGTTGTGCATGATCAAGCAGAAACAAGTTTTATAAGAGGTATGCAGTTCAGTACTTTCACCTGGCAAATTGAAAATTCAAGTAGCCAAATGGCACCATTAGGTCTAGGTGCTATCTCTTAAACAGTTTAATAGTAAATACATAAAACATTTGCATCACTATGAGACACTGCACCGAATAAGAACTTAATTCAGTCATTCCCTTCCCATCTACATACAGTACTATCTCTAGTTCGTAACAACCTTTTTGGCAGTCTGCAGTATGTTATAACTTGGACCATCATATATACATCTTGTGAGGTATTGAATTTTCATAAACCACTAGAAACTCTTCCTAAATAAAAAAATTCTAACCTTGGCATGTTGGGCAAAAAAAGATTCCACATCTTCAAGCTTCACATCATACTCAAGTGGAGATGCAGCTATTGTTCTTCCATCTAATTGCTCTATGGCCTCATCTAGCTTTGCTAATGGTGTGATCCTACCAACCTTCTTTCCTGAATAAAACAACAACATGAAACATATTACTCTCTGTCACCCCCCTGTAAAGATGTTTCTATCATCAATAAGAGGAATACCGACCATCTTCTGAAACCTTAAGGAAAGAAGAAGTCCTCAAAGTGTCAGCAACGGCCTTTACCGTATCTTCAGAAATATCTTCTTGCTTTGTATCTCCTAACCCCAGATGAGATCTCATCCGACCAAAAGAACATATCAAAGCCAAACTAATCACTAAACTTCCAGTTAAGAACAACAATTCCATGACAACAAAATATAAACCCAGATTTTGCAAGCCCCTTGCTCTCCCCCCTCTAGACAGACTATTACTATCTGAATATAAAGTATAAAAAATAAGCAGATTCCCACAATTGAACAACTCGATTTGTTCAGTAAATATCCATTTCCTTTACAACTAAAATAATGTAACAACACGTAGAATATTACTAATCAATTACATCGTCTCTTTTACATATATGCACCTTACACACGAACACACACCCATACATATATACAAACATTGCGATGTCTAATACACGAAAGTAAAGACATGGACTAAACAAACACAAATGGCAACTCAATTAAATACAAAAAATCCTTCCTTTCTCATAATTATATAACTTCTGAAAAGGGAAGAATCTTAAAGAAATAACAAATTGAAGGCAATTAAAGAAATTATGATACGCCACACAAATGCAAATATATATACACATACATACATATACATATATATATGTATATGTATGTATATATGCATGTACGCACATATTTATACATTTATATACATACACATACAACACACACACTCACACACACAAGAAGATAGAAGATGTAAAGAGGATACATCCATCATCACTTTCAGAGACGGCTTTTCTGAGAAATTTGTCGACTGGGAGATTACTATCACTGAAGTAAAACTCCACCTGCGCTTGCCAACATTTACAAATTATATTAATTTAAAAAAAAAAAGATAGATTTTTTCTCCATTTCTTTGGTATTGATGCAATGAGATAAATAATGGGATGAATTGAAGCAGGAACCTGTCTGATGACTTTCTTTGATGTTTCTTCATCTAATGACGTCGTCGCCATTGCTGTTAGAGTGGTACGAGAAAGAGTTTGTGTGTGTGTGTGTGTGTGGTGTGCGTGTTCGTGGAGTGTGCGGTTTAGGGTTTTGGCGGCTGAAAATGAGGTTCTTTTGTATTTCAGAAATTTCACGTTGTTTTTGACGAAAAAAAAAAGTTGTAACGGGTCGAGTCCCGGGTCGGGTGTGGACAATCTTCTAACTATTTAACAGTTATCACAATCACGAGACGCTTATACAAGAACGTGAAAATTGGGATGCCTTTGGGTCGCTTTTTCTAAACGAATTTTTCTCTATTACCTTTGGAAAGGACTTTTTTTTGAAAATTTAAAATTTATTTTTTTAAATCTAATTTATATTCTTTTTCATAAATTCGTTCTTTCTTCAACATCCAATTAAATACTTATTGGGAAAAAAAAAGAATGTGTTTTTAGCAAAAAAAATATTTTTTTATAAAAAAAGGTCGATCTAAAGAGATCCTAAGCAAATCCAAATGGATTTTGGGTGAGGTGTTTTTTTAGTTGCTTATAAATATATTTTATTTGCTTATAAACAAAATTTACCAAAAACACACACACATATATATCTATCTATCTATATTATATTATATAAAAGAACCCTTTATAATATAATAATAACAAGTGTCGCACAAATAACGTTCTTAAAATCCTTACTATAATAGAAAGTTATTGCAATTTACTCATCTCGTTTTAATATTTCATTTACTTTTTATATTTTAGAATTTATTTATATTTTTTATGTGTGTTCTTATATGTAAAACTATCAGCCTTCCTATCCATTAATAACAATAACTTTTCTTATGAAATATCTACAGTAATTAAATATAATACTTAATTTCAAAAATTAAAAAAAAAAAAGAAAAAGAAAGGTTTTTGTTTGGAAAAAGAAAAGACGATTTACATTTATTTAAGTTTAACTCATTTGTTGAGGTAAAACTATTTTTGAATTAAGATAATTAGTACTAAAAGAAACATAAATACTATTTTCTATATGAATTCATGTTTATTTAATTCTTAAAATATAATTTGATAGCAATATTTAGATTAATATAAAAAACTCTATTTTTTAGAAAAACCAATGATATATTTCGTAACCTATGCGTGACACGGGTATTGTACTAGTGTGTGTGTGTATATATATATAACTTACAAGTAATAACCTAATAAAAATCAACTCTAAGGATGAACTGAAAATACACATTAAACAAGAATAAGCGAAAATCATGTTTTAAACATAAAAGTACAAAGCAAAACATTAGGTAGCAAATCCATGGAATATACAACACTAGAAATTCAACCACTCAAGCATAATTGAGGAAAAGCAAATAAAATGACATAAGTAGAAGTTGGGAGACTTTCCCATTATAGCTGGCTTTTAAAACTTTCAAAACAATAAATATCCACTAAATCCATTCCAAAATATATGGTAATCACCACTATGGGCTTGATGCAAAGTAGGAAAAGGTGGATATGTGAGTTTATGAGATGAGTTAATACGTGTTTCGCGTGGGAGAAGAGTGAAAAAAAAAAAAAAAGCTTTGTAAAATTGAGAAAGACGTAAAATTCTAGAATAGATTTGATTTTGTTAGAAGCTCAATAAGCACACTAGCTCCTGAAAATAACTATGTCCAAAGGCACAAACACAACTTTCCTTATTCATTTTCTTCTTGTTTTCTTCGCACCAAATGCATCTATGTCAGACATGTCATTGCATGCATACAACACATTTTCATAGAGAACTTTTAGCGATAACCATTTGTTAGCTAAAGTTTGCAAGAGATAATAGATTATTTTGAATTGCAAAAAAATGTATTTTTTTGTATTATACTAAAATGCAAAAGTAATTTGAGCATTTTAATGTTTCAACTTCTTTTCTATTATTCTTCTTCAATTTGGGTCAAAAATAAATCTTGGGAGGACAATGAAAATTTATACAATTTTGTTAATTTTAATTTAACCAATTCACTTAAACTGACTCTCCTAATATTCTCTCTCTCAAGATGGGTGTTTTAAAGCTTTCTTAAAAGATTTTCATCTGGAGATGAATGTAACCTACAAATTTTTATTTAGTTTTTCAGTCTCTACCTTTTAAGGATTTTTTTTCTATTCCTTTTATCTCGTCTCTTACCTTCTCTAATCTTTTTCACCTTGGGTAGGATTTTTCGTGATGTTTGTTTTGTGTTTCTTTGAACTTAGAATCTATTGTCCTACTTTAAGCTCATTATTGGATTTTGCTTTGGTGCTCTTTTCTCATTTGCTTTCTTAGCCATTTTTGCTTTTGTGGCGTTGAATGAATGATTCCCCTCATTTGATTGCTGCAAAAATTGTGGATCTATTTTCAAGTATCTTCTCCTCAAGCTATAGCTTTTTTTAAGTCATTTACTCGTGCCTTTTTTTCTTTTCACTTTTAGGGGGGCCAAAATTTGATTACATCAATTGATTCTTGAACCTACTCAAATTAAATGTGAGAGACAGACCACTCGACTACTAAGTCTTTGGTATCTACTTATGTCTTTCACGTTTACCACCATCTCTTGTCATTCTATTAGAGGTCAACACGCAGACTTTGTCTCGACTTTGAATGGTGTTAGGCTCTAACTCTTCTATTTTGGTAGGTCTAATAGTTGTTGTCTCTCTTACATTGTCATTCTAAGAGATTGGTACCAACCATGTCTTTTGCTGTCTTGCCTTTTGCAGGAGTTTGGTTTCGTTGGCATTGAGATTGAGGCAATCTAGGCATTATTACTAGTTGGACCTTGGCACCTAAGTAGGTTATTGGGTGGCACAAAGTTATTACTGGCTTGGCCTTTGACCTTTGACCTTTTTGACAACATATAGGGCCTGTTTGGATTGACTTTTTTTCAGGAAAAAAAAATACTGAAAAAGTTACATTAAATTTGCAATAATTATTTGATTTGGTTTCCAAAAAAGCTAAACTCTAAAAAAAGCTCAAATACTATTTTTTTTAGAAACCAGAATTTTCAGCTTCTCAAAAAAAGTTACTTTTCAAAAGATATTAAAAAAATATTTTTGAAAAAAATCAATCCAAATAAGCCCATACAGCATCAATCAATAAGAAGTTTGAATTATGTGACATCTACCTCGTGTGTGGTTCATGTTTTTGGCTTTGTAGGTCATATCTTGTTTTTGGTTATCATTTATAACAGGGCATTTGGTTCACAAAGCATAAAAGATTTCGGGGAAAGTAAATTCAGGAATGTGATATTCCTGTGTTTGGTTTGCAGAATAAAAAACGATTCCCAAGCATGTTACATTTTCAGGAATGCAATATTCCCATGATCTGCTCAATTTCCATTCCCATGCAAGGGGTTGAGAATCCAACATTCATGAGTTGTGGGAACGTGTAAAGTAATTAAAAAGACCAAAAAAATCCCATATTTAAGACCCTCTAATTATGATAAATATTAACTATAACAAAATAATAATTAATAAGTAATAATAGGCGCTTTATCTTAAAACATGATAAGCACCCTTCAGTCTGGGGTGAAGACGAGGATAGTAAAATTGTTGATAAAAATAATAATAATAATAATTAATTAAAAATAATAAAAATAAAATATTAAAAAATTAATGAAAATGAAAAATAATTAATTAAGATAAAAATAAAAATATAAAATTATCAAATAATTAAAATAAAAAATTAGTAATTAATTTAAAAATAATAATTAAAAAACAAATTTAAATAATTAAAAATAGAAAATAAAACAATTATAATAAATGATAAGTAATTGATTAATTAAAAATAATTTATCAATTCAAAATTAATAAAATAATATTGAAAAATAATAATTAATAATTAAAATCAATCAATTTATTATTTAATTATTTGAAAAAAGTAACTAAATTAGAAAATTAATATTTAATTAATTAAATAATGATTAATTAAGTAAATAATTAAGTAAAAGTTAAACATTAATTAATTAAGTAAAATCATTGATTAAAAATGAATAATAATAAACTAATTAATTAATTAATTTATAGTTAATTAAAATTAAAACCAAAGAAATAATAATAATAATAATAATAATAATAATAATACTATGTACTGAGGCCCAGGTGATAAGCCGCAAATAACTTTCAGCCGCGGACATAGATCAGTCCTTAAGCTTAAGCTCTATTTCCAGTTAACAACTAGATCGAAGGAACTTACAGCCATCATACAAATATTTCTCTGCGGAATCTCTCAGCCCTTCAAATGCCTTTTAATCACAACAACGGCAACTGGGCAACCATTCCATTGAGATGTACATGTATAAGGCCTGCTAAGATCTTGTTGTTATCAAGAAATATATCCTACTCTCAAGAAATAATCATGACAGCGGAGTATTTGAGAGTTATCGTCAAGGTCTGAGTAGTATAGCTTAAAGCAAGCTATTATGGTATGTTGATATTACCATAATCCATCCTGATCTCTACCCCATATTAGGGCAGATCATGAACAAAATATTTTCAAAAAATATCAAAATTTTATTGATAATATGAATTTACAATTTCTTTCTAATGCCTAATTTCTAATCTCTAATTTCTAATGTCTTTTTACAATGCCTCCGAGTCTTTCTTTTATAGACAATTGACGTGCTCGGACTTCAAAAACAATCAAAAACAATTTTCTACGGATTCCAAACATTTCAGATCCGCAGACACATCCTATCTACAAACAGTAAAAAGTAAATTACTGTTTATGAACAGTAAATTCCACTACCTATGAATAGTAGAACTGTTTGCATTATTTGCAACTATTTGCCTTTGTCAATATTAGGCTTTTCTGATATCTTCTTTGTCTTTGTCCTGATACGACAACTCTTAATCAGATTCCTTCTTTAGCTTCTTATACAGCTCAGCATTATTGATACAGCTTCTTGTTGATACATAGCTGTAATATCATTATCAGCATTATCAGCTTTACTTTTTTGAATTCATCATGATTTATCATCATGATCCAGCATCATTATTAACCATTATGACCGCTTTCACCACTGTCATCATAACAGTTACTATTCTTTTCTCCAAACTTTTATCTCGTTCAGAATTATTATGTCAGCAACTTGTCAATAACAATAATTGCTTTTGTTCATCATCTTCCTCAACAATCACTCATCTTCATGATCGTCATTGGATAAAATTCTTCTTTTTCTTCAATCATCATTATAAATGATCTTCAACTGATTTTCTTCTTCTTCTTGTAGTAGTACCATATTCTACCACCTTCAAAACCGCATTTCTTCATTGTTCTATATCTGAACAATTCTTGTATTCTTCCTTATCATTCAATAAGGCTGATCTTTATTTCATCATCAGTTCATATGACTGATCTTCATCTTTTTTCATTATTGTTTTTATTACAACAATATTCATCATACAATAATATCATCTTTATTATTATTATTATTATTATTATTATTATTATTATTATTATTATTATTATTATTATTATTATTAATAAGAAGATAAAAATAAAAATTTAAAATTATCAAATAATTAAAAATAAAAATTAATAATTAAAAACAAATTTAAATAATTAAAAATAAAAAATAAAACAATTATAATAAATGATAGGTAATTAATTAATTAAAAATAATTTATTAATTCAATATTAATAAAATAATATTGAAAGTAATAATTAATAATTAAAATCAATTAATTTATTATTTAATTATTTAACAAATTAACTAAATTAAAAAATTAATATTTAATTAATTAAATAATTATTAATTGAGTAAATAATTAAGTAAAAATATTGATTAAAATGAATAATAATTAACTAATTAATTAATTTATTTATAGTTAATTAAAATTAAAACCAAATAAATATTAATAATAATAATAATAATAATAATAATAATAATAATAATAATAATAATAATAATAATAATTATTATTATTATTATTATTATTATTATTATTATTATTATTATTATTATTAATTAAGGGACATTTTTGTAAAATAGCTAAAAATTTCCAACAATATTAGTTTTTTTTAACAAATATGACAAGTTAATATTTCTAGGAATATTTTTGATATATCATATAGTTTTTAGATCATTATCGGGAATCACATTCCTAGAAATTTGATTCTTAGGAATGTGATTCCTGAATTTTAATTTTTCATCCTACGAACCAAACCCCCCTAAGTGTTGGCTTAAGGTTTTATATCACGAGTGTAGTTGACATTTTTGAAGTTTTACTTTCTCATTTGTTGGTTGGGCTTGGTTGTTTTCATTTATAAGTTGGGTCCAATCAAATGCATATATTTTCGAATCAGTTTTACGATCAATTCTTCAATTTTATATGCTAGGCTTGTTCTTTGTTTCCCTCTATTTCTTCCGTATTATGTTGATTTTAACCCACTTATTTGTTCTTGAAAAGGCTTTGCATTTCTTATGTTTGCTTTGTACAAGAGTTGCTCCCTAAATAGGAGTGTAAGGAATAATACATAATCTTTAACTGTGCTTATAATCTGTGAGTGATTGATTTTATCAATCAAATATATTTTATACAAGGCAAGACAATATTCACATAATAATCAATATTGTATAAATCAAATTAGTATCTTTTATCACACCCTCTCAAGCGAAGCCAGACTGTGTATGGCGAGCTTGGATCGCAGCCAGGTGAATCTAGTTCCGGTGAGTGCCTTGGTCATTATATCAGCAATTTGGTCAACCGAGGAGATGAAATGGACTTTGAGTTCACTAGCTGCAGCTTTATCTCGTACGAAATGAACATCTAGCTCGATATGTTTTGTGTGAGCATGGAAGATTGGATTTGCAGTTAGGTACGTGGCTCCTATATTGTCACACCATAGCACAGGTGGAAGTGTCAACTTCATTTTGAGTTCCTCTAGGAGTGATTGAAGCCAACATAGTTCAGCTGTTGCAAAGGCTATGGCCCTATATTCTGCTTCAGTGCTAGAGCGATATATATTGGGTTGTTTCTTAGTAGACCAGGATATTAAGTTTGGACCAAGGAAGATGCAGTAACCATGGGTGCTGCGTCAATCATCTGGGCAACCTGCCCAATCAGAGTCTGAGTAGGCATGAAGTGTATAGTCATCTGATGGCCGAATAAGTAGCCCAAAGGAATCCGTACCTTTAAGATAACGTATGATGCATTTGACAGCAGCCCAATGTTCTTCGATGGGATTGTACATGAATTGGCATACTTTGTTGACGCCAGAGCTAATGTCAGGGCGAGTAATAGTGAGGTATTGTAGTGCCCCAACAATGCTTCGATAGAGAGTGGGGTCAAAGAAAGGTTGTCCTTACCTTTTTGATAATTGCTGGGAAGATGCAAGAGGAGTGGAAACAGGCTTGGCACCCTCTAACTTGGCATGAGCAATTATGTCATGAATGTATTTTTGTTGGTGAAGAATAAGTCCTTGTCTACATTTGGTAACCTGTATGCCAAGAAAAAAGGAGAGAGTACCCATATCTTTCAAAGTAAATTGCCGATTAAGAATAGAAATTAAAGAAAGAATAGCTTCATGTGATGCGCCAGTGATAATGATATCATCAACATAAATTAAGATAAACAAAAGGCCAAGAATGTCAAACCGATAAAAGAGTGAAGTATCAGATTTAGCAGCAGTAAATTGGTGGGACTAGAGAAAGGAGCTAAGGTGAGAAAACCATTGCCTTGGGCCCTGCTTAAGGCCATACAAAGCTTTACGAAGTTTACAGACATGGTTTAGATAGGTAGAGTTGATATAGCCTGGTGGTTGGGTCATATAAACATCCTCATGTAACATTACATGCAAAAAAGCGTTGTTGACATCAATTTGTCGAATTTCCCAATTTAAGGATACCGCCAAAGTCAATATAAGTCAGACAGTAGTTGGTTTTATGACAGGGCTAAACGTTTCTAAAAAATCAACTCCTTCTTCCTAGTTATAGCCCTTGGCAACTAAGCGGGCTTTGTAACGATCAACAGTACCATCAGATTGTCGTTTGGTACAAAACACCCATTTACATCCAATAATGTTGGCTGTGGAGGGTTTTGGAACTAGCTGCCAAGTTCCATTGTTGATGAGAGCGGTGTATTCGGCATCCATAGCAGATCGCCATTTTGAGCATTTAGATGTTTGACTATATGAAGTGGGTTCATGTTCTAGGAAGTGGACAGCAGAAGCAGAGGTATCAGCATGATAACGGATGAAGTTAGGGAATGTCTTTGGTCTTCGTGTATTATCATGATGGCGAGTGACCATGGGGTGTAACGAAGGGTGTGCAGGAGGAGATGGCAAGAAGGAAGAAGGTGAGGAAGCAGTCGTGATTTCAAGTGAAGAAGGAGGAGAAAATGGGCCGATGGCTTCTGATGGTATAGTGCATGAAGTCAAGAGCGGATCAGATGATGAACAGGGTGTTGTCACAGCATTATTTGGAGTGGATGAGGGTACATTTTGTGCCGGGGAAGAAAGACGTGAGTTGAAAGGTGTAGAGTGTGTGACGGTGGTGTTTGGGAAAACAGCAAGGGAGTTAAATGAGAGAGAAAGGAGTCACGATAGGCGGGAGATATAAGGGAGGAAGACGAGCTAGTTGGCTTAGCGAATGGAAACGTGGTTTCATCAAATACAACATGACGTGAAATGTAAACTTTTTGACTATTTAAATCAAGGCAGTGATAGCCTGCATGATTTGCGCGATACCTAATAAAAATACATGGAGTGGTTTTTGGACTTAGTTTATTTGCGCGTGTGGTTCCTAAGTAAGGGAAACAAAGGCATCCAAAAGTTTTAAAATTGTGGTAAGAAGGAACGCGCTAATGAACTAGTTCAAAAGGAGTTTTGTTTTGAAGTATTGGAGTGGGTAATCGATTAATAAGATAAACAGCAGTAGAGAAGGCTTCTAGCCAGAAGGATTTTGGAGCGGAAGAATGGAGTAATAAGGTGAGACCTACTTCAGTGACATGTCTTATTTTTCGTTTTGCTAAACCATTTTGTTGCGGTGTATAAGGACATGATATGCGATAAGTGATGCCGAAGTGATCAATTAGAGTTCAAAAACGTCCTTCAGTTAATTCTTTAGCACCATCACAGTGGAAATGCTTTATTTTGGCAGAGAACAGGTTTTCAACAAGAGATTTGAAATTTAAAAAACAATTTACATAGTCATTTTTGTGTTTTAAAGGGTAAATCCAAGTAAACCGAGTATATTCATCAACAAAAATAATGAAAAATTTATAGCCAAAATTTGAAAACACAGGAGCAGGGGCCCATATATCGCAATGAATAATTTCCAAATGAGTAGTACATTTATTTAGAGAAAGCGAAAAAGGTTGTCTGTGAGATTTGCCCATTATACAGGATGCGTAAATTTGTTTATTTTGACTAAGTTGAGAAACAAACATATTTAAACTACGTGCAAGTAAAGATAGTATGGCTGGCGAGGGATGTCCTAGACGTTCATGCCACATAGCAGCAGAAGTTTTGGAAGCATGCAAAACATAATGAGAGGATGCCAGAACGGGTGAGGGCAGAGGAAACATGTAAAGATTAGACTCAGCGTGACCCGTGAGGAGGGGTTTCCCTGTGTGTAAATCCTTAGCGAAACAATGCATAGGTGTAAATTCCACAGAAACATGGTTATCATTAGTAAATTGAGATACAGACAGTAAGTTTTTGCAAATATGAGGCACAGGAAGAAGATTATTTAAAGAGACTGAACGAAAATTTTGGGCAAAAAGAGAAGAACCTGTATTGGCAATAGGTAGCTCTTTTCCATCACCTACCATAACCTTGTCAGTATCGACATAAGGAGTAGAGGTTTGAAGTATAGAGACGTCAGTGGTCATATGAGAAGAGGCACCCGAGTTTGGAATCCATTGATCAAAAGTAGTGACAGGAGGAGAGAATGTTTGTTGAGCATGATAGGCAGCGAACTAGGATTGAGATAATTGTTGTGTGCCATTATTTTGAGATGTATGATATTGATAACGACATCGTGCAGCACTATGCCCAAATTTTGAGCATATTTGACATTTGATTTTTGGTGGAGTAATGTTATCACGTGGAGAACTAGGTCCACGAGTATTAGTCGAGGTATGAGGCTGTTGAGTGTTGTTTTCGGATGTAGCAAGAAGTGCTTTGGATGAGAGGGAGGTATTAGACATTTGGGTAGTGAGAGAGGAAATGGGATGAGAGTTGACATTGGTGTGGCCAACATGGATAGAGAGGTGCTGCTCATATGTTAAGAGTTTGGCACAAAGTTGAGAAAAGGATGACGTAGGGGTGATATTTTCAATAGCTGTAATAAAAGAGTGATATTCTATCGGAAGACCATCAAGCATAGTAAGTACTAAGTCCAGATCAGTTAAATTATCACCCACAGCAGAGAGTGAAGAGGACAATGCAACAATTTGCTGGAGGTAATATGAGATTGAAAGATCACCTTTTTTGAGATTTCGGAGTTGAGCACGGAGCAAAGATTTTCTTGCAAGGGATTGTTGCATGAAGAGTTCCTCTAGGAATAGCCATAAATCACGAGCAGTAGGAAAGCCAGTGGCCTGATGAACCAGGCTTTTAGATAGCATAGCAGTAATGCAAGCCATAACAAATCGATCATGCTGCTGCTATGTCGTAATTTGTTCAACAGTATCAATGTCGGATAGACGTGGGATCGTACCATCTAAGTATCCAGTCAAATTGTTAAATCCAAAAAAAGTGGTAATCCGAGATTGCCAAGTGAGAAAGTTGGTGTTATCAAGCGTAACAGTGACAAAAACTTTGATATTATATGATGGCAGTGTAAGAGAGGGAGATGTCGTGGTCATGGGGACTTTGTTTGTATTTGCAAGAGGTAGTGATGTGGTGGTGTTGATAACTGGTGTGTTGTTAACAGGAGATGTACGGGAGATGCTTGAGGTAGCCATGGACGAAGGTGAGTGCAGAAGAGAAAAATATTTGCAGGAGCTGTAGTGGGCCGATTACGAGATGTTAGTCGTAGATCGGTGATACCATGAAAAGGCTTTGTATTTCTTATGTTTGCTTTGTGCAAGAGTTGCTTCTTAAATAGGAGTGTAAGGAATAATACATGATCTTTAGTTGTGCTTATAATCTGTGAGTGATTGATTTTATCAATCAAATATATTTTATACAAGGCAAGGCAATATTTACATAATAATCAATATTGTATAAATCAAATCAGTATTTTCTATCAGTTCTCCACCGTTCCCCCCGCCCCCCCCCCCCAGGTCTCTTCTAATCCAAAAAAGAAAAGAAAATTTAACCAATCCAAATACAATGTAGACTCAAAAGAATCGTAAGAAAAAGGGAATGAATCCCTCACTTAGAACATGTAATTGTCGAGTTCAAATTATCAATAACAATAAATAGAAAATGTTAAGTACACTAAATATGCCAATATTTTATTTACACATTTAAATTTTTAGATAAAATAGTAGTTTAAAATAATATCAAAATTTAAAAATAGACGGGTTAAATTTTAAATTCCATTGTCGTTTGTTTAAAAATATCAAATTATTCCCACCTA
Organism: Cordia subcordata; assembly: GCA_028554755.1. NCBI lineage: Eukaryota > Viridiplantae > Streptophyta > Magnoliopsida > Boraginales > Cordiaceae > Cordia > Cordia subcordata. Next base: position 9,260,600 of record JAPTOF010000001.1, read on the forward strand.
CAAAGACTACTTGTAAAATTAAAAGCCAAAAAGGTCCAATGGCGCAGTATGTACTCCATACGCAAATAACGGAATCAAAAAGGATTGCCACGTAACACACGAGTCAGAAAATCACCGAAAGTCTTCTACATCCCTATCCGAACCATATACCCTCCACCACCCCCCACGCCGCACGCCGCACGCCGCACGCCCCACCCCACGCAACGAAGCCTCCTCATTCCTCAATTAATAAAATTCTCCATCATTTTTTAATTATTCCCCCTTCCTTCTCCACATATCGAATCCTACCTCAATCACATTTCACTTCTACAAGCAAAATCCAAAAAAAGAGAACCCTTTTTCCCTTCCTTTCTTTATTGCTAATTTTCAGAAATTTTTTTTTTTAAAGAAAAAAATAAAGGAAGATAAAGAAGAAAAATGGTGTTCTACTTCAAAGCCAGACCAGAGGCTGGAGACTACACCATTTTCATGGGCGTTGACAAGTACGAAAATGAAGAGCTTATCAAATATGGCTTTCCTGAAGACATTTGGTACTTCTTTTGCCCTACTGTGTTTCTCAATGTTTTACTTTTATACCCTTTTAAATAATTCTTGGTTTTTTCTTTTTTTTTTATATTTTTTTTCATTTTATTGTTTGGTTTCTGTTGACAGTTGTTGTGATCTATTAGATTGTATTCATGTATGTATGTATGTTGTGCGATTTTTGTAATTTTTCCCATTGTTTTGGTCTCAATTTTTAATTATGTTTTCGTTTTCCGCTCTTTTGGTTTTTTGGGTCAGGAGAAATAATTGTTTTGTTGCAGGTTTTCGATTATTAGTTCGAATAAGATGTATTTGTTAATAATTTTTTATTGAGTTACTTGATATTGTCTCAAAGATATTGTTTTTCTGCATTTCTGGTTTCGAGTATCACGCAAGTATTGTGGATAACTTACTGTATATGAAGGAAAAAGGAAAACAAAGGTATTGAATGGATTCTTGCAATGAAGTTTTTGCATTGTGTAATTCCCGTGCTATGTGAGAGGGACTTGTTACATTGGTTCGAAATGTTGAAGTTTCGGGAAAGTGCTTCTATTTATGTGCTGTAAAGAAAGAGAATGGTTGGATAAATGTGTGGGAAGCACAAAATGAGGCATATGTGAAAGAGAATCTTCTCTAGTGTCTCTTGATATGAGAACAAGAACGAAATGCCTTATTGATGTTGTTAGATTGCAGATAGATGTGTTTCCCTGTGTATAGATTATGATTAGGATATGGCTGGGTCATACCAGATGGAGGTTATTGAAGTTTGAAGAGTTATTGGAAGTCTTTATATAGAACATGGATAACAGGTTACGTGGTCTCCAAGTGGTCGATCTTTTGAATGGGGTTGATGTTTCTCATCTGTGTATGTGAATTATAATAAGTTCACATCTAGGGATGAACTTCATTTTCTTGTTAGTATTGCCGAGAGTTTCTTCTTTCTTTCTTTTTTTCCCTTCTTTTTTCCCAAAAAGAATTCTTCACATTTAACCAGGCTTTTGATATGTTCATCCTAAGGTATCCTAGTAAGCTTCATTTTTGGGTTTGCAGCTCTAGATTTTGAAGACTAGACCTTAAACTTTCAGCTGAGCGACTAGCTTTCAGGTAATATGCATTTCCTGACCTAAGGTCAGCAAGCAGGTAAGCAGAAAGATTTCCCAAGGTAGCAAACAAGAGGGACTTTAGGCAAGTAGGTTATCTGCCAAAATACTTGCTTATGATGTGTAACACCTTTATCAGCCAAATTATTTGCTTATGCTGTGTATGTTCAGTAGCAGTGCACAACATGTTTCAAGTGTATCTAGATACCTGCCTATTGCAATGGCTGAACGACCTGGATGGCCAGTAGTTTAGGAACATAATGATAAGAGGGTTAGATGTTGCTAAATTGAGCTTGAAGTTTTGAGAAGAAATAGAAGAACAAAGAGTTAGAGCAGAATTTTCATTTTCAAATATAACCATTACAGCACATCTTAATTCATTCTTCTTTCTATGAAAGCTGTTATAGCACATATTAGAAGACATGGCTTGGGGCCCTGCTTCATTCATCAACAAGACAATGAAGTAGGAGACCTATTAACGTGGTAGCCTTGTTTGATAAGAAAAATTTATGAGACGTTTGGAACTTTGGAATAGCTGCAAATGGCCCCAAATTCAAGTAGCCATTTCTAGGGAAAACTGAAATTATATAATGGCATAACAAATACAAAAGGAATGCAATTACAACCCGAAACCTAAGTTATTTCTTCAAGCTAAAATCTTCCAAGATGCTTATAAAACTCCACAAATACCTTCATTTTGACTAAGGTTTTATATACCATGTCATAGGATACTGCATCAGTAAATCATAAATTGGAGTTTATGACAAAGGATTCTGGAATTAGCTGCATACTAGGTGTAGCTTTGTCAATCACGCCTACATTTTACGCCAGTTATTTGCCTTCATCATTTGCCAGATGGCTTGGAGGACTGATTTCTTTTGATTGATTGGTTCAAAGACATGACAGGTGTTTGTTTCTCTTCTCATGATTCATCTTTCACATAACTTCCAACTATTGCATGGAGTGTAGCCATTTTAAAGTGTCTGTGAATTTATGCCACTGCTTATCAGAAGGCAGTATCTAGGCTAGTAACACGCTTGATGGAGAAAATAAGAGATGAGGCGGGAAAGACAGGGAATTCCTGGAATTGTAAACTAAGTGCTGGCAATATCATTTTGGATCTAACAGTGGCACAAATTGCAGGCAAGGTCACCTTAGAAGCTTTTACTAGATTTCCCTAGTGATGTTGATGGAAGGCTTCCACAAGTGGCAATTAGATCATTTTGGAATCACATTACACCTTTTTGGGATCAAGTATTGAAATATATAAGATACAATGATAATGTCAGTAGTGTGTTGACCATAGAATATTGCTTCTTAAAAGTTCTGAAAAGAAAAAAATGGTCTGGGGTTACTGACTCTGGGAAAATTAGTACACTTTGTAGCTATGACAACATGGATGCACAATTGTCTAAGTGAACCATAAGCTTTCATCAACGAAGAGCTGTTAACTCCAATTGGACAGAGATATAGAGCTCCACGATTAAGAAGGCCTAAAAGCTATGCCATGTAGAGTTGCGGTGAACTATGTCTCTGACTCTCTCTCTATATGCAGAGAAGTGCTACAATGAACTGAAGTCATTAATTCAATTTGGTCCATAAATCTCTGTTTCAAGAAATTTCAAAACCTTGAGAGGTCTCTTTTCATAAGCCAAACAAAGCCTTATTCCTCGGTGAGGTTGTCTGTATGCATTGCAAATGTAGACAATGTGTTATTCAATAACCAAGGCTTGCCTCAAATGGCAAGGAATCATGCTTCACAAAAATTTGTTGTTCCAAATCTCATCATGAGAATCTTCTATATTTCTTTCTTCTTTTCTTACTTAAAAGAAAAGAAATGAAATGTACAGGATTAGCTGAATGAATTTGCATGAGAAAATGAAGTCTAAGATTGACATTGGCTGAAGCGATTGTCCTCTTTGACTACAACATTACCTGCATGTTAGTGCTTCATAGTGTGCCATGTGTTTAATTCAGTATGGTGTGCTATGTGAATGCTTCACATGTGCTATGAGTAAAAGTGCTGTTGAATGAAAACAATTGATTATTTGGCCTTGTATTTTAGAAGTTGAGCTTTCAATTGTTTTGAGGTTAGTATTGGACTTTAAAAAATATAAAATAGTATTTTTGAGAAAAAATAAAGAAAAACAAATTTTGACATGACATAAAGACGACCTTTTAGAAGCCTTTTCTGAAAAGCTTCAATTTGGAGCTTCTGGTTTTTCAGCTTTTTCCAACTTCAACTTTTACGTAAAAGCTCTTTTAAAAATGGGTCAAACAAGTCAATTTCAGCTTTTAGACTCATAGAAAGCACTTTTGAGTCTCCAAGAATTGGGCCAAACAGAGTCTTAAATTCTTAAAATCATTAAGGATAGCTATTCTACCTTATGGTCTTTGCTGAAATTATAACCTAGCAATATAGTTCCCCTTCTTGCTGTGTTGAATGCTTCAGTTGAAAGTTTTTGTTTAAGTCGATGGAAGTGTTCTGGGTGCATCACAATTTCAAGTAAAGTGAATATAGAATTAACCAAAGCCTAAAATTACATTCTTTTGGTCTTATAACCTCTAGATGGTCATAGAGCTGGAAAGAAGTTTGAAAAAATCATTTGGTTCTTGGAGAAACTTTCATGGGAAATGTTCGTCTTATGACTTTTTGGAGATAGCTGGCTTCAAAAGTAACTTCTGTTGCAAAAGTGCTAGTTTTTATTTTTAGGCTTGCCTTAAAGAGTGTTTCCTTAATAAGGTTTGGCTGGAGATGTCAGATGTTGATCAGGATATCTAAGTTGTTTGTTCATCCAGGCTTCTGAGAAGCAAGACTATTTACTTTGATATCTTAATTTTCCATTTTCTCCCATTATTGGAATTTTCATGACAGAATGTATTTTATTTTAGGTTCCATGTTGATAAAATGTCCTCAGCTCATGTCTACCTGAGATTGCTCAAGGGTCAGACAATAGACGATATACCTGAAGGCGTGCTAGAAGATTGTGCACAGCTTGTCAAAGCAAACTCCATTCAAGGTAAACACGTCATTGACTTTACTGTAGATCCATCCAAAAAATGATTTTCCTTATTTAAGAGCGTTTCCTTTCCCTTCTCATTTTCAACTTATCCTGGAAAGTTCCCACACTTTGCATTGAATATTGGGCTGATGAAGTATAATCAGTGGTTGTTGTTTTTTAATGGCTTTTTCTTTGCCTAGTGAAGCTTAAGAAACTACTATGGTGGACAAGTGACTGAGAACACTCGTTTCTTTGTAAGGGTTTATGCAAATATATTACTAAGAGGTTGTTATGTGTCAGGAAATAAGGTGAACAATATTGATGTTGTTTACACACCTTGGGCAAATCTTAAGAAGACTGCATCCATGGATGTTGGACAAGTTGGGTTCCATAACCAAAAGGCGGTAAGTCTTTATTGCCTTTTTCTGTTTCCCGTGGCTCTGCCCGATGTTGTGTTTATGCATTGCATATTCAAATCCCATTTTGAATTGAGCAATCATCTCAAAGCTGGGCTATTATCTATGTTTACTTTCTATTTAGGTACGTACAGTGAAAGTGGAGAAGAGAATAAATGAAATAGTCAATAGATTAAACCGGACAAAGGTGGAGAGGACACCTGATTTGAAAGGTATGCTTATGGATTAAGGATTCCAGTAACAGTACGTGGAATCATGATTTTCTTGGTGTTTTCTTACTTTCATGCATGTTTCTTCTCTTCTACAATGTATTCTTAGTTATGTTTTACAGATTCTTGATGGTTGTTCATGCAATATGATATCTTTTGCCCTTTATGTACAGCTGAGCGAGAGGCAGTCAATGCTGCAGAAAGGGCAGAGAGGAAACAGCAGCTCAGGGAAAAGGTAAAGCCCTTGTCATTTTTAGTTATGTTGAATTTAGTATTCTTTCCCAGCATGACTGCATCATGAACCATGAACTATTGTTGCCTTTTATGTGAGGGAAACATGAAGTTATCCAGTGCATGACTTATATCTTTCTGGGGGTACATATATTGTAGATTGTGGAAATGTTACTAAATGTTTCAAAGCCAGCGAGCTTGGTAGCCAAGTCACAAGTTGGCTTTCCAATTTCAGTAGCTTCGAGTTTTGTTCTTTATATTCTTATTATGAATATATTGCTGGCTCATTTCAATTTCTTGTACATCTGTTGTTTTCGATCTCGTGGGATTTGGAAATAGTGCAGTAGAGGAATGATTGCACATGTTTCTTTGCTTGGCTCTGACTCATAAAGTATAAAACTTGCAAGTATTAAAAGGCTTAATTGCACGGTTGAAATGAAGCATTGACTTTGAAAAGACAGAATAGAAGGTTAATGGATTAGAGTATAGAAAGAGATCAGATACTGTTAATTGATTACAGCATAGAAGGAGATCAGATACTGTTTTATTGCTTGCCACAATTGTAAACAAATATAAGCTCATGTTTACATTTTTAAACACCTCAGCCGTGTTAATTTAGTAGGGCTTTGTCTTGAAATAAGTGAATGCATGTTCGTAGATGAAAAATAACTCAACAGAACTTCTACGTAAGAGAAGATTTATTTATTTTTAGAGAAGATTTATTTATTTATTTAAATTTAGGCATGTAACCATGACCGTCTGAATCTGTCAATTTATATTCACATTTTTTGTGATGGTTTTTCAATAAATATATTTATATTTGGTCATGGAGATGAACATTGTACTCGATGGGAATCTTTGGGGAAGCTGAAAAGCAAAAAATTGCCTTATTGTGTTTCCTGGGAAGATATAATCAATGGAAGTATAAACCATTGCCTTATTGTGTTTCCTGGGAAGATATAATCAATGGAAGTATAAACCATTGGAAGGATTTAGGATTTAATGGACATGTTGGCTTGCATCATTTCTTTTAGAAGTAAGCAATGGTAACTTTAGCTTATGAGAGGTGATGATGTTCATTTTACTATCGACTTTCTATTGGCTTTGGAGTAGGGCAACTTTTACTATTTTGTATTTGACACTTTGCAGAAACGGCGTGAGGAGTTGGAGAGGCTCGAAAAAGAGAGACAGGCAGAATTAAGGAGCTACAAAAATTTGATGGTGGCTGAGAAGATGACATCTAACAAAGAGATAGCAGCAACCAGCAAATCCCTTCAAGAACTGGAAGAGGACTTCATGTAAAAGCCAAAGATACGCAAGTAAATTCATAAAGCTTTGCTGCTCTGAGTTGTAACCCAAGGAATACGACGAGGGGAATGGGGGAAAAATTAATCCAGGAAACGAAAGCGGAAAAGGTAAAAAGGGGTTTACACAAAGTGCTCTTACTGTGTTTGTGTGTGTGGACACTCTATTAGATAACACTCGGTCACAAACCGTTAGGTGGCGCGAGATGACATGATTAATTTGATGATGATGATGATGATAGACTTGTCTCTTGGCATCTTAGATTTATGTTGGCATTGCCAGTTTGTTGCCAGTATTCTCTCTCTCTCTCTCTCCCGGTCTGTATGTATGTATATATATGCACACACGCATGCGCTTATGGACACACACGAGTACGGGTTGAATGGTCTGGTTTTACATATATATGCCACATTAGCTCGACCTGGATATTCCCTTATTGTCCAAGGTGGCTGTTTTTACAAATGAACACATTGATCTGATTTTTGTGTTGCACCAGTACATTCTTTGGGCAACATTTTTCGTATATAACACTGCAGACACGAGGCAGATAAAAATTTAGTGACCATTGCGATTATGCGTTTACTTAATACAATTATCTTACATTAACTTTCGTTTTGGCATAAAATATTTAGTTTTAAGTTAGGATATGGGTTCCCTTGTATAACATGTAATATTTATATAATATTATAAGAGAATTTTATTGGCGGTGTAATGTTCAAATTGGTAAAATATTTATATTATATTTATTATTATACTAAATGAGTTAGATACTTTTGTCAAGTAGATCATCAAATACTACTGATTAGATTATTAGATTAAATACTTTTGATTGAATAATTTTAGAAATGAAATTATAACACTCAATTTCAAATTTTGTTCTACTTCATTTCTCAGTAAATACTAGAAGGTTAATGGTAAAATTATTTTGGTGACTGTAAACAATAGAATCAGAATTGAAAAAGGAGATGACAATTTGTTTTAAAATTTAAAAATTGTATTTCCAAACTAATAAATTCTCCTCATAAACGTAATTTGGATTTAATACTTATCTAATACCCTATTTGAGATCTTTCTACATTCACGTGAAAATGTGCTTATAATTGCTGTATTTTTTTAACGTGATAGTGATACAAAAGAACTTATATAACTTTTTGGCTATCAAAACTAAAATGGTTATATTCAAGAATGTACTATTTATGTAATATTTGTCCTGAAAGTGTAGGATATGTGAAGATCATATGCCTCCGTTTTGCAAGGTTTTCACAAAAAATAAGGACAAGAAATAAGAATGAGCATGTCCATAGGAATTTGTAATGTTCTCCATGCACTTGAACATGCCCAATTATCAGAACATTAGAATCCCAAGTAGAATACCAGAAAAAGCTTTCCCCAGTTGGGGCAAAAATTAAATGACAGGAAACGGAAACATTTAGGTTATTCGGTAATATCTTGATGCCGCCTGACGCCTGGCTATATACCTGTACTTTGAAGGGCCGTCCCACCATGTATTGGTGCTGAGAATTTCACGTTCTAACCAGTATGGATCGTACTCTTTCTTCTCTCTCAGCCTCTGGAAGAAGCTTCCCCACTGGTCCATTACACGCCTTAGGCGAATACTCTTTTGACCACTAAAGACAAACTTGAGGATATCTTTTGCAAACCGGGTGATCTCCTCACCTTCAATGATGAAACAATACTGAAAGGCAGACATCGAATGACATCAATCAACAAAGATGTAGTCAAGATGATGCATGTCTGGATCCACTCAGATCCTGACCTCCATATAATGATAGAAATCAATCCTGTCTTGTAAGCAAATTCTTCATATTCATACTACCATCCATTTGTTGGTCACACGTGTCCAGTTAAAAGGGGAAAATAAACAAACTTCTTTTCTCTGAATGAGGTTTTTTTATTTGATCCAAAGAGTTGAACTTACGTCTCTGGTAAAACTACATTAATGCTCAACCAAGAGAATCTTTGAGAGTCCAAAAAATTACCTCCTCTCATGCAGTAGATGCAAGGGGCACGCACACACACACACACAGAGGGCGGTTGAGGGGGGGGGGGGGAGAGAGAGAGAGAGAGAGAGAGAGTACCACAAATAAAAAACCAACAGTTGCCAGTATCACTTGCATAAGCTCATCTAACATCCCTGGGAGACCTTCGTCAGATTCACCAGAATTATCACCACCCCCACCACCTGGGCGATTTCCACCACTTCCTCCATCATCAAAGTATTCTTGTTTTTTCATCTGCTGACGTAACATATCCTCTATCGACTGTTCCTTCTTTAAATTTCCTATTGTCTCCTCAAGGGCTTTCCATGGAGAAGCCTGATGCCAATTTGCAGACAAGTGAGTTGGCTCCTCGACATTGGAAGCACTTTAGAATCTTCTTGAAATAGTGTTCTATTTTGTTTCCTCTTTCTTTCTTTTTTTGGTGGAAGAAGGGGGGGGGGGGGGGAAGAGGGGGGGTAAGAGAAAGAAGAAAAATACACTGGAAACAGTGCCAATCAGTTTTGTTGGGTGGTGAGGTGTAAGAGTTTCATATCTTGTCAGTAATAAGAAAATACTCTGCATCAAGAAACCTCCACAAACAAACACAATGCATTGACCAACTATATTGGGGAGGGAGGGAGGGGAAGAAAAACATGAGTTTAACTGGTTATGACATCTACAATTTTTTTTTGGTAGTTAGTTTTAACAAATTTAACTTTTTAGGACTAGATGTCACTGCAAAAGAGGGCACATGGCCTGCATCAGACCACCCCTTTCATATGCAGGTAATGTAGAGAGAGACTGGATACAGAAAAGCCTCAGCTCTAACTGCTTGTTCAGATATGCTAACCTATATAAGAGCAAACAAAACCAAAACTTAATTAGGAAATTAAACAACATCCTGAACTCATCAAAGTCCTCAGGTACTCCTATTTTTCGGTTAGAAGCAGCAGACTAGTAAGCAGGTGGCCTCAGTACTGGTAAAGGCACATGGCCTGCATCAGGTCACTCCTTTTCATATGCAGTATTTAGGGAGACTGAATATTAAAAAAAAAGGGATAAGCTCCAACTGCTTAATCAAATATGCTAACCTATATTCAAGCAAACAAAACCACAACTTCATTGGGAAATTAAGCAACATCCTTAACTCATCACAGCCCTGAAGGTACTTTTACTTTTTCGGTTAAATGTAGCGAGACTAGTAGGTAGGTGGCAATAATGCAGGTCAAAAAGCAAAAGTTATATTCTTAGTATTTCCTTCAAAACAACTGCCTTGCTCAGCAAGCAAAAGAAAAGACAAATTTAAGTAGTCAAATTCTGAGAATGAGATAAAGTCAAAGCGTCTCTGCAGGATTCAAGTTTTACAAGCTTTATCATTCCCTTCAACCCCCCTACTCTTCTCTTCTTTAATATCAGCTTTAGAGATGTACTCCTATTTGAGTGCTTGATTTACCATGTCAAAGAGTTTCAAGAAGATATTACCTCATTACCATTATCTGAGTTGCCTTTGCCGCCAAATAAACAAACAGTAGTATGTTGCCGCTGTTTTGATGTAGCACCAATAAGTTTAGGACAAAACTTTGGGAGTTTGGAATTCAGATAAATTGATGAAAGTGTACTCGGTTTGAGAGAAGTCTTAGGAAGCAAAAAGGTCTGCACTGGGGTTACGCATACGATGGGAGGCACGGAAGTAAGTTGGCATGTATTAGTTAAATTGAAGGATGGCTGCAATGTAGCCATTTGAATGGAGTTGATCTAATCAATCAGCTTAGTCACTTGGTCAACCACATCAAGCTCAAGCACCCCAGGTATACGATATTCAGATATATCTGCACATCAAAAAAACCATCAGAAGTTCTGTAAAATTACTGCTGCAAGGTTAGCTGCCAATGTTATTTGACCTCCCGAATTCACAAATGAAAATGAAACAAAAATCTCAGCCCTGAACGTTCTATACCCGCGAAACCTGGATTGTCCCACCCCAGAATTCGAAATTCATTCCCAAAACCCACGAAACCCAAACCTGGAGCGTGAACTAAATCACATAAAATAACTAAACATATTAAATGAAAAGATGAGAATAAAATAGCACAAAAACTACACTATAGTTCTTGAAAAGTGAAGAGAAATGGCTACTAAGTTACAAATGAGAATAAACAAAAAGTACAATGTGGTTATTAATCTACTTGAAACAACATGTTAATAAATTGCAACTCACAGTACTTTGAGGTCAAGTGAGGATTTCCTTTTTCTTTTTTTTTTTTGCATGTGTGTGTGCGCGTGTGTGAAAAATGTTGTAGTAATCCATAGGTAATAATTTTACTCTTTTCCAGATTTTCTATCTTTTTCCTTCTTTTATCTTAATTTTAGTCATTCAAATGAGTATTGCCACTTCTCTTTTCAAAATTTTAGAAAGAAAAGTATGCATGTACAGAAAACCAAAACAGATAAACAATTATTGCACCAAAATAAGTACAAAAGTAAATACCAAAATGATAAGGGAGATCTATGTAATAGTAGTTTGTTATAGTTATGAGCTGTCAAATGTAATGCTGCAGTTATAAGCAATAGTTGAGTAACAGACTGGTAGTTACACTACTAGAAATTAACAATTTAGAGACGAAAAAATTCCGTCACAAATATGTAAAATTCCGTCTCAAAACTGGTTTGCTACGGAATTTGAGACAGAAAATTTCCGTCGCAAAAAGCCCCGTCTCAAATTTTGAGACGGAAAATTCCGTCTCAAATTTACACTTTGTCAAAATTCGTCACTGGCAACATATAGTGACGAAATATTCCGTCTCAAAAGTTTGTCTCTACTTTGTGACGGAAATTTCCGTCTCTAATTGCGTTAAAACTATTTTGTTGTTGACGAAATATAACGACTAAAATTTCCGTCTCAAATTTGAGACGAAAATTTCCGTCCCAAATTAGTCTTAAACTATATGAAAGATGTTGACAAAATATTTCGCCTCTATTCCGTCGCTAAATATTTCCGTCTCTATTCCGTCACAAACCTCACCATGTTTTTCTAAAAATTCCGTCTCAATTCTGTCTCTAATGTGATTGAGCTAAAATAATTTCCGTCACAAATACAATTTAACTAAATTTATTTCCGTCTCAAATCCGTCACTAATGCAATTTGACTAAAATATTTTCGTCTCAAATCCGTCTCTAACATGTTTTTTGTTGAAAATATTTTACCTATTTATTTTGTTATCCACACCTGTTAAACTATAATTATATACCAATCCATCCATTCATACCTATCCATCCATTCAACCACTACAACTCATAAAAGGCATATGTCCTCATACATTCCACCAATATACCATTCAACCCATACAATGTAACTCGTACTAGGTCTACACCCAACCAACCATACATTTCACTAAACCATTAAGTCATCAACATAGTGCCAAATTCCAAATTCACCATAACATAGTTAGATAGTTCACCAAGATAAAAATATCACATAATTATATACTTCACCAAAACTAAAACTAATATAAACATAGTGATCCAGACTAATTGTCCAATAGAGTAAAAAGAGACATAGCTAACTATTGTTAAAAGCAGCGCAGGAGTAGTAGGCATAAGAGGCAGGTTGATGCCAAGCCTAGCAAGTCTCTCATCAACATAAGATGAGATCAATTATGGGATAGAGTCTTTCAATACGTTAAGTTCTGTTGTAATTGAGTTGAGCTTCTCTTCAATTGAATGTAGCTTTTCCTTGGTTGATTCGAGCTCAGCCCTTAATGCCGAATCATCACCATAATTGCCATGAACAGAGCTTAATGAGGTAAATCCTGCAATGAGATAGATCCATGAAGCATCTCATTCGTTATATATGATAAATTAAAAGCGGACACCAAAAGAATTGATTACTGAGTCATATGAGGTCGCTATGCCAAGAACTTTATTAACATCACATGCACCAAGGCCATATGTACGACCTTTAATACTATCAAAGATCATACTACTTATAATAGCTACAATATAAGCACCATGCAGTAATGAATAAAAGAAAAGTAAATTAATTTTCCAGAGGCAATATATAATATTTTACAGGAGAGGTGGAGATCTAAGATGAAGAAAGTTGGTAAAAGATTATATTATAGTAGATTAATGGTGCTGCTTGAGACAAATGTCATATGTAATGATATTCTACTGAAGTCAAAGTTATATTCAATCATATTTTTATAAATTGTAAATAGTTGCGGTAGTACACAGTTTTATTTTTAATTCAACAAAATACATGTCGCTTTTTACAATTTATCCTCCGTATTATAGAAATACTTACTCGTTAACGTTATGCTAGTCTTTCATGGTAATATAATACTTAGATGTTGATAATCTAAGTCAACCAATCTACCATTGCACCTTTAATTTGTATATTATTAAGTGTTGAGGATTCTTAAATTAATAAACTTGAATATAATGGCTGCTGATCAGCAAATGGTAATCACCAACGCAAGTCCTTGTCAGTAAATTCCAAAAGATCATACTACTTATACTATCAAAAATGTATTTTTTTTGTTCTTTCCTTAGATTAAGATAAAATATCATGAATTGTTTTTAATATTCTTTTAAAATTTTAAGTTAGCTCTTAATAATTATTTATGATTTAGCTTTTTCTTGAACAAAAAAATTAAAGTCTCATCTCTTTTTCTTTCTCTTTTAATGGTAGTAGTTTTATTTATTTTCTAATTTAATATTTGGATGATCTTTTATCTTTTGTGTATTTTTATAGTTAAAATTAATTTTTTAGTTGTTGATATATTGATAAAAAATTATTCAAATTGAATTTTTTATCTACCAACGATAGTAATATAGCATAATTTTGAATTATAAAGTGGAAACTTGTAATTACTTCTACAATGTTTTTTTTTTCCTAGGTTCCAAAACTTGGACCTGGGCGCTTCTATCAAAGATCAAATAATTCTAAATATAAAACAAAAATAACAAAAAGGAATACTATCAAAGATCATTTTGATATCTTATAATAAGCTTCCACCAAACACAACTATATTTAAAATAATTCTAAATATAAATAGTATATTGTGATTGGAGTAAGAAATTATTTATATTTAGAATTATTTTAGGGTGTACTTGCAGGTGCAAGATAAGTATCTTACAATAAGCTTACTCCAAACACAACAAAAGTTTCATGCCCTGTAAAGGTAAGTTTGGCTCTGGAAATGGAAAGCCGGACTGGGCCTTAACATCGCATATTGCAGGAAAAAGCCAGAAGAATCAATAAGTTGAGAGTTCATCAAAAGCTCATACTAATTTTGATGTAATTAACATAGACTCAATTATTTGCGATGAACATTTATTGAAAGCTCCTAGTTATCATTTCAGTTGCACGCTTATTTTCATGATACAAAAAGTTAGACCAACACAAAATACAAATGCTACTAGACATGTATCAGGAAGCAAGATCACAACCAACCCATCAGCACCAATCACGAGCAAAATGCCATTCAAGTATGCTACTTTTTTCTGGTCAAAGCATTCAAGTTATGCTATATTGCGACACCTCAAAGTGCACGCGTCTTCTATACTATATAGAAAAGTATAGAGATGCACTTGATTAGAGTAGCTCCTAAAGAAAACTAAGAAAATAAGATTTTTCTCACTTCAGCCAAAAGGAAAATTCTTAGCAACTATGACAAGAAAAAAAAAGGAGGAAAATAATAGAGAGATAGAAATAGTTGAACACTTGAACTAAATGCAATTTCTTACTTACTTCAAGTACAGAATTAAATGTTAAAAGAAATCCAAACCTTTTGATGATAAGAAAAGTGGGCCGCTCTTGTAGACCTGCAAAGATATGCCAATGTTTTGAATTGCATAAGGTTCTTCTTCCAAACAACAACAACAGTCAACAACATTAAACTTAAACATGATTCAGTGCACAATAAAAGCTTATATCTTGAGCATTTCGTGCATTCATCACTACTGCAACCATTTGTAGTTCGCCAAAACAAAAAGTTAGAAACAAAAAATTTAGTTCACAATTTATATAATTCTAGTCTCAAACACTTATCTAGAACTTTCTAGACAACTTGATAAAGCTCGTTTGACCTATTAAAAACATGAAGTACACAAAATTCTTTCTCCATTTTACTCCTTTACAGATATTGCAAAATAAGTTTAGCAAACACACTAAACTCTGGAGGAACCTTATCAATGCCCTAATAATCCAATACCTTAACATGATCACTCACATTTCAAACCGGTGAAAAAAAAATAAAGAAAAACAAACAAACAAACAAGCAACACAAAAGATTAACAAACAACACATTAAGAATTGATCGTTAACAATGTTCTATTCTTTTATTCGTAAAGCGGGAGAAAACACAAACTGTAATATTAGACGAAAACCACAAACTATAAGTGTGGAACATAATGTACAAGGAAAAATATCCCAACCTTGACAGAGGTGACAAGGGAGAAGTTCTACCGAAAGAAGGATGAAGGATGCAGCAGCTTGGGAGAGTGATTGCGCCGTGGGAGAGCAGATGAATAGCCGCTTGGGAGAGAAAATAGGATGAGTGTGCCGCGGTCTTGATGAGAAGAAAAAAGATTAGGGTTTTGTTTATATATTAGGTTCAATTGTAATTAAGGCAAAAGTCTAGGGCTATTATTGTCCTTACACAAAATTGGATAATCCTCCCCTCCAAATCATCCCAATTAATTTTTCATAATTATATTTTTACTCTCATTAATTGTTTATTTCTTTTAAATTGCTCTCTAAAATAATTTTGTAAATGTATTTTTATATCTACTTTAAATTTTAAATTATAACTAAAATATTTTATTCACTTACTAATCAAGTCATATTTTTGTTTTAAGCTTTTACTTTCTAATTTGAATGGTTTCTTTTGAGTTTTCATAAATTATTTTACTTTCTAAGTTGTTTTACTTTCTAAAATATTCTTCAACTTTTTATATAAATAAAATTATAGTTTTTTAGAGTTTCATAAAATACTTGTGACAAGTTATCTAATTTATATTTGTAAAAAAGAAAAGATAAAGGTAAAGTTTCTTTTGAGTTTTTATAAAATGCATATCTTATATATAAGACAATAAACATTGTATCATTCATGTCAACAACATAAGCATTTTTTACTTATACTTCTAAGTTTTTTCAAACTATTTTGTTTCTTAAATATGTATGACTATTAATTGTAATAGAATAAGTAAATCATTTTTATCCTCATTTTGTTTAGTTAGAATTACATATTTGATAAAAATCATTAAATCAATAGCATATCTACAAAAAAAGATCAAATATTGCTAATATAACAATTGAATCAAACATTGCTAGTATAAAAAAGTCAACAAACCCCAACTCCCCCCACACACCATCGGTTTAGAAGAGAAAAACCCCGCTTCGCCTCGTCCAACGGTTTTTTTGGCAAAAATCCCTACCAGTCCCCTACGGTACTCCAACAAGATGAGGCGGGCCGGAGCAATGCCCCATTACCAACCCCAATAGTAATTTAGTATTTATGCCAATTAATTTTAATTTTTTTATAATTCTCTCCAAATTTTTGTCTCTCTTTCATCTCAAGTATTAAAATGTCTTAAATTTTTAATAATTTTATATTTCAATTCCGTCTTAGATCCGTCTCAAATAATTTGCTTCTCAAATTTAATAATTTTTATTTTCATAATCTGTCTCTATTCCATCACAATATTCTCAAACTTTGTAATATACATTCCGTCTCAAGATAAAATAAATAAATTTTAAAAGAAATCGGTCTCTATTCCATCTCTACTTCATATGTCTCAAAATAAGTAAAAAGATTTTAAAATATCCGTCTCTATTCCGTTGCAAAATATTTTTTCCTTACAAAAAATAATACTCTAATCGTAATTTCGTTCCTATTCCATCTCAAATATTCTAAAAAAATTATAGAAAAAATTCGTCTCTATTTCGTCTCAAAAATATTAAAATATTAAAATATTAATATACATTCCCTTTCTAATCCGTCTCAAAACTGACAAAAGCAAAAAACTATCATAAAAGTCGTCTCAAATCCGTCTCAAAGATTTATGACACACATTCCGTCACAAATTCCGTCGCCAAATATTATCTTTCCACCTTTTGAGACGGAATTTGAGACGAAAAATATTGCGTCACAAATTTCATCGCAAATTCCGTCTCAAATCCGTATACAAGTATGACAAACTTTTTGTGCAAGAGATCGTTCCAATTCCGTCTTAAATCCGTCTCAATTTGAGATGGAAAATTTCCGTCTCAAATTTTGCGTCTCTAAACTATCAATTTCTAGTAGTGTTATTTAGAAATATCTGACAACTGTCTATATATATAACTCGTGTAACTGACTCAATAATAGAATAATAATATGCTTCTTTTCTCTCTCTCTTCTTCTTCTTCTCTCTAGCTTTCATGGTATCCAAAGCAGAAAGATCCTGAATTCTCCATGGCCGATCTTTAAGAAGCTTCATGATCAGAGTTTTTCTTTAAGATTCTGCATCCTTTCTTCATTCTGCTTCTTCGATTCTGATCATTTGGTGTTTCTCACCATAATTTGCCCCAATTTTCTTACTTTTTTGGGCTAGGGTTTTTGTGATCAATTTTTTTCTATAAATCCTTCAATTCTCATTCAATTCTTGTTTTGTCTCCATCAATCAACTCCTCTCAATAGTGCGATCCAGAATCATCCAGTTTTTTCTCAATATATACAGTTTTTCACTTGATCTCACTTGATCTTCTCTGCTATCTTGTGTTGGCTATGGCTCCTTCCACTTCAGCAGCTCTTGGTGATGAGGTTACTGGATTGAAGCCTTTTCTCCAGAACTTTAATCATACTACCTTTGTGAAGCTGGACAACACAAACTATGCATTTTGGAGGCCTCAAATTCAAGTGTTGTTCAAAGCATATAAACTGTTTGATCATTTGACTGGCTCAACTCCACCTCCTTCTGCAACTATTTTCCATGCCTCTGGTATAGAAGAATCAAATCCAGATTATATTAATTGGCAAATTCAAGATGAACATCTCAAATTGTGTCTTCTGTCCACAATCTCTCCATCAGCACAGCAACAAGTCTCTTATCTGTCAACCACTGCAGAAGTCTAGAATGCCTTAGTTACTAGGTACAATTCTCCTAATCGGTCTCATGTTTATTAGCTGAAAATGAGACTCTACACTCTATCCAAGGGCACTCTATCTATGACTACTTATTTGGATCATGTCAAGACTTTGGTGGATAGTCTTCATAATGCTTCAGAAACTGTTTCAGAAGAGGATTTAGTCATGTATATCCTCAAAGGACTTCCAACTAAGTATGAGCCTATAAAGGCTTCTATTAGAACTAGACCTGTCCTTATTACATTGGCAGAACTTACTAATCTGTTAATTGCTGAAGAACATCATCTCCAAATGAGTCATTCAGTTTCACTCACTAATGCATCCACTTAGCATACTGCTACTGCTTTCTATTCAAATACTTCTCAGAGAGGTAAAGGAAGGAATAACAGAGGAAGTAGATGTGGCAGACTACAAACAACATCACAGCCTAGGCCTGTTACTCCATTTTCAGGAATTCTAGGTCCTGCACCGTCATGATCTTCTTCTTCCCAACCCTCTAGTGCTTAAGGCTTAACAACAAAAGTTTATTGCCAAGTTTGTAGCAAACCAAATCACATTGCACTGAATTGTTGGCATAGGTTTGATGGAGTTAACTACCCTTCTGAACAGTTTGCCCCTAAACAAGCTAACATGGTCCAACAATCTACAACTAGTAATCAACAGTCTCCTGCTTCTCAGTCTTGGATCTTGGACTTAGGGGCTAATTCACATGTCACCAATGATGCAGCTCAACTTCAGACACTATTTTCTTACACTGGCTCTAATGCTGTGGCTGTAGGAAATGGACAACAATTGTAGATTCAGAGTATGGGTAGTGGTATTCTTTCTATTCCTTCTCATTCTTTCTTTCTCTTAGAAGTTCTTCTTGTTCCTCATATATCTCAAAACCTGTTGTCTGTTCATCAATTCACCATTGATAATAATTGTTCTATTCTTTTCACTTTTAAGGAGGCAATTATACTAGACAACAATTCCCACCAAGTCTAGTACAAGGTCCCTATAAGCAGGGACTTTACTGCCTTCCAAGTTTCATCTCTTCATCCACTCTTAACAAACCCCAAGCTTTGTCTTTTGTTGCTATTATATCAAATCCTGAAGCAAATCTTTGCATCATAAGCTTAGGCATCCCTCAGCAAATGCTTTAGCTGTATTGTCTGAAGTCTTGAATATTAGATTACTTGTTTCTAGTATAGATTGTGAGGCTTGTTCTTTGGCAAAGGCACATAAGTTGTCATTTTCCTTGTCTTCTTCTGTTGCTAATTTTGCATTTGAGCTTGTACACTCTGACATCTGGGGCCCTGCTCCTGTAAAATCTAATGTAGGCTATAGACTTTATATTATTTTCTTGGATGACTATTCTAGATATCTGTGGCTTTATCCTTTGAAGAATAAGTTTGATGCTTATCAAGCCTTTCAAAATTTTCATGCTATGATCACTACTCAGTTTAATTCTATTATTAAGATCTTTAAAACTAATAATGGCACTGAGTACTTAAGCCACCAATTTCAAACATTTCTGCATTCATTAAGGACTATTCATCAAACTAGTTGTCCATACACTCTTGAACAGAATGGCAGAGTGGAGTGAAGGCACAAGCATTTAATTGAAACCACTCTGGCTTTGTTGCATCAATCACACTTACTGTCTTCTTTCTGGATTGAAGTATTAGCTATGGCAAATTTTTTGATAAATAGATTACCTATTCTTGTTCTTCAACAAAAGTCCCTTTTTGAGGTTCTATATAATCAGGTCCCAGATTATAGAGCTTTCAAAGCTTTTGGCTGCTTTTGCTATCCTTGGATAAGGCTTTACACTAAGCATAAATCTACTCCTTGTGTTTTTCTGGTTTATTGTTCTACTACCAAAGGGTTTAAGTGTATGGATATAGCCACTCATAGAGTCTACATATCTGGACATGTTCAGTTTAAGGAAACAGTGTTTCCATATGGTAGTTCTACCACTTTGACAACGGATGATTTTCATATTCCTTTGCTGTCTACTGAATCATTTGTTGTTGACTCTGGTACTCAGCATTCATTCTCCATGAGTCAACCACTGTCAATATTCACTCCTCCCACATCTCATATGCAGTCCACTTCTTAATCCTCAAATGATTCATCATCTAGTTCTTCCTCATATTCTTTTACATCTCATTTTCAGTCAACACCTGCAGAGACATCACTGTCTATTGATTCTGCTAATGGTTCTCCTATTTTGTCTTATTCTAGTACTTCTTCCATAACTCCTACAGAAGATTCATTGCCTGCAGAATCTTCATCTTCAGAATCACTCAGCAATCTTGCTCCTTTATCAATTCATCCTATGCTAACCAGGTCCAAAATTGGATGTCTTCCCCTCCTTTGTATCAACTTCATACCCTCATTACCACTCCTACTACTCATGAACCTGCTCATATAAAGAAGCAGCCAAGTACCATTGTCGGGTTCATGCCATGACTGAGGAATATCAGGCTTTAATGTTTCAAAAAGACTTGGGATCTTGTTCCATTGCCTGAAGGAAGACAGTCTATAGGATCTAAATGGGTGTTCAAAATTAAGCACAATCCTGATGGCTCTGTTGCTAGATATAAAGCTAGGTTATTAGCTAAAGGGTATCTGCAAGAATATGGTATTGATTATCAGGAGACATTACCAAAATAAGAACAAAATGAATTCAGTTCGTGGCATAAGAAAAAACAAATCACATAAACAATTCACTACAGATTCTCACTTGAACAGTGTCTCGGCAATACACGTGGTGGAGGTGTGGAGCCTTAATGCTGCAATCGTTTGTTTGTCTCAGTGAAAGCTTGTGACAATCGTTCATCAACTGGTTTGGGAATGGGGCAAAAGATGCGATTTACTGAATTTTCTTTAGTTGTCTAGACTAATCATGAGTTTGAAATGGTGAGCAAGTGGTTTTCTTTTTCCTTTCCTTTCTTTTCCCCCTTCTCATATACCAGTTGGAATTATGGTCCAAAATATAGTATCAATATAATTAAAACTAGAATAATATGTTTTAACCTTCTCCGTCACCTTGAAGTGGTTCTCCATCACCCTGCACCGGAAAATCCGGCCATGGTCATGAAGATGAAAGAACACTAAACGTTTCTCGTCCTATTCACATGTTATATAACCGTAAAGATTTAGACATTAAGAAAAATTTGGAAATGGTGGTCCCAAAGCAACACCCTTGAATTCTAGACGTATTCGCCAGTAACTACAAACTGTACATTTATCTTCTTATATCTGAAGCTTCCATAAAACTTATAAAACATGAAATTCTACATGAAGAATTAATCAATCCACTTTTGTGCTTCGTCAATTAAATTCTAAAGCTAGCTACCCGAGCTCGAGACACCACAAAATGCACATAGAGCACACAAGGTCATACACATACTCTAAAAAAAAAAATTTAAACCAAAATTAACTCATTTCAGAAGAAAGCGGAGCTCGAAATTCAAATAGCAATGCAAAAAACCCTAAATGCCACAAAGGAACATTAATCAAAACTATTAATCCACCGGATGTAGAATTAGTACAATCATGTGACAGTGAATAAAGCCCTAACTTAGAAACTATGCATAACGAGAGTTTCGTACACCGAACCAAAATAAGACGGTGAAGTTTAGAGATATAAACCTTTTGTTCCTTCGTCTGAGCAACGGCCACTGTGGTGAAGCAACAGTAGGGTCGTGTTTGTTGATCCGATGATGAATATGATGATACGCCTTCTATGGGCCTTGCTTGGTACTCCTGACGGGCCTGAAACTTTCGGCCCAATTCTTTTTCCCAATAACAAGTACGGCCCACATTGTTTCGATTTGACAAACTTTTAGTTGGACTTTGATTATTATCCAATGCGTTGTATATGCCTATTTTTGGGTTACCTTTTTATGCTAGTTTATGGAACCGCGAGTGAATTTTAATTTAAATTTAGATATTCATAAGATAGAGAATGGAAAGGATAAAGGTTGAAAAATTAATTTATTTTTTAAATTTTTTTAGTTAGTCTATTAATAGTAAAAAATTGAGGTTAATGATTTTAAAAAGATAAAGAAATAACCATGAAGTGTGACTTCATATGGCGCTCAAGTGTTAAATAAAAAAAAAATCACCCTAAGCATCAAACTTGAAAAAAAAAACACATACACACGCTTTATGAGATGCCACGTGATAGCCTAACTTTTTCTTTTAAGAAAAAAACTATATTTGTCATTATAAAAGCACTGAGAAAAAAGGAAGAAGGGATTGCATGTTTAAGTAGTTAAAGATGTTAAAATTAAAAAAATTAGTTTATCTTTTAAAAAGCTCAGATCAATTTATGAGTAGTAAAAAATGGAGTTGACTTTTAAAGAATAAAAAATGAAAAAAATGAAAGAAACAATCACATGCTACTCAAGCACTAAATGAGAAAACATTCATATACTCACAAGGAAGGAGGATTTTTCAAAAAAAAAAAAAAAAGAAGAAGAAGAAGAAGAATAAGCTCAAAGGATTGAGCGGATGAACATGAACCATGACACTCCACACATTACAAGAGGCAAAAAAAAAAAAAGAATCATAATTGGCACACTGATTTTTCTATATGAAACAAAAAATATAGTAGTGTAGATTTTTCAGGGGGAAAAAAAAAGAGAGTAAGCTAAAATGGTTGAGGAAGTAACACATGGGACTCCAATCAACTATTTTATTAAATAGTAAAGATAGATTATTATAGATAATAGGATAATTTTAATTAAATTAACTTGTATAATTTTAATGAAACCATTCATGTGTGTATAACTATCATAGCTTGTTGTATAATTTTAGTTAAATTAGCCATATAATTGGAATTAACATAATTAGTAGTATAATTATAACTAAATTAGTTATATGACTAGAATTATCAAAATTTCTTGTACAAACTCTAATTAAATCAGTCACATGTCTATAAGTATTATAGTTTGTTGTATAATTTTATTTAAGAGAGTCATAAAACTATGAATAATCATAGTTTCTTGTGTAATTCTAATGAAATTAGTCTTATATTGATAATTATCATAATTTGTTGTAAATATAGTTCTAAAAGAAACGAGGAAAATAGACTTCTTCCTCATTGACACGATATAGGGTGAACCATGTTATGGCATTTTACATTCTTCAATTTTTTTTTTCCCACATCTTTTTTAATTATCAGGATTCTTTTTCGTTTCTTTTTTTTTTTTTTGGGGTAAAAGTAAAAGCTGTAGTAATTTCTGCTATTTCTTTTTTTTTCTTTTTCTTTTGACGAGATGGTATTGCACAGTTAGAGCATACGTTGCTGTGTTAGGATTTGAAGATAAATAATCCGTCATCAGTCTTTATGAGTGTATGTGATTGTATGGTGCAGAAATTCGGTGAACGAATGCGCACCAATTCAAAGCACCAGGTGCTGGCGGTGAATTGCAATCTTATCTCCGATCGCCAATGTAAGAAGCCAAAAGGTCGCTATTTTCGGCAAGAGCCAGTTCCCCTGGCTTCATGGGCGTGTATCCTAGGTGCGTATGGAGTCCGCCCCTGCACACATTAGGTTTGAATATTCAAGTCTTGAGGTACCATGAGGTATATGAAATTGACATGAATCAAATATGATTCTATCCAAAATATGTATTTCATCATAAGAAAGAAAAAATGAAGATTGTATGAACATATTGAGGTATAAAAAGAAAATGAAGATTGTATGAACATATTGAGGTATAAAAAGACAATCATCACAAATGAAACAAAATGGAGTATGAATATATGGTCATAGGGAACTATTCATAACGTTGTGGCTGAAATAAATGGCCGTAGAGCCATTTAAGAGATTTCATTTTACACTGTTATCTCATGCTGAAGAGTCATTAGTTGTCTGTAAGAAACTGTCTATGGAAGAGAATTGAATTTGCAATTCTCATTCACGTAAAACTGGTACAGCCCCTTTGGACCTATTCTTCTAACCTGTGGAGCTCGAGTTCTGTAAATGAAGTGACAACTGACCACGTTTTGCATTGGGCGATGGGCTAAACATCATACTTGCAAAGGTTATCAAAGCCCATGTATTCATGCCGATGAACCTTGCCAATCATGTTTGAGATTCCAACACCACCTGATTGAACAAGTAATCATTTTCATGTGATCAATGTTCTATTTCTCAACAAGTTGCAGACAGCTGAGACGCAATGACAGGTTAGGTAAAGAAAATCCATTCAAGGGGAGACTAATAGGAGAAGGTAGATGCTCACCTAATGATATTGCACTCACAAAAATTGTGAATGCCAAAATGAAAATGATGATCGATGCTCGTCCCAAGATTATTATGATCCTCCTCACGATATGCTGCCCAATAAAAGCAGCAATAGTTGCCACAACAATGAAGTATAAAGCTGCCAAAGCAAGTGTTAGATTCCTAATAACTACATTTAGCCTACTATTTTAGGCACAGATGAAACATCATATACCAAGAGGCTAACTGTTTTGAAGGAGGGAAAACAGGGAAGCGGGGGTTGGGGCAGGAAGTGTTCGTGATTGGAGATTAACTTACCATATGGGACTGGAAAACGTTTTAGAAGATAATACTCCACAACAGACATGGAAGACGAGAACATCATTGCAAAGGTGGCCGTGGCACTGGAAACCTGTACAAATAATTATTTTTAGACTAAAGATCACCAAATAGTTGCCTTGCATAGGATAGCAAGCTAACACAAGAGCTAATAATACCTTATTACCTTGCTTTGGGGTGGGATCCTATATGGAAAAACTACTGATGCAAACTAAAAATATCTGGCCTCACTTTTTCTACGATAAGAAAATACATGCAATATATTGGTGAATATATCATATTTACAACAATAAACATCCAATTTGCTCATCTCCAAAAATGATTAGTTTTCTATTGCTGTTATATCCGTTTGATGCTTAGAATAATAGTGCTCTATATGATCCTGGGTACATTGTTGAAATACCTCTTATGGGATGCATCTTTTGGCGTGAGATGCAATTGTATTCATTAACTTCAAATATATTTAGAACAACTTCCTCAACAAGCAGCAAATCTTCCATCCGCTACCATTAGCTTGGGAACTAATGGAGTAAAGGAATGATAGATGTTAAAATATATTTTCTGCTTTACATCATGAAATCAGTAACTCACCTGAGGGGGAACTCCAAGTTCCAAAAACAGTGGACCCATAATAAATCCTCCACCAAGACCAAGCAGCCCCCCGACCACACCAGCCAAAACTCCAAAGAAGCAATAGATGATCAGTTGGCTCACTTGGAAGTTGGTCCCTGCATCTCCCTTGGACGCAATCTTTCTCCAGCCTTTATACAGGCTAACTGCTTCGTATGAGGATACACCAACTGAAACTGGGATCTGCATTGCATGTAAAGTACAAGTGGTATTAACGTCTGTGTATTATTTTTAACTAAAAGGCGACATACATTTGAAAATCTAGTAAGCTTTCGGAAAAATTTCCAGTGACAATTATACAGTGAGTCCAAAGAAATAAGATCTAATACTGTTTCCGGTGACAATTATACAGTGAGTCCAAAGAAATAAGATCTAATACTGTTCATTTACCTGCAACAAATTGACCACCCAGTATTCTGCTGTACAAGTAGTTGTATAATTCTGTTTTCAACAGGAACCACAATGTTATATATTCCATCAATTGCAGATACAACACCAAACTAAGAGTTTCTCAACAACATAATATGAAGCAAAATCAGATGGTAGAAAAAAGTGAAAACCTTGAGCATTTGCAGCACAAGAAAAGCAACCCAAACAAGAACAAGAAGTCCAAATTCCTTCCAGCAAACATTCTCGATAACTGACACCTGTGATTACTGGAGATATTAGAGTTGAAACCTTTAGGGAACACAAATTCAGCTTTGATGATAAAGTTACCTTTGGTTCTTCAGTGTCCTTGTTCTCTTTGCTGTTGTTGGGCCCACCTGGAAGCAGCTTATATTCTGCTTCTCCAGCAGTGCCTGCATTGACATAATATGCAAATGCTTTACTTTCTGCACCATGGGCAGTCGTCTTGGGCAGCCACAAATGAAAGGAAAAAAAAAATGAAAACTGGAGCAATACTTTAAAGCACAGACTTTAAAAGGGATCTTGTAAATCAACCTACCATTTCCCTGTATACGTTTCTCAGCCTCCTGAACAGAGGAGAATTGGGAATCAGAATGAGCCAAAATTAGTTGCAATTAAAAAGAGACAAGGATGCCAAATTGCAGACAGTTTATTCCATCCTTCCATCACATAAAGGAGTTAATACTGATGATATTGCTCACTCAAATCAGGTAAAACACCATCAACAATCTCATGTTATATCAACTTCAAATGCAGAGAGATTGACCTTTTTCATGATGGTTTCCTTTTTCCATGTTTCAACTCCTCTCAAGAATGCCTTGGTTGATGTGCCTGCAATTACCATATAAATAGAAAGTCTTGGTGGAATACTATGCAAAATTAACAGAGTGTAGTATAACCAACCATTACCTACGAAGAGAACAATCAATAGTACAGTAACCATCCAGTCGGCAAATATCACATTGAATGCAACTCCAATACTGATCCCCAACATAAGCATTGGTTGGATTAGCACAGCCAAGTCATAGTCAATAATAGGCATGTCAAGTGTGGGATGTCGGAGCTTAAGATTATAGTAGACGGTAGATGCTGATGCTCCCATGATCATACCTGTCAAAGAGGAAAACCTTTTTCTTTGATCTCTGGACCATGACTGGATAGTTCAAGCCACACAAAATGTCAACCTAGCTTCTCTAACAAAACAATTGACGTCTTTCTCTGATAGCAATCAATTGACAAAGAGAGGGAAGAATTAATTAATTAATGGAAATTGCATAGACCACATGGAAAGTGGTGTTCCTAATCTTAGAATGAGGCCTGTGATCAGGAATGCTCCATTTTATATCATTATAAATTATTCTATTCACATTATTACAAGTAACTTTATCCAGTATAATCTGATGGATGCAAATTGTAACATTTTGGGTGGAGAGTTCTCGAATAAATTTATCAAGCATGATATGAAATAGGCTACATATTGTTTCATCTTCCACCGGTTACCAACAAAAGGGATCTGATCCAACACATCGTGAAAAGTAAATAAGTTGCTTAAATATGAACCATAAATCATCGAAGAATCAACGCTAATCCGATTTGCTCTTACATTTCGAAATAGCAGTTGCTGACTTAGGATCAAATCCAACGATCAAACTAAGCATAGGAACAAAAATTCCACCACCTCCAACACCACCTACACTCCCAAATGCTGCTCCAAGAAAACCAATTATACTACCGACAACAATTTGCCAATCAAATTTCATTTCCTGTAAAAGCATCCAATACAATTTCACGTTTAATGTCCTCA
This sequence comes from Cordia subcordata, assembly GCA_028554755.1. Lineage (NCBI taxonomy): Eukaryota > Viridiplantae > Streptophyta > Magnoliopsida > Boraginales > Cordiaceae > Cordia > Cordia subcordata. Next base: position 9,287,923 of record JAPTOF010000001.1, read on the forward strand.
AAAGCAATCACATATTTAGAACGAAAAAATAAAGTCAACTGCACAGAAAGAAAATCAAAGTTTACTATATAACTTCATCACGCTAAAACACAAAGACGTGCTTGTAATGTCAACTCAACAGAATTGCCTAGATACTTGGATCAAATTCACATGTTCCCCTCCTCACACCTTCTGCTACCTATAATGGTCTTTGTTCTATTTGATATTCCTTCTGTTTATGTATTACCTAAATATATATACATATGTATACATGCAATTTTGCAAAGATCATAAAGAAGGAAATTTGGGTATATGATGAACAAGTGTGTAAGAATAACTAATAGTTCTTGATTAATCAGATTTGAATTTAAGATAGATATACACTATTACTCACAACCATGATTGATACAAACAACTCTTTTTCATTTATATCATCATAACTATCTTATGAATGCCCCATGTTGACATAATCTCTGAATGGTTTATAAGTGTGTGTTATGAATTTAAAGTATAACTCAATAACCATTTTGGATCATTAGATTCAGAATTTGACAGAGACAATCTTAAACTTACTTACATGAAAGAACAACTCAAACTCAAACCAGAATCAAAGCAGAACAGTAATAAAAATAAAAATAAATAATGAAGAAAAGGTTGTTCACGATATGATGCACTTACAGGCCAAACATGTTGGTATCCCGATTTATCTGATTGCCACAGGAAGTTCAACCAACCAACTGAATCTGCTCCATACTCATTGGAATTATGGCCTAAAGCTTCCATCTTTATGCTTCTTTCAGCTGAAACAAAAATAGAAGCCAACAAAAAGCTCCATATTATTGTCAACAATGGCTTGAATGCTCTCCATCTCACCTCCATTCCCTCCATTCAAATCCCAAAATTCCACTTTTTCTGGCCCTTCAAACAAATACCCAAAACAAAGAAGCAAAATTTTTAAATACCCAACAAAAAAGAAGCAAATTTTCTCTATTTTTTACACTATCAACGTGTAATGTGATTAGAAAAGATGTGAGGAATGAGGAGTTGAATCTTTTGGGATGTTATTAAATGGTGGTTGTGATGTAAAGTTCATGAAGAGAGAGGATCTGCTGACATGGATACAAACAAGCTTAAAGATAGATGGCAAATTTTATGGAATTTTTGTGGGGTGTTTTTCATGTTTGAAATTTTTGACACGTGAGGGACCATCATGACCACATTGTGGCACGTTTGGTGCGTACTAATTAATTAGAAAAGATTCAATCTAACATCAACTCATTCTTGTCCCTTTCCATACACGTGATTGTCAATGTGATGCTTCTCCTTTAGCTCATTTATTGCTTTTTCAACTGAAAATTTAGCGAGCACATTGTTTGTACTTGTTTCACTGTGGAGCAAAAAAGGGAAAAGGTTGCTCAATTTTACAAAAGGGTTTGTGATATGTTGTTGTCTTGGGTGAATATTCAAGTGGTCTAAAAGACACATCTGAATATTCAAGTGGTCTATCAGATCTGAGGCCTCATTGTTTTATTTATTTTTTCTGATAGTAACCCTCCGATTTTCGGATCGATAAGTTATTGCATATAATATTCTTTTTCTTAGATAAGCGAGATGTCGTATTAACTATTAAAAATATATACATTTAAAAAAGCCAAAAAGCTGCCCATTTTGCGTGAAGAGTCCACCTTCTAAGTTTCAATTTTCGACAGTTTTCTGTTCACAAAGAGATCCCTATCTTTTTTTCCTTTTTGGTTATATACTTTACGTTCATAAGATTTGAACTCGCAACACGTCTGGAGGAAGTTTTTTTAGGACTTGTTGAGATTGATTTTGTAAAAGTATTTTTATTAATAATTTTTAAGAAAAATATTTTTGTGAGAGGCTAAAAGTTTTGACTTTTGGAGGAAATTGTATTTGACCTTTTCAATTTTTTTGGAACTTAAGCCAAAAAAATTATTATGAAAATATATATAATTATTAGAAAAATATATTTTTCTTAAGGAAAAAATATTTCTTTTTTGAAAAAGAACCAATCCAAACAGGCCCTTAACATCAAGATAACCTTATTGCCCAATTGTTCTTTGTTCCTTGTTGGAGTAATTTTCCAAAATCATTGGTCGTAGAGGTTAACCGGCAGGCTCAGTGAGTACATCGATTATACCGGTTGAAGGGATTAATCGATCGTTAAGTCTAATGAGTACACTATCTCTACCGGACAATGATTTGGGTTGACCAATATGATTGATCGATAAGGACAGAACATGACCGTCGTGATTGTTTGCATTGGTATTTTCAATTAAACTTCCAACACGTGTGTCTGTTCATATTAGATACATAATAGTCTATAAGTAGGCATTGTTAGGAGCCTCTAATAGCATGAAAACATTCATAGCCAAACCTGTTTTGCCGATATGCTTCCAAATTAAACTCAAAGTATATTTTACTATAGAAAATTTACTTAACGCCTTAGATATCCTTGCCATCTGCTGGAGGAACTTGAATTGGCAGTGCAAATCAATTCAAGTTGTTGGCTTCTTTGCATTTCAAGGAATATTTACACAAACCCCTTTGCATACCAAATTGATACAGACAAACAAATTTTGTAGAAAATATTATTTACAATGCGCTTTGAAGTCATTTTTCAAAATTTTCCTATAATGTTCCAACATTCATAGGAGAAACCCACAAGATGCTTTTTCCTATTTATCCTCCTTGTGTGGTAGATTGCAGCTTCAAAGAACAATTTAGCAATGAGATTGCCTTTATGTTAAGGAGAAGCCAGCGAGAAATGTTGCCCCACGAATAGATCCAACGAGGTCTCATTGCTTTCTTCATCGCCATCAGTCATATTCTTTCAGTACATTCACGCTCAAAAATAAAGATGATCCCTAAAATTCAATGCAATATTTGCTTCAACTTTTAATAAAGTAAAAGTTAGATTAAGTAATATTTGATTGAATTGCAAATCTTGATTTAAAAGGGTTGATTTGCATAACTTTTAGTAAAGCAAAAATTAGATAAATAATGTGGTTGGAATGATTTTATTTTAAGATGTTTATTCTATTAAAATGAGAAGATATCTTATAAGATTTAATACATCATATTACATGCATGTTATTAAAAAAAAGACCTATACTTTTTATTTTTTAAAAATAAGCAATTCATCTTTTATCTTATTTTTTTATAACTATTTATGCATGTAATAAGATATTTTTTCATTTTAATTGGATAAGCATTTAAAAATAAGATCATTCCAGACACACTAAAAGTTAGACTTACAAAAAAGAGTAAGTTTTAGATGGTGTTTATGTTTGCTTATTTGGATGCTTATAAGCACCTACAAAGAAATACCCTCATTTGTACTTTTTATTTTTAGTGTATATAAGCCCCAAATAAGCACAGCCAAACATGCTCTTAATTTTGTGGGGGTGTGATAGATTCCGATTTCTAATATTCAACTTAGTATTTTCGTATATAAAATTTGATCAAGACAAACATTGGAAGGAAGAGAATTTGATTATAAAATGTATTTAATGAATGACTCTTTTTGCAACCTTGTTACGTTATAGCTACTCTAATAGAGAGACCTGATGCAAGAATAACATAGAAAGTCGATATAATCTAGTGGCCTAATGGGTGTTTGGCGTTATTTATTTGAATGTTTATTTTAATTTTAATGATGGCAGAAAGAGTTACGTCGGATAACTTTCTTCACCTTCCCTTGTTAAGCACCATAACTTTGGTATTAAAAGGACAAAAGTTTGTGTTTAGTTGACTTGAGATTCTATAAATGCTATCTGACTTGGTATTGAACCAATTATATACACATATCACTCTTTCTTTCTTTCTTTTTTTTTTTTTTTAGTGGAAGAGCTTATTTTGTGTGTCTGATTTGAAGGGTCACTGACAACTTTTATTCTTTTGGGTTGAAAGAGTTTATTTTGACCATATTTGACAATATTAAAAATTATTTTTTTAAGTTTTTAGTATTTTGATTAAGTTAAAATATAATATTTTTAAAAATTATTATTGTTCAATAAAATAGTATTGAAAGTAATGTTTTAAACAACTTTCACGTTTTAACTAATTTTTCGAAACGTTAAAATTTGACATTTTATAAAAGTTTTTAATGTTTCATCTTTTCGTCGACGATCTAACATTTCTCTATTCTTTCTAAAAATCTTAGTCTCTCTTGAATCTCCCCTACTTCTTATCTTTTATTTCACAAATATAAATAAAAATTGCAAAAATTAATTTCAAATTCCATCCATATCAAAATATATTTAAAAAGTATGAGTTTTATTAGCCTATTTATTATTTTATTTTGACAAAATAAATTTGAATCTGTTAAAGTATTACTTTTTATAATATTGATACATATGCTTCGTCCAAAAATTTATTTTGTTATGTTTTAAAAATAAATTATTATCATAAAAAATATATCTAATTGTAAAATAAATTATCTTCTTCCAATAATAGTAATAATAAATATAATTATCATAACAATAATAATATACAATATCAATGTTCTGTCATTTTGCTTCTATAGCTAATACGATAGCTAATTTTATTAAATACCTTTTGTTTTATTGGCTAATTAAATAACTATTTGATGATAACTATTATCTATCCTTATAAGATTTAAGATATCTTATCACATGCACCATGCATTTTATAGTTGTAAAAAATAAGATAAAATGCATTACTTATTTCTTATAAGATAAAAAATTTAGTTTTGTTTTGAAATTTTATAGGATACACAATAAGATTTCTTAAATCTTATAAAATGTATCCTTATTTCAATAGGATAAGTATCTTAAAATAAGACTATAACAAACAGAATATAAAGATGGTTTACGCTCACAACTCTATTTTTATATGGGTCGACAAAGTTGTAATCCTACTGAGCACAAGAGCAAAATTATCAATAATTGAGTTAGGATTGTAATTTTTTCCCACAAAATTTGTGAATTTTTAATTCATTTTTAAGCAAGAAAGTCAACTTCTACAAAAAAAAATTATTCATATATAAGTGTCAAATTGTATATTTTTACCAATGCTTACGGCCCTTATTGACCATAATAAAGCAAGGCAAGGCTGAGAATCTTTATCAACAGAGCATCATCATTAGATGGTATTAGATGGTTGTTGTAACATAACATAGCGAGAAATAGCATATCCACGAGGGTAGATCGTAAATTACTTGCTAATTTCATTGTGTTGTCACATTGTGCTCCCTCTATTGACCTAGATCGTTGCTTTTTTTCTCGTCGTTACCCCTTTCTCTTTTTGCATCATCTCTTTTCTTTCTCTCTCTTATCTTGTACGTCTTTCTCTTTTCTATACCTTTCTCAACATTGTTGTTTCCCACACACACACAAATGTGTATTCCCACACGCACACAAGTGTATATTCGTTGTTGTTCTCGTGCTCTAGTGGTGCTACTTCGTTGCTGTTGAAGCTCTTGTGACTATTGTATTATTGTTGTGTTGTTGCCAAAACTATGTTTACAGATAAAATTTTTGATATTTTGTCTAAATCAACTTTGTCTATTCTTTCCATTAATGAACAATATACAAGGCTGTTGTTCTTCCTTTCCCATAGCATCAATAGGTGTATTTTGAGATCCATGTGCGATTTCTTCAATAGCAACCCCAAAATTTGGTATGTTCTGAATCACACTATCATTCTCCAATTATCTAGCATGAGTACTTGTAAACATTTTCTACTCCTTAGAATTATAAAAGAGAACCAGCCTTGGAATATCCAATAAAGTAGCATAATTCCGACCTAGGGTCATATATAATCTATCCAACCCCAAATGTGGACATGACTCAAACTAAATTTGTGTCCTTCACAATGTGGAGTCCACATATTATGCAGTGTCCTAGGTACCAAAACCTTGGATTTGTTCTTTGAACATACTATATAAAATTTACGAACAAATAATATAAGAGTTGTAAATAGTTATGTGAATATATGGTATAAAAATTGTAAATATAGAATAAAATTTGTAAAATATAAAAATTTAACATTTTCAAATATTCGTTTGTGAATATATAATATAAAACTTTTGAGCATATAATATAGTAGAAATTAATAATTAAACTTATGAATATACCATATAAAAATGTGAATAACTAAAAGTCTTAATATAAACTATGAAAAAGTGATCATATAATATGAGTTAAAAAAATTAAAGGTTCTAAATATTTGATATAAAAATATTACACGTCCATATTGTTTGTGCACAATAAAAAGAATATATTACTCATATAATGCATAGTAAGTACACACAGTATGAGCACTGCATGTATTTACTCGCATAGTGCACACGCAATCCTCAAAGTCAAAGGTGGGATAAATAAGCATATTCTATTCACGAAGCTTAAAATTAAGATCTGCGCCACTCTTCGCATTAATAAATTTCTGCCTATTGTAAATTATTTAAGGTTACCTTCTAATTGGGGATCCTCAAAAGTTCAATCTCTCAAATGGTTCCTTGAAAGAATTCACGCAAAAATGGGTAGTTATTCTATCTGAAGGTGGTCATGGAGGGATGATCAAGGCAATTCTTACTGCAATTCCATCTTACGTGTTGTCCATCTTCTAAATGCCTATTTCTTTTTGCAAGCAAATTTCAGCTTCTCTTGCTAATTTCTGCTGAAATTTCAAGTGCCATTGGTCTGCTCGGCACTACCTCACGCTTCCCACGTCTCAAAGGGGACTTGATTTTAAGGATATCTATCCTTTTAACATTGCTCTTCTTGCAAAACTTACATGGTTTATTGTTTATGTAATGTCTCGATATCTTTTAAGTTAGATTTAGAAAATAATAATAATAATAATAATAATAATAATAATAATAATAATAATAATAAAAGAAAGAGACCTACCTAAAATAAGTTTCTTATTAAAAAAACAAAATAAAATTTTGACCTAATATAAGAAAAACTTTTATACGCTCTACAGAAGAGAACACCTAGGGTTATGTTGTGAGTTTACTTTCTAAGAAGAGGTTTCTGATTAACAAGATTTTTAGTATTTCTTTTTGAAAATTTGTGAAGTCTAGAATATATCTGAATGGTTGTGAACTCAGAACCCTATTGGTGGGGGTTAAACACCAATAACATCGGGATAGTACACTATCATAAGATTGGAATTCCTCTTGGACTTTTGGTGGTTTTGAGCTTATCAAACTATACTACGTCAGAACGGTGCTACCCGTCTGTAGCCACAGCCACCTTGTTGAATATGTGACTTTGGTCTTCAATTTGTTACTCTCTATATTTATTCATAGAGAAATTGTGAGTCACTAATTGTGTAGTTCTGTCATTGCAAATTCGTGTTAATTGGTAATTATTGGTGACTAGGCTTAGGTGTCATTTGACTTTTGCTTGTCATACAGATTATCGTTTTATTGTGTGAGGATCCTCTTACTGATATTGTTCTCATTGGGTTCTATGTGTTTTTGCGAATTTTGTTTTCCTTGTTGTGCTACAAAGAAAGAGAATTAGACTTAGGACACAGCTACTTGGAACTTTTAGAGTAAATTATTAATAAGTCCCCTAGTCCGAGCAATGTCAAACAACTTTTTCTTTATTTGCTGTCGAACAAATTGTTGTAATTGCATTGTTTTTTTTAGGATAAAACTTGGGACTTAGAAGTAGATTGAAATATCTTATTTTCTTGCTTGGAAGTCTGATATTTCACATTGATTATTGTCAGTTGTTTGATTCTTCATTTTATTATATTGAAAGTTAGAGCCTTGTACATTCGGGAAGGTCGTTCATTTCTAGAGCGCGGTGCGTTATGCCCAATAAAGGTTTATGGTTCTTAGGGCGTGACAGTTTTGGTATCAGAGCCAGGTTATGATTGCTAAGGGACTTAAGATTGGGTTTGGTCGCTCCCTATTTTGCCTAAAATTTTCGTCAAGCATTATTCCTATGATTGTCTGATTTTCGATTTTGTGATGGTTGTATAGGGAAACTAATGGCACCTAAGAAAAAGAGAAGTACTGCTAGTACAAGTTAACTGCCTCTACCTGTGGAAGACGATGAGAACATTCTAATAACTAACTTGGCTAGGCAACCGTTTGCTCATAAAGAAGGAGAAGACAGCGAGGAATAACTCGATGGAATAGCTAAAGGCATTTATCAACGTTTGGCCCAAAAGATTCGTCATGAACCTAGGAATGAGCTTGACGAGCAAACCGCACTGAAAAAGTTCATAAACATGAAACCACCACATTTTCAAGGAGAAGAAGACCCCCAAAAGGCCGGAAGGTGGTTGACTAATATAAAGGAAAGTTTCGTGCTCTGAGACTTAGTGAGGACCAGAAGGTTCGGTTTTGCACTTACTTGCTACAAGATACAGCATTGGAGTGGTGGAATATGAAACTTGAAGAATTGAATGAAGAGCTGCCAGATTGGGCTCGGTTTTGAGAGATGTTTGAGGCTGAATTTTATCCACCGGCCTATCATAACATGGAGGTAGTTGAGTTTGCAAATTTGATACAAGGGGACATGACTGTTGCATAGTATAAGAAGAAATTTGTAGAAATTTCCCATTTTGCTCCATACACAATTCCTAATAAGTACGAGAAAGCTAGAAAGTTCGAGAGAGGGTTAAAGGTTGAGATTCGTCTCCATGTTGTGTCTCGTCCACATAATACTTTGAAGGAAGTCATTGAGGCAGCTATTTTAGTGGAACAAGAATCGATAAAAAAAAATAGCTCATTTTAGCAACAAGATAAAGGATGGGGGTAGTTCTACTCATACAAAAGAAGGGCCATCTAAGAAACAACAAGCTACCAATCAGGGAATGAAGAATGAGGTTAAGTGTTCTAGATGCGAAGGTGGTCATCTTGTTGAACAGTGTCGTTGGACAACTGGTTCTTGTTTTTGCTGTGGAGGAAAAGATTGCCTTATCAAGGATTGCCCTAAGCTTGCAAATGATGCCAAGAAAAGAGGACAAAAGGATATCAAGGATTGCCCTAAGCTTGCAAATGACGCCAAGAAAATAGGACAAAAGGATGATGGAAAGCAATCACAAAATCTTACCCAACTTTACACACTTACCCATGGTGATACTCAAGCTTCTGAGGATGTTGTGTCAGGTACTCTTTATACTGGTTCAACATATGCCCATGTCCTTGTTGATTCCGGTTCAAACTACTCTTTTACGGCCCCATGTTTTGCAACTTTACTTGGCATAACAACTACATTACTTGCTTCTTAATTATGACTTCGGTAGGAACATCTGCTATAACTAATGTAGTGTATAAAGGATGCATAGTCCGAATTGAGAACCATGAATTGCTCGTTGATTTAATTGAATTAGAAATGAGGGATTTTGATGTAATCCTTGGGATGGACTGGTTAGCTGCATATCATGGGCACATAGACTGTTTCAAGAAACGTGTGATATTTCGTGTCCCTAATGAAGATGAGTTTGTATTTGTTGGGAAGGTACAACAAATGCCTAAGATGGTGTCTGCATGTAAGGCTCAGAAAATGTTAGCTAAGGGTTGTGTTACATATCTAGCATGTATCGTGGCCCCATCGTTAAAAAAATCTAAGCTAGAAGACATCCCTGTGGTATGTGAGTTTCCAGACATATTTCCTGAGGACATCCTGGGGCTTCCTCCAAATAGGGAAATTGAGTTTGAAATCGACTTAGTTCCCTGGACGACACCTATTTCAAAGGCTCCATATCGGATGGCACCTGCAGAGTTAAAGGAGTTAAAGGTACAATTAGAAGAGTTGTTAGAAAAGAGGCAAATTCGCCCAAGTATATCACCATGGGGTGCCCCTGTATTTTTTATAAAGAAAAAGGATGGAAGTATGCATTTGTGCATTGATTATCGAGAGTTGAATAAGGTAACCATCAAGAACAAATATCCTCTTCTGAGGATCGATGACCTGTTTGATTAGTTGCAATGAGCCAAGTTGTTCTCAAAAATAGACTTAAGGTCAGGCTATCACCAATTAAGGATCAAGGTAGGAGACATTCCAAAGACATCATTCAGAACGAGATATGGTCACTATGAATTCCTGGTGATGTCATTTGGGTTGACCACTGCACCAGCAACGTTTATGGACTTAATGAATCGAGTGTTCAAGCCTTTTTTAGATCAATTTGTGATTGTGTTCATTGATGATATACTTGTATATTCAAAAAGTAGGCCTTTTTTAGATCAATTTGTGATTGTGTTCATTGATGATATACTTGTATATTCAAAAAGTAGGAAGTAGCATGAGACCCATTTAAGGATGGTGTTGCAACTTTTGAGAGAGAAAGAGCTTTATGCAAAACTCAAAAAATGCGAGTTCTGGCTGACAGAGGTGGCCTTTTTAGGGCATTTAATTTCAAAGAAGGGTGTGTCTATGGACCCCTAAAAGATCGAAGCTATGACTACTTACCCCTTTTTTTGATACTTTTGTGAAAACATCTGTTAATCAGAAATCTCCTCATAGAAAGCAAACTCATAACCTAACCCTAGGTGTTCTCTTCTCCAGAGCATATAAATTTTTTTCTTATATTAGGTCAAAATTTTATTTTATTTTTTTAATAAGAACCTATTCTAGGTAGGTCTCTTTCTTTTATTATTATTATTTTTCTTCTTCTTCTTCTTCTTCTTCTTCTTCTTCTTCTTCTTCTTCTAAATCTAACTTAAAAGATATCGGGACATTACAGCCTCCCCCTCTAAAAAAAAGTTTCATCCTCGAAACTATGCGGCGGGTTATGCCCAATAAAGGTTTATGGTTCTTGGGGCGTGATAGCTTTAAACCCAAACTCATTGCTTAACCAAACTCTTAAACCCCTTTATTTCAAGCACATTGATATTTGGAATGCCAAGCTTGGTAAACGAACCTTATGGGGCTGGAGAAGTATCATTTCAGGTCGAGGTTTTTACCATCAAGAGTGCAAATAGTCGACTAATGATGGAAAAACTGTTAGGGACTGGGAAGACTATTGACTCCAATCTCTAAATCCTTATCTAAACCTGATCTTTCTGATGACCTCTTTGTTTGTGATATTAATAATCACACCACTCATATTTGGGATCCCTCTATCTTATTAAACCTTTTTCCTCGTGCAAATTCAACAGGAAATCAAAGCCATCCATCTCACACACAGTTCTAGATGACACTCCTTTTTGGCCCTACAACTCAAATGGGCTATTCTTAGCAAAAAGTGGCTATGTGGCTGTTCTCAAATGCAAATCTGCCCATGCTAAGCACAACTCATCAACTCACAGTTTCCTTTTATAGTCTGGAAAATTATTTGGTATCTTTAGGTTCCCTCCAAAATTCAATATTTCATTTGGAAAGCATATACTAGTTCTTTACTGACTGAAGTTAATCGTTTTCGATGAAGGCTCTCTTCTGATACTTTCCGCAAAATTTTGTGGAGAAAAGTCAAAAACACCTTAACATATTTTGTTGCTCTGCCCCTGGAGTAAAGCACTATGGTTTGCTCCATCCTTCCAGTGTATCATTGAATCCTGAAACATTGTTCATTTTGATTCCTTGCATTTGGAATTTTTCTCTAAATTGGATCAAGCTCGACCTCACTTACTCTCTTGTTGCTTTTATTTGTTGGTTTATATGGAAAAGTGGAAACAAATACATCTTCAATGTCTATGCAGTTTACCCTTTTTGCACTTTGAAGCTGGTGTATGAAGCCAATCTGGAATTCCTAAGAGCTAACTCTTCTCTCCTTATAACGACTGCAAACTAGAGTTGATTTTACTCCCTCGTACTGGATTCGTCCTACCCTTTCTCCATTTGGGTAGGCATTCTTTATCTAAAAGCTTAAGCTTGTAGAAAGAATAGTGGTTAATGAGGCTATCTAGTTTTTGGGCCAGTTTTTAGGCTCTAATAGCATCTTGAATTACCACCTCATTTAAATGTTTAAACTTGTAGAAAGAATATTAGTTTATTGGTTTATTGTATTAATAAGAACAACCTTATTGGTCAATGTGCTGCTCTACCAAAACATTTCAACCTGCCCATCTCCTTCTACCACCAGAACTTCATTCCCCAAGTCAACATTATTAATCTGCACTTCTTGATCCTTAGAAGTTTTACCAAGTCATGGTTAAACAATATGAAAGTTGATTTCCTTCTATTGGTTTGTTTGTGTTCTAATTATACAGCTCAACATAAGCTCCATTCTAACCAAGAAAGTGACCTTTTCGAGATCTTTGATTTTCTATGTGAAGGATTAATGAGATGTTGTGATACTGCTATTAACTTGTTTCGAGGACATGATATTTGTCAAGTATGTCTTTTTTCTTTCTTTATTTTTGTTTAAAGTTCTAAAACTTGCTTTTATACAATATCTTGATTTAATTTTTCACAGCCAATTGCATATTCACGTATAACTTTCTACTTTAGGTTTCTTGTGATTGTAAGGACAGGGAAGGGTCTTTTTTTGAGTTTTATCATGTCAGTTTATTACCAAGCATATGGTGAGGATTTTACCTAAAGGTGACAACACGAGGTTTAGGTATCACTTAGCATTCATCAAGTTGGAAAATAAATGGTATCGATTTAGTGACGTAGATGCAAGTGACATTTCTGTTAATATCTCAACAAATTCAAGGGAACCTGTGTACTATACTTGTTTCAACATATTAGTTTGTTTGCTTGATAGGTTGGTACTATTCGTGAATCTCAATTGGAGACTCTAAAGATTTTTATATGTTGTTCTTCCAAAAAGTACCAGAAGAATCAAGAGTAAGTGTGAATTGAGGAAAAGCACAAGAAAGATTGAGAGTATGTCTATCTCGAGGAAAGGTAGGAAATGTATTTTGGTGACCATTTTAGCAATATTTGTTAGTGTATTTCACTCATCTACAAAGGAAATATGAAAGTATAAAAAAATTTCTAAATTGCTTATACCAGGAGCTCCATTTCAAATACTGATTCGGGAAATTAGTGAAAGTATTGAGGTAACACTATTGTTCTCTGGCAATTTAAGGCATTATTCAATTTTTTTCTAAATAAAATTTTCTTTGCAGCCTATGTACACCTCGAGCACTTCTAGCATTGCAAGAGCCAGTAGAGGCATATGTTGTCAACTATTTGGAATTAGACAAGTTTTAGAGCATAAATTCTTATATAGGGATAACAAAAGGAAAAAAAAGATAGAATTAATCCAAATGTATGGTGCAATAGAGAGTTAAGAAGATTAGACAAGTTTTGAAGCATAAAATATTGTATAAGGATTACAAAAGGAAAAAGAAGATAGAATTAATCCTAATGTAGGGTGAAATAGATAGTTAAGTAAATTAACACTTAATAAAATATTAATTGTTTATTATTTAAAGATGATAATTAACATATTGTAAAATTATATTTAAAAAATATTCTATAACACATATATTAAAAAGTCATGTATTATATTTCTAAAGAGTATTTTATTTTTAACCTTTAAGCCATAGATGTGCGTTTACACGAGAAATGCAAATTTTATTATTCTAGTTATTAATCAAGAAAGATTAAAATTTCAAAACCCTATTCTAAATAGAGGCTATATTTTCTCGTGACAAATATAAATAAAAGAATTTGAATAAAAATTATATAATAAGTGATAAATTGTTTGCAATTAAAAATCCATTAAAATATTACATAAGATTTAAAAATTTTGTAATATTTACTTTATTAGCTATCTCTACATATGTAGTCTTAGTTTTTTGTTCCCTTTGTCGCCATCCTATAAAAGGGGCATAGTTAAAAATTTCAACATATAACTTGGAATTATATATGTCAAAAATATTCCAAAACTTAAAAACCGTCAAAATTATATGCATATGCATATATACATCATATGGTTTGAATCGTTATATTTGTGCATATATGATAGATTTGCAATACCATATAGGAAAAAGTCGTATAAGATGTAAAAGAATAAAGAATTGCCAAGTAGGATTTTTTAAAAAAAAAAATGCCACATAAGCACATAATTAATATCATTATTTAATAATATCACTTTTTTATAAGTTCGAACCACTCTTTTAAGAATTTTAAATTTTAGATCTTAAATTCATATTTACAAAGTTCAGAGCTTAAAATCACTTTTTTTCCCTTTATATAAATGTATTTCTAGTTTTATATATGTGCTTGTATGTTTTCTTTTAAACTTGGAAAGCTAAACCATTTTGTCATCTGTATTCAGTTATAGCTGGCTTTGGCTTCAATGTTTCAATTGTTTGTGTTGTTTAGCTCTCGCGGCTGGATGGTTTTTTTATGTAAATCGGTCATTTTGGTAATTTTACACCAAATCTAGGCATTTTCTATTGTTTATAACTTGTCTAATAACATCTTTAAAATTATTATAGTTTAGGGTCAATCAATCTAGAAGTACGTAAAATACAGTTCATTAAATACCCATTTTTGATAAGTTCGAGCTTTTTCTGTTGAAAGTATTGAAATTTAAAATCTTAATTCTATTTTATGCAAAAGTTCAAGTTATAACGCCACCTTTTTCCTTAATTTTTAACTAAAATATTATTTGCCCTTGTTAATAGTTTTAAAATTCTTTTTCAAAATCTTATGCTAAGTTTTTATAATTGTTTCGTATTGACGGATACAATGAGATGCATAGTCACTTATTGGAGATGAGAGATGAGAGAATTCTAAGCAATGGAATGAGAGTTTGTTTGGCTAAGCTTGTTTTAAGTGCTTATAAGTAATTCGTACGTGTGAACAAGATCATAAAATTATGAGCATTGGAATAAAAGCTTGTTTGGCTAAGCTTATTTGTAAGTGCTTGCAAGCAATTTGTGCTTATAAGTAAATTATAAAAGTAGAGATGTGTAAGTGCTTATAAACAAGATGAGAAAATTATGAGCAATGGAATAAGTGCCTATTTGGCTAAGCTTATTTGTAAGTGCTTGTAAGTAGCGCGTTCTTATAAGTAAATTATAAATAAGTAGAGATGTGTAAGTGCTTATAAACAAGATGAGAAAATTACGAGCAATGGAATAAGAGCCTATTTGGCTAAGCTTATTTGTAAGTGCTTGTAAGTAGCACGTGCTTATACGTAAGTTATAAATAAGTAGAGATATATTTGGATTAAATATGCTTATAAACTGTTGACAAGTTCAGTAAATAAGTATTTATAAATAACAATAATAATTAAAATAACTAAGAAAGATGTGTCATTAACTAATGTGATAATTTTTTAGTGTAAATTGGTCTTTTTTAATAGTTTGACCAATGAACTTATAAACTTTTAAACAATATTAATAAATGAGTATTTTTTCTCCAATTTATAAGTATAAAAAATGCTTATTGGCCAAACAGGCTCTGAGTCTCTAACAAAAAGAAAAAAAAAAAAAATGAGTACTTAGAATAACGAAGAGAAGCGAGTCTAGTGGAGAGGGAGTGAAACAGGCACTTCAGGCTGCAACTAATCTGATTTCGCCGCCCCGGACAGCTTTTCTTGTCTTTTTGTTTTTTCGGCCTTTATGTTCCCAATACCAATCCCCATCATTAGGGAGATCCGTGGGTCCCAATATATGAAAAATCTGCAATGTTGGGTCTACATGAAAGCATGCAAACCACCACAATTTATTGCATTAACTTTTATCTCCCTGCCGCCGCTTTAAACTAATTTTTTGACCCTTCACTAATAATAAATAAATAAAAACAGATGATTCTCGAGGGATGTTGTTCCACTGATTTTTTTAATTAATTTTTAACTCCAAGTACAGAAGATTAATAGTCTGTTTGGAATAGTCTTATTTAAAATCTGAAATTTGAAAAGTATCTTATTTGATAAGTGTCTTATAAAAAATAAGTATCTGATATAATAAGACTGTTTGATTTGTTAGCTGAAATATTGTTATAAGTTATTTTGATAATAATGTTATCAATTTTGACTCATGGTATTTTAATTTATAATTAACTAATAAATTATAAAATATAAATATTAATTAATTTTTATTTTTGTTTTAAATTTTTAAAATTTTTGAAATTTTGACTTTTAATATTTAATTTTTAACATTTTTTATTTTTAAATTTTTTAATTTTTAAATTTTAAATTTTTATATTTATATTTATATTTTTAAATTTTATTTTAATTTTAATTTTATTTATTTTTAATTTTTATATTTTTAAATTTTTATTTTTGATTATTTTCTATCTGATAAGATATAAAATAAGATATAAGTACCTAAAACCCAACTTATTTTTTATAACTACAAATAAGACATCTTATGAAAAGTATCTTATAAGTGTCTTATAATAAGCTGATAACAAACAATCTTTTTCACATAAGTTATCAAATAAGATAAGTGTCTTATAATAAGTTCCAAACAAACACAGCATAAATAAAAGAGAAGAACTCTTTTTTGGTTGTTTCACTCGATGATTGGAATTTCTTTTTATATGGTTATATTTTTCTGGTTGCGTACTAGTCAATTTTTTGATTATTTTCTCCAATTCTCTTTTTAGTTGGATTTTTCTCCAATTCTGATAGTGTATTTTATCTTACATGCTATATGTGAAAAAAATTCTATGCTAAAATAATATTTAATCAACAATAGTTACTCTAGAAAGTTGATGTGAAATCGAGGAAATTGATTTTTTTTTCCTTTCATAGGGTAAATATATATTTTTTCCATAGGATAAATTGAATTGTTGAGACCAAAAAGTGAACGAAAGAGGATGACTGGCGCTTCTTGTCCAAAAAGAAAAATCACGAGCGCTTTTTTTTTTTTTTGCCACGTGACTCGTGTTAATTACTATATATAAAGTTAAAATTTTGGCCTTTTAGAACTTAAAGGATATGACACATTAGCATGTCAAAATTGTGCTTCACTCTCGCCTTATTTACTTTTTTTCCCCCTAGTTAAAACTTATATATTATCTTTTCAGTAATTTAGTTTATTTTGTTTTAAAGCTTCTCAACAATCATATTGATTACTACGAAAAACTATTTAGGCTTTCTGAAAAAACCTGTGGTACCATTTTTGAATTTCAAAGTACATTGTAAGGGTGTTAGGTTGGCACTTAGATGACAACACAAATTTTGTTATTAGTTTATTAATTATTTATTATCAGTTGTATTTATATTATTATTATAAACATTACTATTTTTAATTTTAAAAATATTTTCATCAATCAATTAGTACTTAAAATAATATCAATTTGTAAATTCTAACGATTTATAATTAGATTTATTGTATCTAACTAAAAATAAATAAAATTAATAACATTTAATATTTATTGTTTAAAATAAATTAAATTGTACGAAACGCAAAATAAAAAGTGCTAGCTAATTTATATTTTGAAATAGTTAAGATTGGCAACATGAGGGCGTCAATACACTTAATCCTAAATAATACAAGGACAAATATGTGATGCCAGTTCACCCTCCACGTGACAAAGGATATGTTTGGGTGGGTTTTCTTATTATTGAAAAATGTTTTTAAAACATATATATATTTATAATAAATATTCCAATTAAATTTTTTATGACAATTTTTTTGTTCAAAAGTCATAATTTGTAACTCTTTAATTTTTTTTAATTAAAAAAATCAATCCAAACAAATCACAGAATCATAATAAAAAAAAGTCAGAATCAGAAGGTGTACTATACCAGCAGAAAGTGTGCATGCAGCACAACTTGTACATATTTGCATCAGACCACACCAAAATTGCTAGTGCTATCAAAATTTCGCTTATTACGTTGTTTTGCCACGAAAGCGAACTTCTCACCGCTCTTCTCGAAGCTTGGTAAGTGTCTACTCACAGCACTTCAAAGCTCTTCCAAAAGCTTGGAACGATGGAAATTTTCTAAGCATTATTTATTAAAATCCATTTTTTCTTTTTTTTTCTTTTTGCGGATTTCTATTAAAATCAGAGTTGCTAACGCATTTTGCATCTCTTCGTGCTCAACAATCTTCACAATAATTTGTTGCTAGGCCCCTGCCTCTCATTACTTTCTGTCCGAAGGTGGTAGACGCTTCAACTCAGCAGGAGTTTTTCGAGCCTTTTTCTTGAGTAATTCAGCACGCGTTTCCACTCATTTTGTTTGTGTTAACCTTTTTTGTTTTTTTCAAAAAATTAATTTGGGTTCATTTAACATGCAGTTCAAGTTGATTTTGGATCAATTTTTAGTTATTACTTGTTTAGCATTTTTCTTTCAAAACTTAATTTGGATTTATTTAACATGCTATTCGAGTTGATTTTTGATCAGTTTTTAGTTATTACTTGTGTTGTATGTGTGTGACCTTCATTATCGGAGGGAGACATTGAGTAATAGTCGCATTTGATTTATGTGATAAAATGCGCTAATTGTTTTGGGGCAAAGTTAATTTTGAAGTCCAAGGAAATTAGTTATTCGTAAGGCTTGTTTAATTGTTACAGATGTCCTAACAGAACTCATTAATTTCTTCAAGCCGGAGATGTCGGGTGCAAGGGGACTTAAGAGAAAGTGTCTGGACATGAGATCTCAAGGTAACATTTATGAAATATAATTTCATGTGGTGTTTGTGTATCAACTGCAATGTTTAACTGATGGAAACGTATAGCTATAGGTTTATCACTGATTAAGTATTTAATAGTTAATTTAAGCCTACAAGATTGTGTCGGTGTTTAATTTATCTACTAGGAAGATGTGTTTACTTGTGAACTTCTAGTGATAGCAGTTTGGATAATTGTAAACAATTGAAAAAAATTTTAACCGAAATCAATTAAGAAAAGATAAGCTGAAGTCAGAACAAATGTTTTCCTAAGCATTTAACAGTTACCTACAAAAAAATAAAAAATAATATAAATAGAAAAGGTAAACAATAACATGAATCAATGGACATACACAATTGCCTAGTAAAGTTCAATAAAGTGTATTATGATTAACTATAGTAATTCATTAGTTCATCCATTTAACTGTGTATATAGTGACTAGTACACTAACTTGTATGCATTTGTGAATTGATAGGTGAAGATATGTTTATGAGAATTCCACGGCAGACTCGTACACGAACTGAAACGATAGGGTATCTATTAGATGATAAGGTTCGTGCAATGCCTCCCACATTAGTTTTTTGTGAGATTTTTGTGTGCACTTTATAATAACAGTTACCTACAAAAAAATAAAAAATAATATAAATAGAAAAGCTAAACAATAACATGAATCAATGGACATACACAATTGCCTAGTAAAGTTCGATAAAGTGTATTATGATTAACTATAGTAATTCATTAGTTCATCCATTTACCTATGTATATAGTGACTAGTACACTAACTTGTATGCATTTGTGAATTCATAGGTGAAGATATGTTTCTGAGAATTCCACAGACTGCATACCTAACTGAAACGATAGGGTATCTATTAGATGATAAGGTTCGTGCAATGCTTCCCGCATTAGTTTTTTGTGAGATTTTTGTGTGCATTTTATAATAACAGTTACCTACAAAAAAAAAAAAATAATATAAATAGAAAAGGTAAACAATAACATGAATCAATGGACATACACAATTGCCTAGTAAAGTTCAATAAAATGTATTATGATTAACTATAGTAATTCATTAGTTCATCCATTTAACTATGTATATAGTGACTAGTACACTAACTTGTATGCATTTGTGAATTGATAGGTGAAGATATGTTTCTGAGAATTCCACGGCAGACTCGTACACGAACTGAAACGATAGGGTATCTATTAGATGATAAGGTTCGTGCAATGCCTCCCACATTAGTTTTTTGTGAGATTTTTGTGTGCACTTTATAATGGTTTAGTATCAATATTATTGCCATCACAAGTTTAAACATTTTGGGCCAGTTAATTAGGTTAAATATGGTTACATTTATTCCCAAGTAAGATTTGATACTCTACATTTGAAAAGGGTTGCTTCTAGATTATGAACCATTTAAAGCATCTAGTACTCTACACTCTCTCCATTCTAAAAGGGTTCTAGATCACAAACCATTTAAAGCTTCTCTTACTGTAGTTTAGTAACTCAAAAGCTTCTAGATTATGAACTAGATCATAAAACATTTAAAGCATTAATTAGAGTGGGACATTCTCCTAAGAAACTTAGGATTTAAAGCATCAATTAGATTGAGACATTCTCCTATTGTAGTTTAGTAATTCAGAAGCTTCTAGATTATGAGCTAGATCATGAAACATCTAAAGCATCAATTAGAGTGAGACGCTCCCCTAAGGAACTCAGAATTTAAAGCATCAATTAGATCGAGACATTCTCCTATCGTAGTTTAGTAACTCAGAAGCTTCCAGATTATGAACTAGATCATGAAACATTTAAAGTATCAATTAGAGTGAGACATTCTCCTAAGGAACTCAGAATTTAAAGCATCAATTAGAATGAGACATCCTCCTATCATAATTTAGTTACTTAGAAGCTTCTAGATTATGAACTAGATCATGAAACATTTAAAGCATCACTTAGAGTGAGACATTCTCCTAAGGAACTCACTTTTAGATTATGAACGAGATCATGAAACATTTAAAGCATCAATTAGAGTGAGACATTCTCCTAAGGAACTTAGAATTTAAAGCATCAATTAGAGTGAGACATTTTCCTATCATAGTTTAGGAACTCAGAACTTAGAATTTGTTGATTTAGGAACTCCAAATTTAAATTTGTTGATGAGAAACTTTATTTCCAAATGTCTTCCAATATTTACCAAGCTTTCATCACTAGACATCCAAACCACTTTATGTGCTAGAGCAAACAATGATGCAAAAAGAGATGATTGCCTTATTTTGTTGTATTTTATTTTAAGCTTTCATCACTTATAGACATCCACACTACTTTATATGCCAAACCAAACAATGACTTTTATTTTATGATTCTTAGGGTGGTAAGAGTTTATTTTATGTTGTGAGTGTCTTATTATTTTACATAGAGTAAAATGCATATTACCCCTGTATTCTACAAAGTCGCATAAAACCCTCTGTAATTTCAAAACTCATTAACAACCCCCTGTGTTCCCCAAAACGTTGCTTATTACCCCCGACCGTTAGTTTGGCTGTTAAAGTTAACTGTGTGTGAATGTAACATGCTTATAGTGTAGCTAAGTATGCCAATGATGAAAATAATCCAAAGGAATGGTCCCTAAAACTTTGCACCGTTGTCTAGTAGCAAAAAAGGAAAAAAAATTATCATTATCTAGTAGCAATAAAAAAAAGCTCTGCACCTTAAGGAAAAAAAAGCTTTGTCATTATTGCAATTTCTCCAACAATCCATTTGGACATGCGTTACGCAAACAAATGTTATCGTTGTAAAAGGTAGGTTGAAACTCGTATTGTGTCTACACCACAAACAGAAACTTTGGTTGCTACTTCAAAGGTTTAATGATGAAGTTGAAACTTTGAAGAAAGAGGTGGATATGGTGAAGAAATAACCCTTTTTTGTTTTTTTAATTTTTTTAATTGGAGTTGTTGTAATGATCTTGAAGTGAGAAGGTAGAATTAATTGTTTTCTTTAAGTTGTAAGCTTTATTTCAAAGTAATAGAAAAGCATGTTTGTGCTTGGTGTTAAAGTGATGCAATTTAGCTCCTCTAATTATGGAAATAATATAGATACACCACTTTAATTTTATTATGAAAATGATGCAATTTAGTCCCTCTGATTTTTAAAGCAATGCATATTTTCCCCTATATTCTCAAAAGTGGTGCATATTCCCTCCTATGTTTTCATGAGTGATGCACATTCCCCCGTATATCGATTAGGGCCTGAAAATCAGATTACCTTAAGACTTTGAGTTGACTAACTCAAAAAATCAGCGAGATAGCAACATCAATTGTAGAAATCTTTGTGCTTTTGTTTGGTTCACACAAAAATGGCTTCTTCCCCCCCCCCCCCCATCGACGGAGGGATTCTTATGTTTTGGAGGATTTTCTCACTTTACATAAGGGTTTCTTTCTCTAACTCTTAAGCTTTTTTTTGGTCGTATGGGCTTTGCATAATAAAAGGGGTATTTTAGTCTTTTGAGCCATTAAATTAAAGATATCTAGTGGAGTTAAGTTGTGGGGCAAGTATATAACATCGTGGAAAGCATAGGGGGTTATTAGCGAGTTTTGAAATCATAGGAGGTTTTATGCAACTTTTGTAGAACGCAGGGGTTAATATTTATTTTACACTTCTACATCCTTAGAGTTTCTTAATACTGGTAAAACTGATGTCATATTTTCCTTCTTCCAGGCCTATACAAGTTCTCTAGATTGTGATATGTAAGTCTTACTACTAATGTACATTAATGAATAGCTCTTTTACAGTTAGTTACTAAGCTGGATACTTGTTGTATCTCATTAATTTTTCTTTTCTTTAGTTTTCCATAACATACTTAGTTGTAGTGGTTGGCTTTAACCTTGCCTGCAAGGGCCTATATAAGAGAGGCCAAAGTTGGGAAAGTGGACCAACAGGACAAGGGTTGAGGTCTCAGATAGGCTTGGACTTTTAGGTTTGATAAGTCGTAGCTATAGAGCACAAGGACAAGTGATACAATAAGATGGTGGGAAAACTCAAAACGGAATATAAGAAGGTAAGACGATAGATAATGTTTGGCCTTTAATGAAGACTCTAAAGTTCATCTCTAGTGCTTGGTCCTTCATGAAGTTGGGGAATAGACATAGCGGTAAGCTGTTGCTTGCTTCAAGATAGAAGGTATGTTGGTTGTAACAGACTACTTTACCAAATCTTTTGAGGTTAAATCCTAGAATGAGGTAATGAACTTCTAAACCCCTTGTTATTCCAAGGCTATTCTACCTTAAAACTGAGGTTGGAACCCACCAAAGGTAAGTGAGCCAAAGAGCTACATGAAGTACTATGGTCATACTGTATGACACCCTAAACAACAACATGAGAAACCTTTTTCTCGTTAGCTATGGAGCAAAAACTTTGATACTATTAAAAAATAGAGTACCTAAAAGAAGACATTCATATGACAGCCACAGGGTTTCGTAGAACAAATCACCTTGTGGACTTGAGCAAGCTTCTAAGTTTTGGTGTCATAAACTCTCCTCCTTTCTTCTCACTCAAGGGTTTCATGCAAGTTTAGTATTCCTTTTCATGTTCATTTATAGAACTGCAACTCAATTCCTTCGCATTCTAGTGTATATCGACAATAACATCATCATAGAGAGCTCATCACAGGCTGCCTCCTCCCTTATACTAAGAGTTCCACCTTTGCTATGAAAAATCTAGGGAAGTTGTCTTACTCTACAGGAATAAAAGCCTATTCCTATCCTGATGCCCTCCGACCTTCTCCATACCAAATATGCTAGGATTTACTTCAAATAGGACTAGCTAATTGTAAACCAGCCAACATACCCACTTTTCCTAATCTCACAGCTTGGATGCCACTAACCCTACTCTAATCCAACTCAATGAAAGCCTGGTAGGCCTACTACAATGTCTCACTATTACTAAAACTAAGTTGTAGTATGTACTTCAAACTGCTCTTTTCACTACATGAGGAACACAAGGGAGACAGAGGTGGAGGCAGGAATAGTTCTAGAGGGGTTAGAGGTGAAAGAGGACAAGGGAGAGGAACCAATACCAATAGGGACCAAATGTGATTGGTGAGGCAAACCAGAAAATGATTGGTTAGGCAGCTAACAATTTCCATGCCCACTTTGACTCACTAGATTAGTGACTAATAGTTAGAAAATCTATACTAATAGCATTTTCTCAAATTTGTCTTCTTTTTCTATGGTAGGCGAAATCTTAATGCATTTACCCGTTCAACACTTAAATGAGGTAGGCCACAAGTTGCACCATCCAGGATTCAGGTACTTCCCTCTTTCAATCATTTTTGTATAATTAATAAGTCTACTTTAACATTATTCTCGTATTTAGATTTTAGGAAACTGATATAGATGTATAAGAAATTAAGTTATTTTATTTGGTTAAATAGTTAAAAGGCTTAAAGAACAATGGAAACACATGTTAGATGAACTGCATCATCTAGTGTCTCTATCATCTTCAAGAGTTTAGAGATGCGATTGACAACAAACAACATGAATGTAAGTATTTTCTTTTGATCTTTTATTGTCATTTCATACCTTGTATAATAAGTAAGTTTTGTTATACACGATTTCCCCACTTTTGAGGCCCAGATACTGATAGATGCTACGTTCATGTCTTACGAGCTACCTTTGCTGCGTTGGATGAGGCATCCGGGCCCATTTTACCTGAAGGGTTATTAGATCTTGTAAAAGGTAATTTTTAACATCTTCGTATTCGTGTATTGGATGTTAATTTATAATTATCAGATATGTCCATAGAATTAATATTTCCGTTTCGTGTTCACAATTTATCTATTTTGAAAATTACCTTCGTGTTTATTTTGAGGCCATTTCTCTTAACAAAGTAATTAGGAGTTGTTATGCTATCTTGTTAAGAGAAATAGATTTTCTTAGTTTTTATCACAATATATAGGCAAATCTATGTTTGGTTTGGATAGACATAACTGTAAGCACTAAATTGCCCGAAAATGGTTGCAAACGTTCATAAACTACCGTAACCTGTTAGTCAACCAATCGACCTATTGCACTGTCTGTTGCTTCAATGCCCAGCATAATTGTGTAGTCGGGATTGGCTTTGCTGGTTGACTGGTATGTCTAGCCAATTGACTGGTACGTCCTTACATTAGGACTAATGGCATAAACCATGCTCACTGCTTTAATGGTTCTCTAGTCATACTACTACCAGTCAATCAATAGCAACAACCGATATGGGCAGTAACACATTGAAAATTTTGCAACCCTTTGCTTTTTACATTTTCCTTCTAAATTTCATTTCCATCTTAAACTTTTGGTTTATATTGGTTTTCATGAGAACAAGTGTTTGGGCTAACCACATAAGTAGGTATTTAGCTTGTTGAGAGAGGATATAGAGGGAAAAAAGAATGACTTGTTGATCATGATGATTGTGTTACATCTAAAATGATAGAAACAAGTACTTATACTTGCTCAAAACACTTGAAAACAAGTAAAATTAACTAACAAAACTGAATAACAGCTAAGCACATCGCTAAGCTAATTCAAGTTACATCTTTAACATCCCTTCAAGTTGAACATAGGAGGGCCCTGGGAAGCTTGGAACTAAGTGCTGAAAACTTGGGATCAGACAAAGCCTTTGTCAAAATATAATAGTGACTTTTTAGTTGCCAACAGCTCTCTAATAAAGTAATAGCCGATTTCAAAACATTTTGTCCTGCTATGAGAAACAGGACTTTTGGCAGGGCCAGAGTTTAAATGCTATCACTTGACAAAATTGGAGGAGAAACAGATAGTGGATCAGTTAGAATATAGAAGCTCAACGTCAATTCAGCTGCAGCTTGAGCCATTGCCTTGTAGTTTGCCTTTGCAGTAGATCTAGCGACAGTAGATTGCTTTTAGAAATCTAAGAGATAAGTTTAGGCCCCACAGATGCATAAAACTCTATAGTGGACTTCCCGTCCAACACATTATGAGCCCAATCACTATATGAGGAGCACTGAAGTTGAAAATCCCCCAGCCTAAATTGAATACCGTGATAGAGAGAACCCTTGATATACGCTAGTATCATCTCCAAAGAATCAAAGTGACCATCTGTAGCAGAATGCCAGTATGCATGTTTTGGCGATTGAGTTAAGTGAGAACTGCAAGTTTGGTCTAGCCAAGGTTAGGTACTGCTGGCCCCCAACAATGCTTCAAAATTTGGTGGGTTGGAATAAAAAAGGTCTCTTGACTTGCAATACTGTAAGCCACCAACAAATGCTTCGAGATTGAGTGGGACTGGAATAAGAAATGTCTGCATCTTGACTTGCAATACTACATTTAGATGTTGAAGGATTAGGGCATGAGTTCAATCAACTAGACCTACCTTTCTAACATCTTGTAATTAGTTTAATTTACCACTAATGATTGACCAAAATGGGAGACCTCAATTCCAAGGAAATAAGATAATTTTCCAAGATCCTTTGTTAAAAATTTGTGCTCATAGTAGTGACAATAGAGTGAATTGCATTAGGCGAACTCCTAGTGATAAGGATGTCATCCACATAAACCAAAAGCATGATAATATGTCCATAGAGTGATAAACAAAGTTAGAAGTTTCTGCAACACTACACTTAAAGCCTTGAGTGACTAAGAAGGAGGACATCATTGTATATGATGCGCTTGGCCTCTTTAAGGTCATAGAGGGACGCTTTTGTAACTCGCAAGCATAAGTGGGAAAATTAGGATTTGTGAACCCTTAAGGCTGTACCATATAAACTGTTTCGTCTAAATTGTCATGAACAAATGCATTAGAGACATCCAATTGCTTTATAGACCACTGAAAATGAAAGGCAAAACTTAGAATAATCTTGATTTGTTTGTGACTTAACCACTAGGTTTCCTTCTAATCCAAACCCTCTTCCTAATGAGAATCCTTGGCCACAAGCCTGGCCTTATACCTTGCAATAGTACTATCTCAATTCCTTTTAATCTTATACAATCATTTACAGCCTATGGGCTGCCTGTCAGGTAGAGGTGGTACCAAAACCCAGGTCTTTTGATTAAGTCAAGTCTGAAATTTCTCTTTCATGATAGTGATCCAATAAGAAGAGGTTGCTGCCTCTTTGTAAGTAGATGGTTTTGATTTAGGTGGCACTAGTTTAATGGAATTAAAAGAATACAATGGAGGAGGAAGACACCCTATTTTAGGCCCTGTGTACATTCTTATATGTGATTCTAGAAGAGGACAAGCTGAGTAACTCAACGGGAGACCCTGTAAGGAGAAAGAGGTACTTAAAGCCTAACGGGTAATAGACGTGACAAGGAAACCTGTATAGGTGGTGCTGATTAGAAGAAGCCTACTCAGATTTCTTAGATGGAGATATAGAGCCAGCACTAGAGTCACCTACTTGGGCTGAGGATAAGGAATAGGAGGAGCGTGAAGGAAGATGGAATGGTCCTAAGGAGATAAGAAGCACTTGATCAATCAGGAGACATTTGAAGTTAGATTCAAAATGAGAGAACTAGATAGGTGGATTAGGTTGCTTGGAAGAGAAGGGAAAAATATGCTCAAAATATTTCACACGTCGAAAGGTGTATACTCTAGAGATAGAAAGATCCAGACACCTGTATCTTTTTGTATATGGATGGTAGGCCCAAAATGCACAAGAAGTGGACTTGATTTGGAGTTTGTAAGAGACATAGGGTTTGAGCCAGGGAAAATCACCAAAAGGTCTTGGATGAGCATAACTGGTAGGCATTCACAAGGAGTTTTGTTTGAGATGGTGGAGGAATGCAACCTATTAATGAGATGATTGCAGTACCCAAAGCTTTAAGATAATTGGAAGTGAAGTGGCTGTGATTTAGAAGGTCAATGGTGGTTTCAATAAGATGAAGGTGTTCCCTCACCACCATACCATTCTGCTCTGGAGTGTGAGGGTAGGTGGTTTGGTGGATAGTGTCTTCCTTTTGAAGCAAAAGTCTGAATTGATGATTAATGAATTCACACCTACTAGCAGCTTTTAGGGTTCTAATGGATGTATTAAACTGATTCTTGGCCACTGAGACGAAATTACCATGGGGACAAAAGGTGCCAGATTTTGCTTTTGGAGGATAGAGGCCACAGAATTTAGAAAATCATTGATGAATATCAGATAAATATCTGTAGTTCATACATGAACTGGGGGTTGGACCCATTTATAGAATGAATAATCTGGAAAAGGGAACTACTCTTTGTACTAGACAAGGGAAATGGTTCCTTGTGGGACTTTGCCACAGAGCTATCTGTACAATCAGTAGTAGAGTAGCTTATTCTAGCATTTAAGAGCTTCAACAAAGCCTGGGTCATTTTTGGAAGGGTCACCCAGCTTGAGATGCAATAATCTTTCAAGTGCTGGAGTGAACTGCTACAAGAGCATTGCAGGGCTTTATTTGAGGAAGAATGCAAATGGCTGGAAAGAATAGCAGAGTCCCTTCTCATAGAGGCTCTAGAAAGTCACCTTGTGGATATGGTTGTCCAGTATTTTAACTTCCTTGAATTAGACGCAATAGTACAATTATTTTCCTTATTGAGTTGATAAATAGATAGAATGAGATTAGAGGATATATTTGTGGAAACAAAAGAATAGGAAAAAAGTATGGGCAGTAGAAATACCAAAACCGTGAATAGAGAAGTTTACCGTTGCCTACTGCCACTGCTTTAGAACCATAGTATGGTTGAGGATACTGCAACTGATTAGAGTCATTAGTTACATGACTAATAGCTCCAGTGTTCAAATACTAGATGGCAGATGGCGAGAGTTCAGAGACAGAATGACCTGTAAGGGCCTGATTGACCTGTGGTTGTGGAGGAATAATAGGTGTTTCCCGATCTGTGGTGTCCAGTCTGTGCCAGTATTGGGTAGCTGTGTGATTGTACTTGCCACAGATTTGGGACTATGGTGGAGTGGGAAGGAGAAGAGATGTAGAGTTAGACTGAGAAGCAAGGGCCTGAAGCCTGGGACTGGAGTAGGATCGATATAACCATCCCTGCTGCTGTTGTTGGTTCTACCACCTCTGTCGTTCTTTGTTGAATGTGGCCCGTATTCTTGGGCAACAAGAATAGCATATTTCCTTATTAGCATATTACTTTATTCGCTTGTTACCTTTTGTAGTACATAATTAATTAGTTGCCTTTTCTGCTTAATAGTTTTTGGAAACCTTTGTACTATAAATATGTGGCAATACTCATTATGTTATGTGTGAGAGAGAAACCAAAGTGAGAGCTTTGTAGCATTCGTGATCAATAATAGAATTATTCTCTGCTGCCCGTGGACGTAGGCTTTAAAGCCGAACCATGTAATTCTTGTGTCCGTTATTTCTTCTTGTATTTTTTGTGTTTGCATGTTTTTCCCTAACAAACTGGTATCAGAGTTTAGGTATTAATCCGCTGCTTAAGGGAAAAAGGAAGAATCAAAACGCAACGTACAATAAACACTCAACCAAACAAAGCCTTAACCAAATAAAGCTTAACCAAACAGGGCCTTAAAAGTCACCCTCTCTGCCTTCGCTGAATCTCTTCATTGGAGTGACGAAATCAACGGTGGTTGGTATCGTTGTGTTTATCGTCATGCAAAGAACTCAACGGTATCTCTTTCATCGAGTTTGGTGGCCGGAGGAGAGAGTTTCCATTGAAGAACTTGAAGCTCAAGGTCGCGGCGGTGAAGCTTACCGGTGAGTGCAACAGTGTTTTGAAGGTACCGGAAGGGTCGCCGGCCGACGGGGAGAAGATTGCTGTGCTCGGCGTCGGCGTTGGTGGCCGGAGACGTGAGCTTTGACCGGACGGGTCGTGCTATTTGTTTGGTTCGAAACCGGGTAAGGAAGAAAGCTTCTTGGGTTTTGGTTTATCTTTGGGTTGGGTTTTGTTGTTGGGTCGGGTTATTTAATTAGAAAGAATTCGGGTGAAGCAATTGGATCGGGTTTTAGGATTTATTTTTTAGTAGGAGTTTAGATTGGGGCTTTGGGTTGCTGGATCGGGAGAGGGGCTTTGGGTTGCTGGATCGGGAGAGAGGCTTTGTCCAATTTTCTTTAGGTCTTGGGTATTTATTTTTTTTGGTTTGGGTTTGAGAGTTTTTTTTTTTGGGTTGTTGGACTTGGGTAGTTTTCAAAATAAGAAGAAAAAAAATTTTCTTTGGGCTGGGGCTTTGGGTATAGCGTAAGAGAAAAAAAAAAGAAAAGAAAAAAGTATTTATTTATTTTGATTGGGCCTAGTCCAAGAAGGGGGGAAAAAAAACTGATTTGACCAATTGACCAGATTAGACCTTTGACCAGGGTTGACCGGGGTTGACCGGGAATGACTGGGTTTGACTTTGACTGTTGACCATTGGCCATTGACCAAGGGTTGACCAGATTTGACCAGAGCCTTACCCCACGTTTTTCGACGTGCTAAGTTCATTTTTGGGCTCTGTTTTTCCAGATTCTACTCCAAAGTACGTGTTTAGGGACAGTGTTGACTTTGACCAATAGGTTTGATTTTGACTGGTGTTGACCAAAGTTGACCGGGGGTGTTCCTAAGGTTTAACGACGTGCGGAATCTGTTTTTACGGTCCATTGAGCCAAATTCTATCCCGAAGTGCGAGTTTTGTGCAAACGAAGATGTCTTCCACCGGTGAAAAGTTTGAAATCGAGAAGTTTGACGGGAGAATGAGTTTCAGTCTATGGAGGATCAGATTCAAGGCATTTATGACAATGCAAGGACTTTGGAAAGTTATTGAAGAAGTGATCCCGGAGAAGACGGAACCAGTAGCGAGAGAAGAACTCGAAGCGAAAGCCTTGAGTGCAATACATATGTCTGTGACAACTGAAGTATTGCCGGAGATTGCTGAGAAGATGACAGCAGTTGAGGCTTGGAATACTTTGGTGGAATTATATGCATCTAAATCTCTCACACTTAGATCATAATAGCATTCACAGAAATGTTCTAGCATAGAGCAGAATCGAACATGGAAGAGATTAATTGACAACAGTAAAAAGATGGGTGCCTAATTCCAATACAATAGGGGTCCATCAGTGCAAGTCAGCTGAACACCGTGATTGATGAGTGGGTAGGTGGGTTAGGTGCACCTCTCGCCCAGTGGGAAGTAATGAGGCTAGTCTCCCCCTCCCCCCCCCGAATGACGAAGTATTGGGGCCTCCTTCCCGCGTATGCGTATCCCTTCCAACTGCGGAATTAAACACAAGACTGACTTTGGCCAGGTTCTTTCATCAATCTCCTGGCCCTTGCAACACTCTTTGTTCCGTAAACCGGTCGCAGGTTGATCTGATTGGACCCTCCCAGTGGTCCCAAACTTATCAACCTAATAAGAAGAGAGGGGCAAGCCAAAACACTCCTAACAAGTTGCTGGATCGAAGTAGCTCATTCTCCATTCGCTCGTCAGCAGCAAAGGGGGTTCGATTCCCATTATACGCGATGTGGCGAAATAGACTGATTCAACGAGATAAAGAAAGAAGAGAACGAAAGGAGAAGAGAACTTCGTATTTTGGTAACTCTGACGGAGTCATGTTTAACCTTGAATGCTATTAATAGATTCTACAGCAATAGTCCCTCGGACGAGGATTTCAAATTCAGGGAATGGTTTAGGGGCCGAGATTTCAGATACGTGGGGCCTGCAGTGCCCGTTGATCCATCAAATGATCGGTTGATGGGATAGTTTTACCGTCGCACAGTGAGTACTATATGGCACTACCATGGTAGATGCCTTGCGGGCAAGATAGTTGATCGCAATTTCAGGGTTATTGGGATTGATGCTATCTGAGTTGTTGATGGTTCGATATTTACTGTATCACCAGGGACTAATCCCTAGGCTACTTTTCTCTCAGTTTCTTTCTGTCTGTGGGACTGGCTAACCAATGAGATAGACCAGGTTCAAACTCAAGCTTGCCATTCAGAGGAGTTTCTCCTGCCCCGTGCATTCCAACATCTTTCGTTTCGATCAATAGTCCCCCTCATTCTGTCCACCGTGAAATATAGCCTGACAGTAGTCGAACCTGGTTCACCTCTTTTACATGTTCGATCAAGGAAGTAGAAAATCTATTGATAGAAATTGCTTAAAAAAGGTGTAATTTCGATTTAACGAGTAGAATTTGTTACATGCTTCTCAGAAGAAATTGAAGAATGGAAATGTTATTTTCAAATTGTTAGCTAGGAAAGGGAACTACTGAATGATACTTTGGTGCTCCTACTGGTTCTTAGAATGAAAGAAGGTAACTCACTAAAACAACACCTTGATAAGTTTACCTCTTGTTTTATTGCTTTGAAGGAGGTGGGTGTTAAAATTGATGACGAAGACCAAGCTATGATCTTATTATGCTCCTTACCACCTTCATATATGAACTTTATGGACACTATGTTGTACGGGAGGAATAAAATTACCTTTGAAGATGTGATTACTTCATTAAAATCGAAGGATCTTCAAACACATATTCCGGGACATAGGGAAGAAGTTCGTGGGAAAGGTTTAGTGAGTAGAGGGAGATCGAAAAATAGAGGTGAATCTTCGAATAGAAAGAAAAGCAAGTCAAGGTCAAAATCAAGAGCAAGGAAGCTACGTTGTTTCTAGTGTGGTGAAAAGGGTCATATTAAGAAAGAATGTCCAAAACTGAAAAAGGAAAAGAAAAAGGTGGAGAATTTTAGCTAATGTGGTGGAGAGTGCTGACAGTGATGGAGATAACTCGAGTAGTACCGGGGAAGTTTTGACTGTGAGTGGATCACAGTGGCATAATCAATGGATTCTTGATATTGGTGCAATGTTCTATATGTGTCCTAGGTGTGACTGGTGCTCTTCTTATTCCAAAAGAGAAGGGAAAGTTTTTCTAGGCAATGATCTTTCGTTGAAGGTGGAGGGAATGGGCATTGTAAATATCAAGATGTTTGATGGTATTACAAGATCTCTCGAGTGTTGGCATGTATCGGAGCTGAAGAAAAACTTGATTTCTCTTGGGCATTTGGATTCTTATGGATATAAATTCCGAAGTGAGAATGGTGTCTTAAAGGTGACCAAAGGTGCAATTGTAATCTTGAAAGGGAACTTGACTGACGGCCTATATGTCCTTCGAGGTAGTACAGTTACAGGTGTTGCAACTGTTACATTTGAGGAGAGTGATAATAACTCTACGCAGTTATGGCACAAAAGGTTGTGCCATATGAGCGAGAGGGGACTGACCGAGCTGAGCAAGAGGGATTTGCCTTGTGGACAAAGAACTGAAAAGCTTGAATTCTGCGAGCATTGTGTCTTTGGAAAGAAAACCAAGGTGAAGTTCAGCAAGGGGCAGGAGAACACCAAAGGCATACTTGATTATATTCATTTTGATCTTTGGGGTCCTAATAAAGTCCCTTCCACGAAAGGTGCAAGGTATTATGTCACTTTCATTGATGCATACTCTCGAATGGTGTGGGTATACTTCTTGAAAACTAAAGATGAGGTGTTTCCAACATTTGTCGAGTGGAAGACGTTGATTGAGAAGCAGACTGGTAAACAAATTAAGCGTCTTAGGACTGATAATGTGTTGGAATATTACAATAAAAAGTTTGATGAGTTCTACAGGAAACATGACATTATGAGACACCGCACATGTGTAAGGACACCACAACAGAATGGAGTTGCAGAATGCATGAATAGAACTATGGTGGAGAGAGCTCGTTGTATGCTTTCCCAATCTGGTTTGAGTCAAGACTTTTGGGCTGAAGCCGTCAATACGGCATGCTACTTGGTGAATAGGTCTCCATCCAAAGCTATTGAATTGAAAACTCATTTTGAGTTATGGTCTGGTAAGCCTGCTGACTACTCTCGATTGAGGGTGCTCGGTTGTCCTGCATACACTCACGTGAAGGATGGCAAGTTGGAGCCGAGGGCAAAGAAATGCATATTTCTGGGCTATGCGTCCGAGAGGAATGGTTAAAGGTTGTGGTGCACAAATCCAAAGTCTCCAGGTTTCCTCATCAGCCGGGATGTCATATTCAATGAGTCTGCTTTATTAGACCAAGAAAAGGAGAAAGCTGTAGTTGGTTTAGACTACAGTGTCAAAGAGTAGGTGGAGGTATTTGCTGATGTTCTAAATGTTCCATCTAGCAATAGTAGCAGTCAAATTCAGCCGACTCAACCAACTGAGGTACATGATCAAAATGTGCCTAAACAACAGAAGTACAGCATTGCCACTGGGCGAGAAAGGAGACAGATTAAAGAGCCTCAAAGGTACGGATACGCTGATCTTGTTGCTTATGCTTTGACTGTTGCCTAAACAATTGAAGGACATGAGCCGAATTCATACAAAGAGGCCATATCTGAGAAAGATTCTGCTCAGTGGGTGGGTGCTATGAGTGAAGAGATTGAGTCTCTTCATAAGAATCAAACATGGGAACTTGTTGAATTGCTGAAGGGACAGCGAGTTGTCAGTTGCAAATAGGTTTACAAGAAAAAGGAAGGTATTCCAGGGGTTGAAGGTCCTCGATACAAGGCATGGTTGGTGGCAAAAGGCTATACACAAAGGGAGGGTGTTGACTTCAATGAAGTGTTCTCTCCGGTTGTGAAGCATAGTTCCATTAGGGTTTTACTTGCCTTGGTTACTCTTCGTGACTTAGAGCTTGAGCAGCTAGATGTGAAAACGGCGTTTTTGCATGGTGATCTTGAAGAGAAAATTTACATGAATCAACCGGAGGGATATGTAGTTCCTAGTAAGGAGAACCATATTTGCAAACTGAAGAAGTCCTTGTATAGGTTGAAGCAATCACCTCGGCAATGGTGAAAGAGATTTGACACATTCATGGTAGGTGCTGGATACACAAGGAGTGCCTATGACAGCTGTGTGTATCTCAAAAGGCTTCCAGATGGTTTGTTTGTGTACTTGTTGTATATTGATGATATGCTTATTGCTGCTAAAAGCATGTCTGCAATCGACGAATTAAAGAAGCAGCTAGGTGATGAGTTTGAGATGAAGGATCTTGGGGCAGCGAAGAAGATTCTTGGCATGGAGATTCACAGAGATAGAAACGCTGGGAAGCTGTTCTTGTCTCAGCAAAGTTATATTGAGAAAGTGCTAGAGCGTTTCGGGATGCTGAAAGCAAAGCCTGTGAGTGTGCCGTTTGCTGCTCATTTCAAGTTGTCTGCAGATTTGTCACCTAAAACTGAGGAGGAGGTGGAGCATATGTCTCATGTTCCATACTCGAGTACTGTTGGTAGCTTGATGTATGCTATAGTGTCCACTCGTCCTGATATTTCACATGCAGTTAGTGTTGTGAGTAGGTATATGGCATCATCTGGGAAAGCATACTGGGAAGCGGTGAAATGGATAATGAGATATTTACGTGGCACTACGAATGTAGGTTTACTGTTTAACAAGATGACTGGAGATTGCACGAGGTTGGTGGGTTATTGTGATTCAGACTTTGCGGGTGACCTTGATAAGAGAAGATCTCTGACGGGTTACGTGTTTACTCTTTCTGGATGTGCTATCAGTTAGAAAGCGACATTACAGTCTACTGTGGCACTGTCGACTACTGAAGCGGAGTACATGGCAATTGCAGAAGCTGTGTAGGAGACCATATGGTTACAAGGCCTGGTTCGTGATCTTGGACTGCAGCAAGATACAAGTACGGTCTTTTGTGATAGCCAGAGTGCAATCCATCTGACAAAAAATCAGATGTATTATGAGAGGACTAAACACATTGATATCAGACATTATTTTATCAGAGATGTTGTATCACAAGGAATCATATCGGTACAGAAAATATCTACCCATGAGAATCCAGCAGAGATGATGAATAAGGTGGTTCCAATCAGCAAGTTTAAGCATTGCTTGGACTTGGTTGCTATTTGCAGTGCGGAGCATTGAGCTCTTAGAGGCAGTTGGCTGCAGGGATGATGGTGTATTGATTGGAGCGAATACGTGCCAAGGTGGAGATTTGTTGAATGTGGCCCGTATTCTTGGGCAACAAGAATAGCATATTTCCTTATTAGCATATTATCTTATTCGCTTGTTACCTTTTGTAGCACATAATTAATTAGTTGTCTTTTCTGCTTAATAGGTTTAGGAAACTTTTGCACTATAAATATGTGGCAATACTCATTATGTTATGTGTGAGAGAGAAACCAAAGTGAGAGCTTTGTAGATTCGTGATCAATAGTAGAATTATTCTCTGCTGCCCGTGGACGTAGGCTTTAAAGCCGAAGCACGTAATTCTTGTGTCCGTTATTTCTTCTCGTATTTTTCGTGTTTGCATGTTTTTCCCCAACATTCTTCCTACTTTTGTTTCTTGAATTTCCACCCTGTTTGAGTTAAAGCCAGGAGAGGAATTAGCGTAGAGAGCTGTACATATCTCAGAGGATAGAAAATCTTGGATAGTTGTAACTTTGTGTTAGTTATGATTTACTCTTTGTACGAAGGATACTGCTCAAATCGGAGACAATTATATGCTCTTTCCTAATCCTGATGGAGGCCTGATTGACTCATAGTTAGAAGGCAAGCCTTTAAGAAGACAAAGGATAAGGTTCCTTGCTTAATAGTCTCTTCAGCAGTAGCAAGCTGATTACAGGTGGACTTAGCCTGTTCAAGACAGGCCTGCATGGACTGAGAACCCTTGAGGTGGAGTACAATTGCATCTTGGGCTGGTGAATGTCTGATCTACTCAAGAAACTGAACCTTGCTGTCAGGGCATTGTAAATCTCTGGATGGGTATTCTTAAGATGACACCCTTGATATTACTGGTTGAGCAAGAGAGGCAAAGATACAGAATCTTAGATGTTGATCAGTGGTGATCCAGGTGGAAATATTCTGGATTAGGCATTATAGTTCCATCATCTGCAGCCACAGTTTTGGTAGGACAAGAGCTTGCTCCTATGACATGACCCATAAGATCATTAGATTGAAGAATAGCTTCAACCTAAGCCCTCCATATGATGTTATTAGAGTTATTTAACTTTATTTACATCACAAGACTCAAAATCTGGAAGAATTGCTTGATCCTTGGGTTCAAACTTTATTTGATGGAAGAGCCATGGAGTTAGGGTTTGTCAAAGTGAGAACACTTCAGAATTTGTGAGACCTTAGCAGAATTTAGAAATAGAGATCTGTTGATGAGTCAACAATTGAGAAGAATAACTTGTAGCAATTTGAGGAGTGTGGAACACAAGTTGAAGGAATGGAACTCGTTTAATGGAGGGAAAGACCCTAAATCATGAAGTTCAGAACTGAATGTCTGAAGAGGCAAAAAGTAATGGACCAAGGTCTAACAATGAAGAGTGAAGCAGTCGAGAACAATGGAAGCAGGCTTAAAATTGATTTTGTGGAAGACCTGCAGAAGAGCAAGATCAGCCCGTAAAAGCTTTTTCACACTTCAAAAGAAGAGACTCTCAGAGAATATAGAAAGAATAGAATGATTTATTGATCTTAATGATGGTGTTACATCTGAAATTATAGACACCAATCATTTATACTTGCTCAATTCAGCCATCTTTTGTAAGGTTACCTTGGCTCATTTCACTTCCCAGGGATCAACTTGAGGGGGGCTAAGGCTAAGCTAAAAAGCTGAGGCATTATGTTGAGCACCTTTGCTGTAATCTCTGAATTAGTTAACAGAAGTAACTAGGAGCTAGTTCCAGCACAGTTAGTTAAGTGAATATTCTAGAACTCCTAAACACTATAAATATCTGCAACCATGTATCAAAACAATACAACAAAGTGCAATAGAAAATATCTTATTCTCAACTCTCTCTCTCTCTCTCTTTCTCTCCGTCTCTATATATTATCTTGTTGACTTCAAGATTTTATTTCATGATAGATTAGTTTGCACATAGTTGTGTAGATTTTCTGCAATATAGTCTTACATTCTTTCTTAACATACTTTTGTATAAATTCTAATATATTTTTAATATATTTCACCATGCAGCGAGTAATGTGGATATTGATAAGCAAGGGGACCCATTGGAATTCCTTGATTTGATATGTGAGCAATTGGAGGATTGTTGTCCCGAGGCTGTTCAAGTTTTCAATGGCACTGAACAATTTATAGTATGTTTTTATCATTTCATATGTAAAAGTAATTTTTTTATTCTTTTATATATATATTTTTTAACACTAAACGTTCTCTTTTTTCTTTGTATTAGGACTCATGTCATTGCAATAAACAAGAAGGCATTCTTCGACATTTTAGGTACATCACCATGTTGCCTCGTGAACCTGTTTGTCAGTTATTACGTCGTTCATACGGAGGAAGATGCAATACATGTAAGAGGCTGAAGTCAAAGAAGAGAATTATTACAAAATACCCAGAGGTATTGGTAGTACAGCTCGAGAGATCTGGTCAGGACGTGAGGAATTCGGATCCAGCAAAGTTGAATGATTTTATTTCTTTTGATCAAGGAGGGAATCAGGTCATGCTCAATTCTAGAAGTAATGATAAATTTATTTTCTGTTTTTAATAGGTATTCATATTTATATTTTGGTTTTTAAATTTTTAACAGATGAATTATGAATTATTTGGGATAATCCTGCATAAAGGAGCAAAAGCAGCCTCTGGACATCATTTGGTGTATCTGAAGTTAGGGAACGTATGGAATCGGATTAATGATGCTAATGTAAGTATAGAGATGATGTTATGCAAAATGCTTATTTGTTTTTCGTGATAGGTCTCTCGCATATCTATGGAAATGCTGTTTTGTCCAACCACAAGGTCAGAACGTAGGACAAGACAAATGCAATATCAATCTAGATCCGGATTTTAATTAAAGAAAACATTGGATGCACTATTGGTCTTTTGTGTTTCATAAGTGGTCCAGTGAATATAGAGATCATCCCAAGGGAAAGAGATAAACATTTTATTGGTGGTTTCCTGATGGAGAGAGCAAAAGCTAGGGGTTGGCTCTAGGGTGATTGCAGCAGTGCTAATGAAGCAAATGTGGCAATTGTGATGATATCTATACACATGTACTACTATATAAAACAGATGCCTTGAAATTTTTTCTTCTCTTTGATGGCCAGGGAGGAATGGAAGGCGAAGGCAATATTTTTGCTCAATAGAGATAGATGTTTTCACTTTCCTAGTCAAATTGGCAAATTTCGGCAGGAAAGGAGTAAATGTCCAATTATAAATTCAGCTGGCTTTACCTGAAAAATCTTTGTCATGATACTAGATTTTGGATAGGATGGGAAAGGGTGGAGAGAGAAGGTATAGTCTGAGTTAGATTTTTTGAGTTTGTTAGTTGATGCGTCTTCATATTTTGCAATAAATTCCACTATTTTGCATGCAATTACATATATCAAAGTGGTTAAAGTGATTTATTTTGTAAATTATTTGATCTAGTCTCATTTGAGAGAAGAAAATATTTTGTGGAGGCCTACAAGGGTAATTTGCAAAAGATTCTAGACAATTGAAGTTGAAGATCAATCATAATTTGAGTTGGGCTAATTTAATGGAGAAGTATTGGGCTCAAATATATGGATCAAGGATCAATACTTTGGCCTTTCTTGCAAATAAAGTCGTTGGTGAATGAATATGGCAAGTGACTGAGGTGTTAATTTTTAGAAAGTTTTTCCTGTCAGACCAGTTTTGGTATTTTGCTCGTAACTCCAACCCTAGAGGCCAAAATCACATGATTCTTGGGCCATTGGACTCTTATGAGGGAGGGCTACAATTGTTAAGAAGACCATCTTTCCAAATTCAAGGGGGATCAAGGTGAAAAATTAATCACAGCACGTTTAGAAAATTCTCGTCACCTGCTGGACACCTTTTGGTATTTTGGGCATAACTTGGGCTACAGAGGCCCAA
Organism: Cordia subcordata; assembly: GCA_028554755.1. Lineage (NCBI taxonomy): Eukaryota > Viridiplantae > Streptophyta > Magnoliopsida > Boraginales > Cordiaceae > Cordia > Cordia subcordata. The sequence continues at coordinate 9,327,166 of JAPTOF010000001.1, forward strand.
ATTAGGTGATTCTTGCGCTTATGGAAAGCTAATTCATAGAGCTACAACTTTCCTTCTTTGAGCTCAGCCCAGATCTGCCTTTAAGATGGTCAAAAACGTCGGTCAAACGAGGACATTAAAACTGGTAGCAATTTCCTAATCTAAGTGGGATTTGAAAAGGAATTTGATACCATTATAAATACCCACAATACATAATAGAAAAAGGGGACTTAACCTAAGAATTTGCAGAGGATTAAATTGAAGGAAAAGTTGGGGAGCAGTACTTGAAGAGAATTGAACACAAGAACTTCATCAATTTATTTGTCTAGGAATAATACGATGAGTTTTTCTATTCTCAATTCTTTTTCAGTTTTTGCTTTGAACTTAATTATGAACTAAATTCCCCATGATACGGGGTGATATTTAATGATTATTTTTATTCATGTTTCGGATTCTTTTGGGATTTATTTGATTATTTGTATTTGTGCTTTATTGCTATTAAATTCTTGGTTAATCATTATTATGCTTATAGCTAATTTTCGTTAGTCAAGAATTTATACTTTTGCCATATAGGAATCTTGTAGGTTCTTATGGGTACGAATATAGATTAATTAACAGGACTAGATTTAATTGATTGTTTCAAGATTGAGATAAGTTATGCCACTGAGATAGTTTATGCCTTTGTAGTCTCAATTAATTTTTTAGGATCTGAGATTAATTAATTAAGGAAGAGTGAGAGATAATTTATGCCATTGAGATAGATTATGCCTCAACAACTTTAGTTAATTAATCTAGGTGAATTAGAGCTTGTAGCCTGATCTCTTGGTCTTAATTGGAAATCCTGAAGTTGACGAACATGAATAAGATAATTTCCTGGCAATCACCCTGAATTGCGTTTCCCCTAAAATTAAGTTTCGCAATTTTCTTTGGTTGATTTTTGCAATTATTTTTCTTTTAGTTAATTTAATTTCTTTTCTTTTTCTATTTTGTTTAATCTAAAAATCGTTTCTTTCGTAATATTTAGTTTGGTTATTTTAAATTTTAAATTTTAGTTTTTTTTAGTTATTTTCTTTTCCATTTCTGACAGCAATCCCGATTCCCCGTGGTTCGACCCTCGAGTTGCTTTCGTGTGATAAAGAGGATAAATTTTGTGATTTTGTCGTTGCTTGATTTAATTGTTATTATTTGACCATACAACGACGTGGTCATTAGTCAAATTACTAATTTTGTTGAATAAAAGAAGAACAAACATTTATAGGTTTTGCAAGCCAATTCATGACATTCAATATGAACAAGGTGGGTATAAAGTGATCCAAATACTCCAGTTTATATTTGCTTAATAAGTGTTTTCGCTCTGAATGAAACATGAAATTATTAAAAAACGAAGATTGGTTTCTCAGAGGACATGAGAAAACTAATAAGCAACTTAAAATCTTTGAGAACAAAACTCTTGGTCATAATCAAGAGAACCAGGCTTTCATTAACAAGAGAGCTAGTGTTCCAACTATTTTCTTGAACATTGAGTGATGTTATCTTCCATTTGTGAAGGGGATTTCTAGTACACACTTGTTAGACATTTAACATGAAAAATACTTAATTGTTTTTCTTGATAGGTCTCTCGCATTACTGCTGGCCAGTTGGGTAAGGGCACAAGCGATTTCTACGCATTTGTTTACCGGAGAGTACGATCTGTACAGCAGAGAAAGTCTATGGTATGTTCCTGTATGAAAATGTATCCAATTATGCGGGTGGGAATTATTTTCTGATTTAATTAGTATAATTATGTCTTTTGAGTTTAAATGCAGGTAGCTTATTATCGAAGCCAAATTGGCTTGCCTGTCAGAAAAAAGAAAAAGAAAAATCAACACGAAGGAGGACCTGCTGCTGCCGTCCATGGTGAAGGAGGAACTGCTGCTGCCGTCCATGGCGAAGGAGGACCCGCTGCTGCCATCCGTGGCGAAGGAGGACCTGCTGCTACTGCTGTCCATGGCAGAGTATTTGGGTATGGAAAATGTTTTATGATATGCATAAGGGTTGTGACACTAAAAGTATATTCATCAAGTAGAAGGAGTTTATTGTTCTAGATGAGAAGCGGATTCCTTACTTGGCTACAAGTTTGATGGGTAAGAAAATATAATGCAGGGAAATAAGAAGGCGCCAGAAAAGGTTTGAATTGCTAATTCCAAAAGCAAATTTCCAGAGACTAGTTCGTAAGATTACAGTTAACTACGTTCGGGAGCTGGACTTGGACCCAGAGGTCAGTAGGGGTATATTAATGTATAAGTTTTTTTATATAAACTAAAAAGTTAATCATAATAGATATTAGTTAATATAATAATAACTTTTTAATACACAAAAAAAAAAAAGAAAAAGAAAACAAGGGCTTTTCTTTTTTTGTTTTCATGAATGCATTGTCATATTGTTGTTACGAAATACTAATCTTGATTTAGGAGCATAAAATCCAATACTGACCAGAGGCGATCATGGCGTTACAGGAGGTGGTTGAAGCATATCTTGTAAATTTCTTTGAGGACTGCTCATTGTGCGCTACACATGCAAAACGCGTCACGGTAATGCTTCCAGATATGGAATTGGTGGAGCAGTTGAGGAGATTCCATTCTGAAATAGGGGAGTTGAGGAGATCCCAGTCTAGAAAAGGGGTGTAAAAACATTCTTTTCGTGTTCACTTTCTAATCATACACTCCAGAATGTCTTTTGATCTGCACAGATAGATGTCCATGGGTTGAGAAGAAACCCAACTAAGGAGCCATAACAAAAGCACGCGCTGTAATGAACAAGCTAATCTTGTCGTCTGCCAGTTAGCATTTGATGCTGAAACTTTGGCAATTTTAGGAACGCCTACCTGTTTGCCAAAGTTGCTGACAAATATTAGTAGTATATTTCAGATGGAGTCTTCATGCTTCAATGCCAATGCATCGAGGGGATAGTAATAGTTAGAATAGAATAATTCATATATTACAAAATATTGTTAGTCAATGAGCAATGCATTTAAAAATAGTTACTAATAAATGTATCAAGGGTATATTTCACATTAACAATCACTTGGTTAGAACGTGAATAAGAGAAATTGAGATCAAATGCTGGAGGTTTGTGTGTTGGAAAGATGAGGAGTCCTTTTAACTTTTAACTTAATTGTGGAAATAAATAATAGTGGTTGATTAATTTAATTGTGAAATGTTTGAAATTGGAATTGAATCTCTTTAAATCAATATGGTCCAAAGAGATTTAATTTGAATTAATTTTTTAATTTAAAAGAAATTCCAATTATTGCAACTTTCCAAATTAAGAGATGCAACCTTTCCAAACTAAAACAGTCACATTCCTTGTTTGAATCACATTCCTTGTCTGAAAAGTTGGCATGACTTTATTGAGCAGGCAATAATTTTCTACAAATAGTGTGGAGTATAGTTTTTCAAATCTCACTTTCCTACATTTATATTTTCTTTTAGAGAGAGTTTGGCATATCAATAGTATATTTCACTTAACAAAAAATTCTTCACACTTTGAGAATGATGCATAATAACTTTATTATCAATAACACTAACGATACCTTTGTTAATATCTATACTATATCTTAAAGAAAAAAGAAATTATTGCACTAGAAGCTTTCGGGTGCTTCTACTGTGCACAAAACACACTATGTGCCAAATAATGGATGAGCATTACACGCGTTTACAATTTTTATGTTTTAGTTCACAATTTTTGTATTACACGTTCATAACTTTTAATTTATTATAGATTTCATATTTTATGTTCACAATTTTAATAATTTATGTTCAAGACTTTTAATTGTTCATAATGTTTATACAGTATGTTCAAAAGTTAAGCTATTCACTACTTTTAATTATATGCTCAAAAATTTTAATATTATATATTTACAATTAAAAAACTAAGTGCGAACGTTATGCCCACAATTATGAGTGATATGTTTACAACTTTTAGGGATATGTTCACAACTTGTGATGAATATATTCACAACTTGTGAATGATATGTTCATAACTCTATATAACACATGCACACAAACAGATCTACGGAGAGAAATAGTGGATAAAGAGGATGGGCAAAGATTGGCGACGATGGTAGCCACTAATAGCGAAATTTAATTTATTTTTTTCAAAAAAAGTAGGAGAGGTAATACATGTTGCTCACACAAGGAGGACGTATGATGCTAAGTTGGTGAACAATAAAATTGGTGAATGCTTTCTCCCCAAAATCCAAATGCAGCAACTTTTTTGTCACGTGACACCAAATACAACAAGTTTATATTACCACACGTAGGCAGATGCATCAGCCTTTTTGTTTGTAGATCAAAAACAAGTTTAATGAAGATGACCACTTATTACTCAATCCTTGTGGGACTGCCTTAACTAAATCCCTAAAATAGCTTTTACTACTTGTAAGGAAAGGACAAATAAGCTTAGAAGTGTTTAAATATAATGTGCTTACTAGTTGTTGATATATTGGGCAAATATGTGCTTATAAGTGTGGTATATATTAAAATGATTGACAAACACCTTTTAATTTATGTATAATGTTGCGAAACAAAATTAGTACCTTATTTATAATTAAAATTAAATAACTTTCTAAACATAGTAACATATATATACACACACACCCCCAAGTTGATTAATTTTAAATTAAGTTAATAAAAATTTAAAATTGTATAATCAATAATAATTGAATTTAATTATTTTTTTGAAGGTCTAATTAATTGCATACTTCATAAGAAATAAATAAGGTAAATTAGCAATTCATATAAAAGTAAACAAAATGAAAATATTCAAAATACACTAAAAGTCAAACTATTTTGATCGTTCATCTTGCAAAATGAAAGAATAAAAACGAAAATACTACCCTAGACTAATAGTCAAAGCATTATCACTTTTTTTTTTCTTTTTATTTCAGCAAAGTCATTAGTTTAAGAAATGATTTTGTATGGAAGAAACCTTTTAGGCAAGAAAAGTTAAACGCGACATATTGATAATATATATAGATAGATAAAGAAAAACAGAAATTTCCAAAGTAACGTAGTTAGGGTGACAATTCTTGAAATAACACCGTCGCAAAATGATCTTGGTAAAGAAATTTTTTATTCCTTTTTGGCCTCCACAGCAATTCATTGGTAGGTCGTGTTTATTTAACGGAGAAATCCGATTACCAAAACGACTTTTTGAGTATGAAAAAATTGGGCTTGGGGAATTGAGAAACTCGAGAAAAAAAATATAAGGATGGAGAAATTTTTGATATAATGATCTGGGATCAGAATAGATTTATTTTTTTAATCTTTATCTTACTTTACTTAGCCGAGTCAACATCTTCTTAGTCATTTAACCTCTTTCTATTTTCTTTGCCTTTCTTTTTATTTTCTTCACTATGTTTTATGTTTGGTTATATAATTTTATTTATATCTTGAAATGTAGATTATATATTTTTGTTTATATTATAGATTTAGAATTATTAAATATAGGTTGTCATTAAAATTAATTTTGAATTTTATTAAAAAAATTGGGGATTCATCAATTCTTAGTGAATTTTCCTTATTCCCTATTTTTTCAAATCATGCTCCCTCGTGGTGAATTGGACGAGAGACGAAACAGAATCTCTTTGCAAAAATTATTTGAAGGAAAAAATTTTGTTAATTGGATCAAATATTCCCCAACGAGCGATCCAATGAATCATTGGGGAATAAATATTTTTGCACGAGTTAAATGGGAATGACTATCGGCCCCAAAAAAAAAGAAAAAGAAAAAAGGCGAATGGCTAAAAGTACCACGCACCAATAGAAAAATTAAATAAGTTAAGTAATGTCCCAATGCGGATTTAGACTTGGGCTTCGTTCGACTGACTTTGACCAATCGGGAAGTTATAGATTTTTATTTATTTTGGTCACGGATTGAAGATGAAATTTTGGATTGCAGAAATTAATCTAACTCTTAAAAATATTATAAATATTCTAATTAATTAAATAGCTGTATATATATATATATATATATATATATATATATATATATATGAAAGTCTATTATTTTTAGTTATGCTCTATTAAATATTGTCTAATATGTGAAGCATTAGGAATATAAATTTTCATAGCAATAAAAATATTGTTTGAGCCTCTGAATTTTAACTATTTACATTATAATCCTCTTCTATGGAAGATTTTGAAGAGAATGTAATAGAAATAGATTAAAGGAGACTATTTTCAAAACAAAAATTAGTTTAATGGCCAAGATAGAATTTAAAAAAGAATTTAGTAACCGTTATACAAATTCACCCCAACTGATATAAATTTAAAGTTTAAGAAGGTAACTTTGATGTAGGGTTCAACTACTTTCATGAACATTTTTTTTACAAGAAAGAACATATGTATTTATATATATAACTTCTGTTCAACAATGGCTGAATAAAAACCAAACCAATTGGTCTTATTAGTTAAAAAAAAAAATCAAGAATGTCTTTTTTTGAATTTTTCAATATGATTTAGATTGGTTTAATTAGTTTTACCAAACCGTGCGCGTCTTTAGAGGTCCGCTTGTTTGGAAACAAAAAAAACTCATCTTCTTTGGGAGCAAATAAGCCCATTTAGTGTTATTAATGAAGTTACCTAAATAAATTAGCAAAAATTATATAAAAGAGTTACCTATATCTAGTTTAGGAAATTTAGACTCATTATTAGGGCTGCCAAAATTTATTAAACTTAAGCTTATAAATAGAGATATTATGTACGACACGATACACCATGATCGTTTTTCTCTCTTAATCTTTGTGTTGCTTCAAGAGGTATTGTTTTATGCTAATTTTTTATTAGGTTTATTATAAGTTCGATAAATTACTTTAACGAGACTTGTCATGTTGTATCAAGTTTTACTTTTTCTATACTTCGTGCATGCATTTATAGTCTATTTGTAATGATTTTTTTTAATGGAAACAAGTATTGTTTTAAAAATAAGATATTTTTATAATAGATATTTGAATTAAATTTTAGAAAATTGAAGCTTTATTTTAAGATTTGTTTGGATTGGTTTTTTTATGAAAAATATTATTTTTACAATAAATATTTAGAATAAATTTTTAAAAAATTGAAATTTTATTTAAATTTTTCTAAAACTCAAAATTTTTAACCTAAAAAAAAAATCAATTCAGGCGAACTTTGACTCGAAAAAGCTGAACCATGACGGGAGATATAATCCGAATTAAAGTAAACATCATCAACTTAGGACACGAAATACGAGACAAGTACTAAGCTTAGCGTCTCTCTATGTCTCTGACACTCGCGCACGTGGGGGGGTGTGTGTGTATATATATATATATATATATATATATATATACACACTTTTTTAGGTCAAAATAATCATCGCTGACGAATGTTTGGTTTTTGCAATTTCACAGTTGAACAATCATCAAGAAAGCAAAACACTGCTCTCTCTTTGGTAACAAGTAAGATCTCTTTTTCTTCTCTCTGTAATTTGTTTTTTATTTTTTATTTTTTTATTTGGTTCGGAGTAGAAAATTTTAAGCTACTTGCCTCCATTTATTCAGGCAATTCAGAACACATTCACTGTAAAAAGTTGAAATCTTGATGGTAGATTAGGATACTGATTGACTGCTCTGTTTGGCCTCTTCAATCTTACTGTATCAATAGCTTAGTTGTTGCTCCTCTTTGGTCTGTTTTGATTGGCTTTTTTTTTTTCAAAATAATTATTTTTCTAAAATTTTTGAAGAAAAGCGTTAACTTTTGAGAAAAAGTAGTTTTTTTTAAATATGGATTCTAAAAAAGTTAAAATTAAGTGGTTTAGAGTTCCAACTCCCCCCCCCCCCCGGGGGATCTAATCCAAATTGTAAGATGATGTTCTTTTTTCTGGAAAAAAGTTTTTTTTTTAAAAAAAAAAAATCCAAACAGGACATATGTCTTTCTTCTATGTTTTATAAACGAATCTGGCTGGAGAATTGAATCTTTGACTGTTAATTGGACCCCAGTTGCCATGTCTGCTCAGGCCTATGAAGTCTCCATTCCAATTCACAGTTTTCTTTCTTTTGAGTTTCATTCAGTGCAATTGATGTAGGACAATAGCTCTGCGTGCCCATTTAAACCGAATTTACTGCAAAGTTTCTTCTTTTCCATGCCTTATGAAGTCGTTAACTGGAAAGATTGAATCTTGGCGGTCAACCATGATTCTTCCATGTCTTATGAACTTGTTAACCGGAAAGACTGAATCTTTGCGGTCAACCATGATTATTTGACAGCTGTCTGTAGCTTCATTCATTCAGTCATTCATTCTGCTTTGGGATCCCAAACTGTTTGCCCAATTTCTGTGCTGGTTTAATTTCCTTCCCTGTAAAACCATAGCGATTTACTTGCAGTCAACCTTTGTCCGTTTTAATTGTTTCTACATTACAACTGCTGCCTGAATTAGCTGTTTCGAGACAATTGGCTAATTTTTCTGCTTCTGTCAAAGTATGTTGGGCTGATTCTTTGGGATTTTCCATTCTATTTTAGCTAGTTTTCTTGGCCTATTTTAGCCAAAATTATTTTCTATCATTTTGTTGTGTGAAGCACTAAAAATCTGCTCACGTGACAAATCTAGACATCCACGTCAGATCGAAGCTAAGGCCAAAAATGGTTATCCATTGGATCATGGGATTTTCTGTCTAAAGTCATGGTGTTAATGTCCGGCGGCTCACAAATAGATTCTCAAATTCAGAGTGACCTTTTTGAGACTTTCATGTGTCTGGAAGATCAAAATAATGTTCCCCCAAAAGAAAGGGGGGAGTACTGAACGAAGTTTGGTGTGGTTTTGGACACAAGTCTTATGAAAAATATTTCTTTATTCTTCTATCGTTGCTTCTTGCATATTAGTTAAGTTTAGATCCAGCAAGACATCTTTTGATTTCAAATACTAAATTAAGTTGGTCTTCGATTCTCTTCCTTTTCTATTGTATTTCAACTTCAGTTTCCTATTTAAAGGCGTTGACGTATTAATTTACTTCTCTAAGCTTAGAGTCGAGCATTATTTAATGACCAGTCGGAGGCTATAAAATGTAGCTAAATCAACTAGATGCCCGAAGTACGAAGCAAGCTTGTGCTCTCTCTCTCTCTAACACAACTAGTAATTAGATTTGTACAAAAGACATTTGTTCAATAATCAGTTTTAGTTTGTGCAATCAACCAGCATCTTCAAACAATCACTCCAAAAATTTGCATCCTTCTTGGTCAATAGAGAAGACTTCTACTCTCGCTCCGCAATTTGTGTTCTTTTCTTCTGTTATTTTTGGCCCAGAATAAAATTTTTAGCTCTCTCTCTCGTGACCTTCTTCCATAGAAATGATTCAAGTTTCTTTGTTCTTGTTTTTTTGATTTTGAGGGAGTGAGGGGGGAGAGAGGAGGACGGGGGAGAGAGGAGGACAGGGAGAGGATGAGTGTGAAAAAGAGGCCAAGGGAGAGGTAGAATTAGAGATAAAGAAGAAAGAAAGAAAGAAATAAGGAGAGCAGAAAAGAGAGGGGGGGGGGGATAGACTTTTGTATCAAGCTTCCACCTTTTTCCACCAATTTGTCTTTGCATTTACTGGTAAAACTAAATCTTTATGGTAAATATCAATCTCAATTGACGGCTTTCTTTGGGAGTCAGGTTTTGTTCATTGTAGGACTAGTGATTTAGCTTGAGTCGAATTTTCATCCAATCAATCATTTATATTGTTGAAACTAATGTCTAATTTCCTTTCGTTGCGCAAGGTGGTCAATGTTTCTGCTATTTCTTATTGTGTGGGTTCATTTATTTGCAGTTTTTAATTTTATGTTTTCTAGCTTAAGTGTTGTATAGATTAATGTACGTGCCACATGCAATTGGGACACAAGTTAATTGGATAACGTTGTTTACCCCATGTGAAGAAACTTTCTTTAGTTTAACAATCAAAAAAAAAAAAAAAACACTTTCTTTAGTTTCTGCAAAACTGAATCATGATATGTACTTTTCCACTATCTCGAACTTTAGTCACTCAAGTTGGACTAATGGGATAAGATTGTATTTCATGAGTTTGTTTCGTAAACTGGTTAAAGTTTAGGGCCACATTAATCAGTCGAATGAACTTTGCGCCGCATATTGATTGAGAAAAATGGTTTTCAGGGTCCAATTGAATTACTTTTTATATTTAGATCCTCCATTTATCTTACACAGTTAAAGGTTGCCTCGTACTGGGGCACTTGGGTGCATTTTCTTGTATTCAATCTGGTATCTTGTTTCATTTTGTGGTCCAGCTTGGTTTAAAAATATATGAAGCCTTTTCCAGATAAAGACATTGCAATAGAGGTCTTATGTCAATTGCCAGCCAAATCCCTCATGGCATTTAAATGCACAGCTAAAAGATGGAACGACTTCATATCTGATCCCTCATTCTTACGCATCTATGATGAAAGGTCAAAAGGTATTTTGGGGCTCTTTGTGCAGGAAACGGAAAGCTATGTGGAAAAGGATCGAGACTTGGTCAACTTCTTAACTTGCAGTGAAACAGGATTTGTGGTGGAAAATACGGTTTTGGATTTCCTTCCAGAAAAGGTGGTGCTTGTAGCTTCATCTAATGGTATACTTTGTTGTCGAAGTTGTGTTTTCCCCCGACACAACAGGGATGGTCTTGTTCTGTGTACATTAACTAGGGGTCTAGACTTGGAGAGTAGTCAACAGCGTTTTGCTCTGTACATTTGCAATCCAACAACGAGAGAGTGGACACGACTCAGGCCCAAAGGAGATGATGTTACTATAGCTTTTGGATTAGCTTTCTATCCATTTTGTTCTTCTTCGGGCACCGTTTCTAGGTTTAAATTGGTAAACGTCCTGCACTCAGGACTCAATCCTAATAAGTATTCTTTTGCCATTTACTCGTCGGAAACTCAAGATTGGAGAACGGCGGAGAAGGTATGTGAGTTTAGCGCTTGCATATATCCAACTAGGGTTATCTTTAGTAATGGGAGGTTGCATTGGTTGGCGTCAAACCACCACATGGTGACATTCCATGTAGAAAAAGAATTGCCGGAGGTGATGAAGTTGCCTGGTGCCACTCCTGATGAAGGCGATAGATGTAACTTCGGGATATGTTTTAGCGAGTCAGACGGTTATTTTCATTATGTGTGTGCGTTCGAGACTGAGCTTCATGTCTGGGTGTTGAAAGATTATGAAGAGCCTGCTTGGGAACTTAAGCACTGTCTGGATTTGGGTAAATTGAGTGAACGACATTCAAGTCTATTCGATGTGGAGTTTGGTGACCAGTCATATGCTGAAAGGCCTAATGTTTTGAATCATATGATCGAACCTTTGTCTTTCTATGATGATGTCTTGTATCTGAGGATTTTGACCAGGTTGATGTCGTACAACTTCGAAACTGGGACGCTGATAAATGGTTGTGATATTGCAGAGCTTTGGACACACGACCTTTCTCATCCTATCACCATTCCACATCGTATTAGCCTATCGCCTCTGCCACCTGGCTATTTAAGAGTCCGTCGTTCCAGGGGGAGAGAAAACGCCGATTTCTAGAGGAATAACGCACCACGGTAGAGTAGTACTTGCTTCGTTGTTTTGATCATTAATTAACTTAGATATTTCCTGTCACTGTTTGTGGAGTTTGTTTTTCCTTTACGTTTAGGGCTATGATGATAGTTTATGTTCTTGCTTCAAATGCAACAGGACTGGAAAATTTCTACCCACATTATTTATGTTTCTATGTAATATAATTTACACCTAATTTTGTAGTCCGCTGTTGGCGTTGTTATTATGATGTCTTTAGAACAATCTCTCATAATAATCTAAATCCTTCTGTTGTGGAGTTTTGAGGATGGCATTTGTTTCTGCATCTGAAATGTGACGCTTATGAGGATCTCGTGAAGGAGTTCTGTTATGATGTTCTATATATATTATTAACCCAGCGTTTGATTGTTCGTTGATTAGTGAAGTTAAAAGAGGTTATATAGTCTTTTTCTATGTTAAGTGTCTTAAGGAGTATCATGGTACTTGTTTTTTCTTCTCCCCCCCCCAAAAAAAAAAAGAAAAAAGAAAGCACTAAATCATACTTAAATCATGTATCATAATTAATTTGATGGGTTAATCATCATTCATGTCAACCTTGGGTGACCCAAAAGTTCTCCAAAATGCAGAGGATGTCTCGTATGCTTGGCACTTTCAAAATTTGTTCAGATTTGACTTTATAAAGTCGAAATCAAGTTCAATACGAAAGCTAGAGCAGAAATCTTTTTTTACCTTCGTGGAATTAACACTATTTCCTGACAAACAAGACTCACAAATCACTTAATTAACACTAACAAGTAAAATCTCCTTGTTCCTCGGGACCCCATATTAACAACAATTGGAAAAATTGAAGCAGAGATTAAAAAGCAAGATGTAAATATATACTTGGGAGATGTAGGAACTCTCTTTTGAACACTGCAAAATATTTTTCTCTAATAAAGTTGAAAGATGTTGCTGAAATTCAAGGAAAGACAAACATTGCTTCGTAAATCTGTTAAAAACCTAAACATGAATTTCAGTTGTGGAAGCAAAGGCATAATAAAAGTAACTTCCAAACAGACTTGAAAATAAATACCAACGATGACAATCCAAAACCAACTTGATTTTGTATTGACAATCTAAGTATTCTTACCCTTTTTCCTTAATTTGAATTTAATTAATGTGCACTGCAGGAGGGATGAAAGAACAAAATCCCTCCTTTTTTTTTTTGGTATAAAAAAAGACACAGTGCGTTAAATTCATTCTACTTGTGATAAAAGAGTAAAATAAACTTGCTGGTTTGTACAATTGGTAAATTTTGTGGTGAATGGTGTGCACAATACTTTTTTTTTTCCTTAAAAAGATTACCTCTCTTCATTGCAATTTTTAAATATTATAATGGGCTAAGTTTAGACTCTATTACGTTTTTTAACGTGTTATATTTTGAGTGCGTCAAATTCATTGTACATGTGAGTTCAAAGAGTAGTGGGAGGTTGGGTTGGGGGAGTACAGTCTTTTATTTTCTTTCTTTCGTTTTTTTTTAAAATCTTTTAAAAAGAGAATCATTTTACATGTAAACATGTGTAAAGATAAAACTCCCGTCCAAATTAACCCACAAGTAAGATCAGTTGGATCTATTTTCTGTAGATTTTTCTTTATCATTAAATCCAATTTTTCTTTATCTAGTTGGGATCTTTTATTTATGCTCTGTTTGTTATAATCTTATTTTAATATGTTTATCCTATTAAATTAGGAAAAAATCTTATAAGATTTAAGATATCTTATTATGCATCATTTGAAAAACTCAAAACAAACCATATTTTTTATTTTATAAGAAATACGCAATCCATCTTATCTTATTTTTTACAATTATAAAATACATGGTGCATATGATAAAAAATAAGCAATTCATCTTATTTTATTTTTTACTCCTATAAAATATATATGATACATATGATAAGATATCTTAAATCTTATAATATATATCCAAATTTTAATAAGATAAACATCTTAAAATAACTTCATTCTAAACACACTATTAGAATAATTGGCCTCAAACTTGATCAAATTACGGACGGGGTCCCAATAGAAAGGATCCACATGACACTTCCTACACCATTACTAAGAAATGATTATAGAAGCATATGTGCATGTAAAAAACCGTATTTATATTCTTCAATCACCTCGTTTATGAATGTTTTATGACTACAACTCAAGAATCTATTTGTACAATAATTCAAAATTCAGATCCTTAACATCTTTTGTTTGTGAATATGTAAGTAATTTATTTTTGCTTAGGGTGCTTATGCTTAATATTAAGGTTTTTTTTTCCTTTAACATGAAGGCTGTTGCACAACTGTATTTCAACTTATTAAGAATTGCAGAAAAAGGGAATTGAGTTGGTATGAGTTGATGACTTGATGTCATGCCTTTTGGTGTAATTTTTTTCATTTTGGAACAATAAAATTTTTCATTGTTCTTACATATTATCTAACTTTGATGGGTTTCTTTTCCAGTTTGATGGTACGATTATCTAACCTGATATATTTATTTACTTTGTAATGCCAATATAACATATAATACTAAAAATAAGTAATGATGAGAACAAATTTAATTCAAAGGCAACATAATCATAATGTTGACTTTTGTGAATTTACTTCTTTTTAATTTAAGTTATATGAAATCAATGGTGATGCAATTGTATTTGATGGACTTTTATGTATTAAACATAGAAATGAATGAAGCATAACTTTTGTTTTTTCTTTTTGGAATTTTTTGAATATAAAATAGTTTAGAGGGTTTTATCAAACACTGTATTGCAAGGTTGGAAAAAATTCATATTTTTGTTTCTAAAAAATATAATGATATTAGTTTGTCACCCATTTATATATGATTTTTTTTTTATGCATTGGCATATATGATAATAATAACTAGCTACTGAAATCGGTAACTTCCATATTGATCAGGTTTTGCTCCTGGAGTTATGCTTTATTTCAAAAGGGTGGTACGACGTATTTTTAATATATTTAATTTGGAGATGTTTGTGAACTTTAATCCTAAGCTACAATAGGAGAGTTCATACTTTTTAAATTCTTTAATTAGCAGATGTTTATGAACTTTAATTTTCTCGTGCATCTCAAGGAAGAAAGACTAGTTAGTTAATATTAATCAAGGGATCATCCAAATTCTTTTCATTAGCAGCCTTTCTAAATTCTTCTTATTAGCAGCCTTGCAGAAACTTTTTACAAATTGGCGTGTCACGTTATCCATTCCACTCCTACTGGGCACGAGTGAGACAAGAGAGATGCCCTTTTTTACCAACTTATAAGCAACGTATTTTACTAAGAAGGTGTTTACTAAGAAGGTGTTTGTGAGTGCTTATAAGTTAGTCAAATTTGCTAATCCACACAAAAATAAAATTTACCTATTTAACAAACTTTGCTTATAAATAGGTAAAAAGTTGATTCATAAGTAGTAAAAAAAAAATCAAAGTCAACTTTCTTTTAACCGCTCACAAGCCATTAGGGTTGACTAAATAAAATTATATTCATACCCCTTAATAACACAAAGGTAACTTCCTCTTAATTAATGAAAGGTTTTTTTTAGTTATTTCAACAAATATTGTTATTTATAACCATATATTACCAAATATGTCAAAAGCTAACTTTGCTTTTCTTAAGCTGCTTATAAGTATTGATATTTAAGCAAATAACAAATAAATAGAGAAGTGTTTGAATAAAATGTGCTTATAAGTTATTAACATGTTTAGTCAAAATGTGCTTATATGAAGTAATGTTTGTTAAAATGGCTAAAAATACTTTGCATTAAATTAAGAGAATGTTGCTCTTTTTCCTTAAAAAAGTAAAATTATTTTTTTGTTTGGTCAAACTAATTTACTTATATCCTGGTAAAGAAAAATAGGGGTACCCCCATCCTCTAAGAGGGTGTTTGGCTTTACTTATTTTGGATGCTTATAAGCGTCTAAAAAAGGCACGTCCTCAAGTATTTTTTACTATTTAAATATTTATAAGCAGTAAATAGTGAAATCATCCTCTGAATATGTGCCTGTTTGGATTGGCTTTTTTTTAGTAAAAAGTATTTTTTTTTCTAAAGAAATTATATTAAATTTACAATAACTATTTGATTTGACTTTTAAAAAAGCTGAAACTCTGAAAAATATTCAAATACAACTTTTTTTAAAAGTCAAAATTTTTAACTTTTAAAAAAAAATTAATTTTTAAAAAATATTAAAAAAAACATTTAAAAAAAATTCAATTCAAATGATCCCTATGTAACGTTTCTTTTTTCTGGCAAAGCCAAACACCATCTTTGTGACTTGTGAAAACAGAACAAGCCAGCTTTTGCGGCATTTTTATCCGAATTTCGCAACCCAAAAATATATATATACACAAGATTCTTTTGTCCCTGTGATTACATTCAGCTTTTGGAAGTTATTCAACCATTTGTCAAACACCAAACGCGCATTATTTTTACTATTAATCAATCAAATCACAAATGAACAATTCCTCACCAAAATTGTCCTTCAAAATAGTACACCTGCTCCCCCTTTTTCTCCATATATTCATCTCATCATCAGAATCAGAAATAACAATCGACTCAATTTTCACACAGAACACACACTAATACATATACACACACATATACGTCCATATATGTTGATATATAGGTAGATGATAATATGTTGAGGCTATGGAAATGGTACCAGAATTGCTTGGCCGTGCACCCAGTAAAGACACAGGTGATAAGCTCTGGTTTGATTTGGGGGTTCGGCGATATCGCTGCTCAAGCCGTCACTCATTACACTGCTAACAGACATCACCATCATCACCACCAACTTTCTGTAAGATTACCTATTCACGCCCCCTTTATTTATTTATGTATTCATTTTTTTTTTAGCATTTATGTTTTATCGTACGCGTTTCTTGGATTTTCTTTGTAATTTTTAATTCTCTTTTTTTATACCGGTTAATTTCAAAGAAATCTATGTTTAGAGCGCCGTGGCCACGGTTTCAAGCCGTGGAAACAAGCCGTTGCATTGCGTATGATGGACCGGAGCGGGTCCGACCTTTTTTTGGACCCGTCCGTGGGGGCTTCCCTTTTTGTTGAGTACCATGTTTATTCTCCTTTCGGCATTTGGGTATTTGATGTTTTTATTGTGGATTGGCTTTAAGTAATTGAATGGGTATTTCTTATTGTTTACTTGGGAATTTATTCTAATATTGTTTAGTACTCACATCCATGTGTATAAATGCATTTGGTAAGCAAATTGTTAATGGGTGTAGCTCCTTTTATTTATAATGTATGTAACTGGTGGAACTACGATTGGATAAAATCCATCTCAGTTGAAGGGTAATCTTTTCGGGGAGTAGTCGTCACATT
This sequence comes from Cordia subcordata, assembly GCA_028554755.1. Classification (NCBI taxonomy): domain Eukaryota; kingdom Viridiplantae; phylum Streptophyta; class Magnoliopsida; order Boraginales; family Cordiaceae; genus Cordia; species Cordia subcordata. The sequence continues at coordinate 9,344,056 of JAPTOF010000001.1, forward strand.
GATATTAATGGTGTGAGAATGTGATTCAGAATGAGCTATGTATACTTTCTCCGGTGAAAAGTTAGTAAGCTTGCAGGATTGTAATTCATTATGATTTTATAAGTTGAAGATCTTTTCATGAAGGAAGTTGTTCAGGAGAACTCTAATAATAGAGGTAGAACTGTAATGTAAAGCGAACGCCATAACCCAAGGTAATTTTACAGTTTCTATTGTATCAAGAGGAGTTATGAAACGAATTCATACGTGAAATTTGGTGCTGTTATGGTGAAGTTGTATTTAGTAAGCGAGCCTTGTCCATCTGGTGAGGCAATCTGGATGAGTTGTGGAGACTGGCATGATCAATCAACAAATGCTGGTAATTTGGTATTCTTCTCTCGAGTCCTGTTGTGTAAAATTGAAGAGGTCAATTATTAAATTGAGTCTTTGCAAACTTGAGGCACAAGAATGTTTGCTAGATCTGATGATATATTGCAAGATGTCTTGACTTTAAGCCAGAATCAACTTATGAAGAAACGTGCCTGCTGTCTGTCCTACTGCTTGACTAGTAACCTATTGTGCAGTCTTCATTAACAACAGGCCTCCCGGACTCTGTGAGCTCCTCACCTGCTTTGGTCTTCAAAATATTATGGATATAGTCCCTCTTATGTTCCATATCTTCTGTATATGAAAGTTCCGAACTTCTGGAAGTTGCTCTGGTTTTACACAAGTGGCAGTACAAGGAGTCACTTGACATGATATTGGAGAGTTGTTCTTCTCTTGGAAAAGAGGGACTTTTTGTAGAATTTAGAAATCAAGTTGATTGGGAATCTTGATACTAAAGTTTGTACGAGGGGTGTGATCTGCTTTCAGCAATACTTCTTGCAGCAGTACTTATCCTGTCTCAAGAAAGGTTGCTCAAGTCAAGTGACAAGGTTGAATCCTTTGCTTCCTGAAAGAAAGAAGTCAAGGACTCATGAATTTCAAATTTTTAAAACCAAGTTATCACCTGATTCTGAACAAACGTCTCCTGTTACAAGATAGTTCTGTTATAAGATGTAATTTACTTGAGATGGTATGCGTTGGCTTCTCAACATAAATAGTTAACATTGCAATATATTCACCTTCTTTCCTCTGTATAATGGTGGAAGACTTGATTAGTGTATTTTGTATTGGCCTTCCTCTTCTTCCCATTTACCCTGTTGTTTCTGGTGGTGGTGACTTGGTGGGTGGATAAGCAAGATTGACTTCTCAACTCTTTTCTTGCTCTCATAACTAAAGTTACTTCTCTTGTTTCCATTATTCCATCTATCGAGTCTGTTGTCATCTTCTCTGTTTGTGCATTGGCTTTTGTTCAGAATGTTAACTAGCCATGTAGTCACAATCTTTCTCTATATAATGGTGTGTTGGTTCTGTAAGTCCTTATGCTCGTGCAGCTGCAATGCTGATTTGGGGATCTATTTTTCTTTGATTCTGATGATATTTCTAAATGTTGATTAATATGCTGATTATTGTTATAATGCTTTTAATGCTCAGATAAAATAGTAAGTATGAACAAATTATATAAAGTGGGAAATGTACACCAGCTTATATTTCTTCAGCTGTATTTTGTAAGTCTTCTGCTATTTAGTCAGTGGTCCTGATACAGTTGCAGGGGTCCCTTTGTCTACACTGTTTCTGTTTTTATGCATAGTGAAAAAAGAAGAATGGGGAGTGTATTTGTGATGGGGGAGAGTAATGGTCACTATGATATTACAATGGCGACAAATTTTGTTGACCTTTTTAGTGTTTCATTGCAATTAGTTCTTTGCTCGTGACGACAGTTGAACTACCTGCAATTGGAGAGATTGCATTTTCTCCAATGTCTCTGCATAATCAATATAACTAGTTTTTCTTATATGATAGTCCACATGCCTCTGACTGCTTTCTGCTTTGCTGATAGAATGAATTTCTTCTACAGGATGAATGCAAAGCTTTTAAGATCAACTGGAGACGAGTTGCTACCACAAGCTTGTTTGGTTTCGCATTTGTTGGACCAGTTGGCCACTTCTGGTTAGTGTTTCTTTCTCATTAAGTAAATCTTCTGAGGTTAGTCATAGATTCTGTGTGAATTTTTGCTGCAAATAAACAAACCTTTTATTATGGTAAAGGTCAGCTATGATTCTCAATACCATTGGTATATATCTATCACTTTGTGGACCATTATGGATAACCCGTGACATTATCAAAATTGGATTGTCCCAACGTACGTCCTGCATCAGCTCTCTTGGCAGCTTCGTTAAATATACTAAAAGAAAAGCATAATTTGCAACTCTAGAAATGAATAGATTGTAAAGGCTGATGGAAAGTGAGTGGATTACTCAATTTTGGGAGGTTTTTGTCTGTAACTAGCACACTTTGGTGTTTACATCATGTAGACTTTTCTCTTGGGATCAACTTCCAAGTAATGACGTCATTGATATTTTATGAACAAGGTGGGTTGGGTGGTGCATCTGATCTGAAATCAGCTGAAATCAGGACTTGGCATGAGAATGAAATTATCTTAGAGGCCATTATCCAAAATTCTTTGAAAATTTACAAGCAAGATTGTGATTCAATTCCTGATCTTTCTATAATTTTGTGCTCACAAGATTTATCCTCTTGGTTCACTATCATTTCACTTCTCAAAATGTTTTCATCTTGGGTCAATATGTCAACATTAAACCTTAGAGATAGACATTTAACCGAAAGATCTGGATTGCTCACACCATGTAATATACATCTATATATTAAAGTCTGGGACAGCATGCTCTGTATATTGATCATGGGTTCTCATCATTATATTTGCATTTATGTAATTCTTCCAGTTAGTTACATTCCTGTTTATAAGAGAAACACTTCTCTGCCACGCTTTTGGAATAAAATTTAGTTATGTTTTTATTATTATTCCACTGAGATTGATAGTTCCACTGTATAGTTAGATTATTCACACACACACACACGGCAATTTGTTTCCTGTATAGAAAATATCCGCTATACTCAAACATTGAAGAAATCGTGAATCATGTGTATTGTTGAACTGGGGGATCTTGGGGAATTGTAGCGTTTTTTTGTGGAACATTCTATTTACATTCTTTTGATCTTCAGAAAGACTTCTTGGTAGTTTACTTCACTGGAGCGTTTGCAATCCAGCCTACTTGGTCTTAGGATTTCTTTTGAGCAGTGAACTGTGAGGATAGTAGGTTACAGTGGCTTCTTAGTTTGACCGATGCAAATCTTGAGGTTCCCTTAATGTGAGGTCAGAACAGCCTGATCTGTGTGGCAAAATGGCAATTACTTGGGTATCCTGGGATATTTGGGATCAGCTCTTTAAAGCCCTGATGTAGAAGTGGACCTCAGAAAGAATGGGCATGATACTTCTTTGCTTCTGAGTTTATGTTTTCATAAACAAATAAAAAGGGAAATGGTATTCTTACTCAAATAGATCACCTTGGCCTACGGGGGCGTTGAGACTTGTGAAGATTTCCTGTAGAGAGGTATCTGGAAGTTGTCATTGCCCTTGAGAGCTGCATTCCTTCCTCAGGAATTGGTTTGGGGTAAATTCTCACTACTGATAATCTTAAAAAGGGGGGCATGTCCTTGTCAATAGATGTTTTTTTGTGTAAAGATCATTTGGAATCAGCTGATTATCTTCTTATTAGCTGTTCTTGTGCTTGGAGACTCTGGAGATGGCTTATAATATTATCGATATTCAGTGGGTTGTTGCCAAGTCTTTTGGAGTTTCTGTAATGAGCTTAAAGCTTGGAGTTGTATAAGAGCAGCCAGAGATTAAACAAAGATTTTTCGAACATTACCACTCCCTATTATTTGGCTTATTTGGAAGGAATGTAATAGAAAGACTTTGAGGGAAAGGTGATGGAAAGGGCTTGCTTCAAATGTAGTTGGCTCCATGGGTTGGCTCTTTAGATTGGAGTATCTTGTAGTTATGATGTTCATGCTATACGTGCTTTGTAAATTGCGAGTAAAGATAAGTAGATATTTTGGCATAGATCTGTCTACACCTGTGGGAATTCAAATTAAAGATTTTGAGACACTGATGATCTCCTCTGCAGTGTCATTGCCTTGGTGGCTCAACCTTTTGAAACAGGTTTCTAGTTGAAATATTCAGGGTAGGGAAACACGCAGAATCAAAGATCTAAACCTTTCCACTATCCTGAAATTTTGTAGCACGTCCAGCTGGATTTAGACAGTGGTGAGAATTTGTCATTAGCTGTTAGCTGCTGTAAAGCCGCTGTACAACCAGTTTTTATATATGCTGCTTGTAGAAAACTAAAATGTAAAACCATAAATAGGATCATATCCTGAATGCTATCTATGCAAAACTTGCGCATTCAATATACCTCACAGAAACTGGAAAATGGTCAATGCAATATGTTTTGAGTTAAGAATTATAATTTTGTAGCAAATTTGTCTGCACTCAAAGTTCGGCAACGGTCTCACTCTTCATGCTCTGTAGGTATGAAAGCTTGGATCGGTATATAAGGTTGCGGCTGCAGCTACAACCAAAATCAGTTCGTTTTGTTGCTACCAAAGTCGCAATTGATGGTTTAATTTTTGGGCCTCTGGATTTACTTGTATTTTTCACTTACATGGGTTTCTCTACTGGAAAAAGTGCCGCTCAAGTGAAGGAAGATGTCAAGAGAGATTTCCTTCCAGCACTTATTCTTGAGGGAGGTGTATGGCCGATTGTTCAAGTTGCCAACTTCCGCTACATTCCAGTCAGTTATCAACTTCTGTATGTCAACTTTTTCTGCTTGTTGGATAGTTGTTTCCTTTCATGGATTGAGCAACAACGAGATGCTCCTTGGAAGCAATGGTTTACATCTTTCATGCATCTAAAAGAACAAGAACGAAAAGGTGGATAGTTTCTCTTCCCCAACGTCGTTTATTTTTGCTTTTGGTTTAGAGATCATTAAGGTAGATTTGTGTCAGAGAAATGCACAAGGCTTTCAAATATTGCAAGGCAAACTTGACTAGATGTTGGGAATTGTGAAACAATGGTTACTGCTCTCAATCTCACACAATACATATGAAAGCTGCGTCAAATGCTTCATTTCTCGTCCTGAATAAGAGATGGGGTTGCCGATGTTTCTCTGGACTTGTGATAGCGCCTGTACCAAATGGAGTGGAAGAAGTACATGATTGGTTCAGCTGTCTACCGTTTCTCTCTCCTTTAAGCTGTTAACATTTTGATGTTTTTTGGCTGCATTTTTAACATGATGTTCGAAAGTATCGTTCTTTAATTAGGAGCTACCTTTATCTGAGGATAACTTTGTACTGTTGCCTGAGAATTCTCGGATCTAAATCGTTGAACATACTCTGTTCCCAGCCTTGGCATGTAGGGGACACACAAAAAGTTGTCCTGGCATTGATGAAATTCTTCAGATCATCTCAATGCAGAAATGTGAAGTTGTCAAATTATTCTAGTATCGTCTCGACAGCTTGCTTAATTATTCTTGACGGCATTCTTTTCTATAGTCCCAATCACACAATTCACCATCAAAAAAGTGTGTCCTGAGTTCAGATTTCATATCTGGAAGCCTATTATTGGTGGATTGAAATTGGTTAGACTGAGAGCATTCTTTAGATATCAAGTTTCTCACTGAGTTTCTATAGGAACTGCCTACCATAAAGTTGGGTATTTTTACTAACTATGTATGTGCTTTCTCATTTACTAACAGAAACATAGATGAAAGCCTCAAGTGTTCCAAAACCAATACCGGAGTCTTATAGTCATAAACAAATTTTACTTGTCTATATATTTCATTGAACTTGGATTTGAACCGTAACCTAACAGCAACTCGTCCCCATAACAGATTGAGGTTGGACTTGAGTCATAACCAAACAATATTGTATTTGGATCCGAAAGCACCGGACTGTAAAAGTTCGATGATTTTTCGTTACCAAAATATTTATTTCTGCTTCTGGTTTAATGAGCATTTATGATATATCCATGCTAGAGAAATGCAAAACTCTTTCAGGTAATAGTCAAGTCAAATTGGTTACAAGTTGGGAATTCTGAAATGATGGTTATTGCTCTCAAAATAGACATGATTAGTTCAGCTGCCATTGTCAATTTCTCACCCTTCTTTTCATCTTCTCTTTTGAGTAATCAAATTTGATTTTTTTCATCAACTGCATTGTTAAATTGTACTTGAAATTGGATGTTCAACGACTACTTCACAGAGAAATCATGTTTCTTGTTAGCCTTCTCTAGTCAAGAATTTAATTTGTCAATCATTTGATTTTTAAATTTTGATACCTGGTTAAAGTTACCATCTCATCTAAAAAATTAAACTTGTAGAGATGATATTGATATATTTATTTACTGCATTAACAACCCCTACTGAATTTGATAAGGTACAAATTTCGTAGCCAATGGTCCATAGTATCGCGCTTTTGGAAGTCTTCGTGCTTATCAGGCTTGTATGGTAAGCAGTCTCCAATTTCTCTCAATGCCAGTACCTACTTGCGAGTTGTTACTCTTGCAATTGTTTGGTTCTTATTTATTGAGATGTCACAACTACTCTCTAGCATTAAAGAAAACTAAATTGTTTTGTGGATTATCAGTGTGTGTGTTTGTTAAGCGTGTCTAGAATGATTTTATTTTAATATACTTATAATCTTAAAATGAGGATATATTTTATAAAATTTAAGACATATTATTATATGTATTCTATCACAACTCAAAACAAATCAAACTTTTATATTTTATCTAAGTATGGTCTATTTTAAGTTTTGATAGAGTGCATGTGATAAGATATTTTAAATATTATAATATTTATCTTTATTTCAATAGGATAGTATTTTAAAATAAAATCATTTCAAACACACGACTAATAGTAAGAAATATGGGCCTTTTGTTGTCAGGTTGAATTGCACACTAAAGCAGAAGGCTGCATGCCAAAAAGAGAAGTTGAAGATCATGTGTAAAACCATATTTTAGGTTAATTCCTTCGCTTCTTAAACTATGATATGTGGAATATTTTGGTCCCTAAATTATTTAAGCGAGCTTTTCAAGTTTTGATCATTAGACTATTAATTGTTAAATGCTATTAGTCAATTTAGCTATTTCTGTCAAAAGACTAATGTTATTATTAGTCTTTTTAGTTATTCATGTGTCATGATCTTGTAAATAATGCCATTTTTTTGGATAGAAATGGCTAATTTTTGGACAAAAATAGCTAAAAAGATTAACAACGTCTAACAATTAATAATTTAGGAACAAAAATATTCACTTTCATAGTTTAGGAATCAAAATGTCTCACATACCATTGTTTAATGACATATGGAAGAATTAACCCAAATATGTTTTACTTGCTTATTTGCCAAACATACAACTTGGTTCCATTTGGTAATTTGGGGATGTACATGTTACAATTGTAGTTTAAAAGATGATGCACCTGACCATAAAAAATATTCAAAATGCGCATTACTAATGGGTTAATTCTTTGAAAGGCACCTCAAATATGATATGTGGGACACTTTAGTCTTTAAATTATTAAAGGTAAGTCTTTTGGTCCCTAAACTATTATTTATGTATCAGTCCTTTTAGTCATTCTCATTCAAAATTTAGTCATTTTTGTTCGAAACTTAACGTCATTCGCACAATCATAACAGATAAATAACTAAAAGGACAACGGTAATATTAACTTTTGGACAAAAATAACTAAAAGGACCAATAATGTCAAACAATTAATAGTTTAGATATCAAAAAGCTCATCCTGCTAGTTCAAGGACCAAAATTTTATGCGTGTTTAATTTAAAGGGCTTGTGAAGGAATTAACCCTTTGCTGATATTGCGTTTTTGTTTGGTTAATGCTAATTTTACATGCAAGACCATATATGAGACTGTGCAATGGTGTTTTGAGTATTCGAGTCTTATTACCCCAGAATTTTACTTTACACACTCATTAGTTAAAGTGGCAACGTCATATTTAACGGTTAATCACGTCATGAGCTTATCGAGGTCGCGCGTCCATTTAATTAGAAGGCATTCATATCCAAGATAATTATATCAAAGGTCATTCAAACTAATCAAAGAATTATCCTTGAGATTCAAAATAAATTATTCAAACCAATTCTTGACATCAACTTTGGTGAAAAAGTTATTAATTAGGTTGACCTCTGGAAAACAAAACCATCGTAAAAGTGACAATATAAGACAAGAACTGAAGGCCAAGTACATAGGACTAAATAAATGTTCACTTCTAGCGTGTTTGGAATGATCTTATTTTTAAATATTTATCCTATTGAAGCGAAAATATATTTTATAAGATTTAAAACATTTTATTGATATATCCTATGAAAACTCAAAATAATCTTTAATTTTCTATTGCATAAAAAATAAGCAATCCATCGTCATCTCATTTTTTATAACTATAGAAGTATAGTTCTTTTTGAGTTTTCATAAAATGCATGTAATAAGATATCTTAAATCTATAACATGTATCCTTATTTTAATATGACAAGTATTTTAAAATAAAATCATTCCAAACATGCTATTCATGGAAGGTCGAGCAACATCGCAAGCAAAGGGGGACCATATTCCCCTGTCATGAAAATGAATGTTGTCAATATACTTAGTGTCTTACGTTATTTATAAGAACATTTGGTTTGTTCAAGTCCTATTTCTACCGTGTCAAACATATAACATGAATGTGAAATAAATTTATAAAGAGATAGCATCCAACAGTAAAAATCAAAACAAATTCAAAATACTTAACAATCTAATTATAATATAAGGTAGCTATTAGTTTGTTAAAATTGGTCGAGAGTTGGAATGGCATTCCTATCCTTATACAAATATGATTAGTTTATTCCTATATTCTGCAATAAGCTTTAAATGCCAAATGACTAAGACGCACTTTCAAAATATAAGAACAATCTTTATTATAATTATTATTGTTATTGTTATTATTATTGTTGTTATTCTATAATTATGATATAATAACAAAAAGTAAATAATTATTATATTTATTTTTGTTCTTAAAACAACAAAATGAATATAATAACGAAAGTGCGATCTTATTATTTTTACAAATCATTCCCACTATCACTTTAGAGTATTGCTTACCAAACATAAGGTTGTCAATATATTCATGTCTAGTTATTGAATTACCACCTCATCTAAAAGCTTATGCTTGTAGAGAGAATTTGACTATATTTACTTACTAGTATGACACCCGTGCAATGCACGGAGAGGGATATATGTGATTGGATATATTAAAATTATAGAGTTTTTGCATCTTATTAAATAGTTTTTGAAATAATTATATACTATGAAATTAATAAAACAATGATGATATATGTAAAGAAATGACATAATATTAATTAAATTAAAATGTTTATATATATGAATGGAACTAAATAAATGAGGAAAACCAAAAATGACCTAAGAATTAGCATATTTAATTGATAAGTAATTATGGAAGTTTATCATATAGAGCGTTACTTGACAGCACGAAATTACAACTTATTTTGCTTTATTATATAGTATAGATTGTAGTTAACACGCCTCTTACGTGAAACTTGATTTATTTACTGTTTGTACTTAAACAATTTAATATTTTTAAATAGATGGCGATGAGTTTCAAACATGATATCGTTTGACTTTTAAATTCTGATCCCATAACTTATCTAAGAGCTTAAACTTATAGAAAGGATTTGGTTACATTTACTTATTATCCTTAAAATTAGTTAGAGTACATCAAGCATATCTAGTTAGAGTGTAGGACGTTCTGTTTCTTTAAATTTGTTGTCCAAATTCTTTTCACAATAACAATCGCCACCCACTCTCTCGGGATTTGAATTAGCAAACGAGTTACTTATCCATTTTCTTTTGCTAGTGCGAGCCAATATCCACACTGTCATGCTGCTTTTCATGCTTCTAAGAAATTTTATTTTAGTCCTTAATATTTATAAAAATTTCTATTTTACCCACAATGTTTATTAGAAATTATTTTAGTCTTCTCCTTCCACAACTCAATTCGTATACACCCCCACATATATGTATATGAATGTATATATAATATATTTGGGTGTATATATATAATATACAAATATAAGCTGTATAATGAACTCCCGCTCGTGCAATGACCAATTAACTTCTAAAGACCAACAAACATCCAAAGGGAACTTAAAGTTTCCTAGGCATCTAGATGAACTCTGCATAAGAAGGAAGATTGAGATTTGGGAAGAATATCACAGAAGTTGTCTCTATTTCTGAATTTTCTTTCTTAACATTCTATGGAGTTACCAATTTCTAAAAAATTTGGCTGTAATTTCTTGTATTTCTTTCACCAGTTAATAAATGCAAATTTATATTGCTAGTTATGTACGGTTCTAATACATTACAATTTATATTGCTACGCATGGGTTCTAGTACATTTTTTATTATCAATTCTAACTCTTCTTATACTTCGCTTGCAACTATTACAAAGATTATTTGATAAGTTAACAATAAGAAATATGATAATATTAATCTATATTTTGTTAATAAATCATAAATTAAATAAAAAAGAAAAAGATGACGACTTAATACCTTAGGATTCGAATATTGTATTTCCAAACTAAAAAATTTAATTAATTATTTTAACTTGAATTTGACAATATCTATCTTTTAACATGCATGTGAAATAATACCAGATATGTAACTTGTTTCTTTATATGCAATAACATTTGTATAACTCTTATATAGATCTTTTCTATCACTTTGATGATCATATTCTCGAAGAATATCATGGACATGACTAGATCCTTAAGTTTTAAGCTATATCTGAGATATGCAAAAGAAAGATTGGATCCCTAGTACATTACCTAATATATCATTAAACCCTAATCATGGAGTGAACAGAGAAGAAGATCCTGCGCCAAAACGCCAACAACAACAATGGCAACAGGCAATGGACCTGGGACACTCCTAGGATTTAGGTTTACTGATATATTAGGTAATGCACCAGGGATCCAATCTTTCTTTTGCATATCTCAGATATAGCTTAAAACTTAAGGATCTAGTCATGTCCACGGACTGCTATTTGCGGTCTTATCACCTGGGCCTAATTTGGTATCAGAGCCATAGTAGTCAATACTCTTTGGTAATAAGTATTAACTCAAAGTTTTATGTTATTCAGTATTATTTCAATTCATCATTTGATTGCTCAAATAATCAGAGTATGTCTTCAATTCTTTCAATATTTGCAAAAAATCAGAATACTGTGAAAAACAGTAAGAAGAAAGAATATGATATTCCTAAAAATTTAGAATTGTTAAATAAATGGACAATTCCTAAAATAGAACCTAAGATGATATATTCTTTTGTTACTTTTGATAAATTAAGTTTTAAACAAATTGTTAAAACTTGTGAAGAATCTGTTCCTATACATAATGAGGAATTGACTATCAAATTGCTTAGTCAAGATGATATTGATGCATATACATCAGAATATAAGTTCTTGCATATTGGACTTGTTCAGGTAGCTTTTAAACCTCTTACTTTATCTGGTTTACCTGAATCATTCTTAACTATATTACGTGATGCTCGTAATATGAACTGGCGTCAATCTATCATGGGTATAATGGAATCTAGTTTAGCTCATGGTCCAATATATTTTAATGCTTATCCGAATTTACAATTATCTTTGTCGGATGTAAATATTTTGGATGCGTTAACTTTATATGTAAAAACGCACGGTTATAATTATTTACCAGGTACAGAAGTTATTTGTATCTGTTATAGGGTGTATTTTAAACCTTTGTATACTTTGAATCCAAAGTGTAAGTTGATGAATACAAATCAACAAGAAACTATAATATTTGAAACTAATTTTAATAGATCTAAAATTACAACTCGTAGATCTATTAGATGGGATGAAATAAACTTTCCAGAAACATGGTTAGCTGAAAAGATAATTCCAGCAACACCATTAATAAATGAAGATTTGGTGGATGCAATCCAAACATCTACTGGTGATATTCAAATACAATTTAATAGAAAAAGTACATCTGAATTAGGTGGAAGTTTAGGACTAGGAAGATCTAGATATTCTAGAACTAGTTCAATACATTCTTATATTTCACCAATTGATTATAGAGTTGAGTTACCCAATACTGTAGGGAGTTCATCTTCTAAATCTGAATCTGAAAACCTGCAACATAAAGTTCAGGGAATCAAAATTAATGAGGATAATATTGCTCAGGGTATATATAATAATCCTGAAGATACTTTTAGACCAGAAATAACTGAGTCAGAATTAAACTTTCCAGTTTAATTATGAATCAAAATAAAATTGATTTCAGTCCAGGGAGTTCAGCCAGGAAACAAATACAAGCTGAATTTCAAAAACCTATATATCAACCTTTCAGAGATTGGTTTGCTTAAAATATTAATTTAGCAGAAAGAAAATTACTTCAAGATGAATTCTATAACCATTTGGAAAATATAAATGAAATAAAAGATTTTATTCCATGGTTTTTAGAAACGTATCTAGGTAATCATATAAATGTCCTAGAAAAATATTGGAAATTAAAAAATGGAGAACAAATTGAATCAATTTATCCTCCTACACATCAAACTATAATAATGGAGAAAGAAAGAATGAAGTTATATGCTAATGCTTTCTTTAATCTGCAAGAGAATGAAACTCTTTCAACCACAACAAAGAATATAAATGATGTGGTGAAACAAAATAATTTTACTAATTTGTATTTAGTAGCCTTAGGAGAACAAATATTATTTCTCAATAATAGGTTATTAAAAAATTATGAAATGATAATGGATTTAAAAAATTCTCTGGAGAAATTACAGAAAAGTAATAATAAGGAAGATAATAAAATTGGAGAAACTTCAAGGTTCAGAAGTAATCTAATTCAGCCTCCTCCAGAAATAAAAAATTTTAAATTAAGTCAAGTATCAGAATTTGAGAAACTTCTTGATAATAAGTTTAAGACATTTAAATTAAATGTTATAACTAAAGAAGAAGTTCCAGATTTAGTTGATAATATCAATCAGCAAGAAATTATTAATGAAACTCTTAATAGAATAAAGAGTAATAATAAATTTGCTAATAAACCGGTCCAGAAAAAATACTATTATCCAAGACCGACACCTCAAGATGTTTTATTTGAGGAATTACCTAATGAACAAACTTACTATAATGGTAAGACGATATATGAGTGGAATATAGATGGCCATTCAGATCAACAAATATATAATACCATCCATAGGATGATGATGTATGCTACAATATGTAGACAACATAACAATACAGATAAAAGTATTGCTTTGATGATAATAGCAGGGTTTACAGGTCAGCTTAAAGGTTGGTGGGAAAATTATCTCAATGAAACCCAACGTCAAACTGTCTTGAATACTACAAGAACAAAAAATAATATAATTAAACAGGAAGCTGTTTATACTTTAACAATAAATATTTGTGAACATTTTACAGGAAGATTCACAACAAATGCTGAGAATATAAGATCTCTAATCTTGAATCTCAAGTGTCCTACTCTTACCTCATTTATGTGGTACAAGGATGTATTCCTTAGTAAAGTAATGGAATTACCAGATGCTAATCAAGCACATTAGAAGTCTAAATTTATAGATGGTCTTCCACATTTATTTGCTGAAAGAGTAAAGAAAACTCTTAGAATAGGTATCTCACCTATTGATTATGATAATCTTACATATGGCATGATAATAGGAAAATGCATGCAAGAAGGTTTAGCTTTATGTGATGAAATTAAGTTAAATCAACAAATTAAAAAACAAAAGTTAACAGAGAAGTCTCAATTAGGACAATTCTGTGAACAATTTAGGATTGAAATGGGTCAATCTAGTAGAGTTAATAAACCTAAAAAATATACTAGGTTTTCTAATATTCAAAAATATACGTCTCCAGTCTATCAGAAAAAATAGCTGCTAGAACAGAGAAAGAAAATAAGAAAAAATATAAAAAAACAACAGGGAAATAAGAGAATTAGATCAAAATCTAACCCTCCTGTTTGTTATAAATGTGGCAGAATTGGTCATATTGCTCCAAACTGTCCAATAAAAAAGAAAATAAAAGCATTAGATATTGAAGAAGATTTAAAGAAGAATCTTATGAAAATAATGCTTAATTCTGAATCTGAACCAGAAGATCAAAAAGATCTTGAGTACTCAGAGGAATCTAGCTCTGAGGATAATCTGAAATATATATCAGAAGAATCTGAAACTGCAGATAGTTCAGAAGAGGAATATAAACCTTGTGATAGTTGTATGAATACTATACAAAAGGATGAAAAAGATGATTTTTATCAATTATTATCACAATTCAGAAATATGGAACTGAATGTTTTAACCAGTGATAATATAATTGAATTACTCAGAACAATAAAAGATTCTGAAATTCGTAATAAAATCTTGGAATCTTTAGGTAAATTAAAAGAACCTGAAGAATTAACAGTTCAAGAACAAGATAAATTCATTCCTTATACTTTATCAGAAGTAAGGAAAAGAATGGAAGAAAAACAAAATATAAAATCCTCTATAACCTCTGTTACTACAATACATGATTTAAAAGAGGAAGTTAATAATTTGAAAACTGAAGTTAAAAAATTAACTCAGGATAATATTGAAATTAATAAAAGATTAGATAAATTGGATAAGGGTAAAAATAATATTGAAGAAATTCCTGATCCAGTACTAATCAAGAATTAGAACCATTTTTAGGAAAGATGGAACATATAACATCTCAGAAATGGTTAGTCAAAATTGATCTCTTAATACAAGGAGAATATAAAAAAGAATTAACTGCGCTAATAGATAGTGGCGCAGATTTAAATTGTATTCAGGAAGGATTAATTCCTACAAAATATTTTGAAAAAACCACACATACTTTATCAAGTGCTAGTGGTAATAGAATGGATATCTTATATAAGTTATCTAAAGCGTATATTTGTGTTAATAAACAATGCATTCCTAATAGTTTTGTATTGGTTAGGAATATGACAAATCAGTCATATTAGGAACACCATTCCTTAATAAAATATTTCCAATAAAAGAAATTACTAATAATGGTATAATTGGTAATTTTGAAGGAAATGAAATTCAATTTGAATTCATAAAAGACCCCATAACTAGGGTATTGAATGAAATGGTTGAGTTAATAAAAGCTAAAAACAACCAATTGAATTTTCTTAATCAAGAAATTAACTTATTAACAATAAGTTATAGATTACAAGATCCTTATCTTCAACAACGTATAAAGTTGTTAATCAATCAATTTTCGAGAAATTTGTCTTTGATCATCCTAATGCATTTTGGGATAGGAAAAAACATATTGTTAGTCTACCGTATGTAGATGATTTTGATGAAAGAATAATAACAACAAAATCAAGACCTGCTCAAATGAATGAACAAGAACAGGTTAGATGTAGAGAAGAAATAAATATGTTTCTACAGAAAGGATTAATCAGATAATCCAAATCTGCTTGGAGTTGTACTGGTTTTTATGTTAATAAAAAATCAGAAATTGAAAGAGGTCTCCAAGATTAGTTGTTAATTATAAACCTCTTAATAAAGTTTTGAAATGGATAAGGTACCCACTTCCTAATAAAAGGGATTTAATCAATAGAATACATGATGCATGTGTATTTTCGAAATTTGATATGAAATCTGGCTATTACCAAATACAGGTAGTAGAAGAAGATAGATATAAAACTGCTTTTGTAGTACCATTTGGACATTATGAATGGAATGTAATGCCTTTTGGTTTGAAAAATACTCCTTCTGAATTTCAGAAGATAATGAATGATATATTTATACCATATAATAATTTTATGGTTGTGTATATTGATGATGTCTTAGTATTTTCAAAAGACATTAATACTCATTTTAAGCATCTTGAAATATTCAAGAATCTTGTTATCCAAAATGGATTAGTTGTATCAAAACCAAAAATGGTGATTTTTCAATCTAAAATCAGATTTTTGGGATATAATATTGAAGATGGAAAAATAATTCCTATTGATAGGAGTATTGAATTTGCTTCTAAATTTCCAGATGAAATTTTGGATAAAACTCAATTGCAAAGATTTTTAGGCAGTCTTAGTTACATTCAGCCATATTATAAAAATTTGGCTAATGATACTACTATTTTATATGAAAGACTGAGGAAATCCCCTTTCCCTTGGTCACAAAGTCATACTGAGGCAGTGAGAGTGATTAAATCAAAAGTCAAACATTTGCCTTGTCTTATGCTCGCCAATCCACAATGGGATAAGATTGTGGAAACGGATGCTTCAGATATTGGTTATGGTGGAATTCTCAAACAAGTTCAACCAACCACAAAACAAGAATTTTTGGTTCGCTTCACATCAGGAAAATGGAGTGAAAGCCAGAAGAATTATGCACCTGTTGCAAAAGAAATTTTAGCTATTGTCAACAGTGTTTTAAAATTCTAAGATGATCTTTTAAATAAAAAGTTTTGATCAAAACTGATTGCAAATCTGCAAAATTTATGTTTAACAAAGATTTTAAACATGATGTTTCGAAATATATGTTCGCAAGATGGCAAACATGTTTAGCCCCTTTTGAATTTGAAATCAAACATATTCAGGGAAAGCATAATACTTTGCCTGATTTTTTATCCCGTGAATATCTGCAGGGGGATGCAACCTCCTGATGGGGGTTTTCAAGGCCGTGGGAAATATGCCCATGGTGGAACATCAAAAGGCCGTGGCAAATATGGTCATGGTAGAGGTAAAGGGAGAAATAATGCTCCTGATTATTTCTATGCAAATAAAGCAATAGAAATTGCTTCTGAAGAAGCTGAAGTGTGTAAAAATATATTGCGTGCTCAGAAGTTTGATATTAAACTTCCCCATCCCAGTTCACCAATTTATTCAGAAACAATAAAGTTTCTTGAAGAACTGTAGAAAAAGCAGAAGAAAGAAATATAAGTTCTTTCGCTTCAGCTCTAAATACTATAGAGCAAGATGAATCTGTGCAATATACACAGAATGCTGCAGAGGAAATAATCCTTTATTTGTCACAGAAGGATCTCTTAGATCAACAAGATCCATGGTTGCTGATGTCCAAATATTTGGATGATTTCTCATTTCCAGCCCAGTCTTACAAAACAAGACACCACTATGAGAAGATTCTCATGGAAACGCAATCTGCAGATTTTGAACACTTCAAAAAGAGTGGAAAGGCAGATATGATGTCGAAGGATATTGCTTATAGCAAGATCTATGTGAAGACTCTTATCAATGTAGAGCAGTGGGGACTTTCAACACATAAATTAAAGTCCTATGTGATATCAACACAACAAGGTCCCATTCTAATCTCTTATTGGGATTATGTTGAAGGATTCTCAAAAGTATTTTATTTTGAGAATGACCAGCATAAACATTCATGGTTCGTGAAGATAGCTGGTACTGTCCTTAATAAGGATATTCCATCATGGTTTATAATTTGGTGGAATTATTTTGGTCCAAATTCATCAATACTTCCAGAACCATTCCAGGATCTTTATAAAAGATGGAAGGAAGTATCGCCGAAGATGCAGACTTTTAATCAACAATCAGTTGAAGGAACTGCAACAATGTATTTCTTTCTGGAGTTCTCAATTCCATGGATTGTCAGATGGATTCCAGAAGTGAGTCATACAGATAAGTATGTTCCATGCTTGAAGAGAATATTCTTCACCAAATTCTGGCAAAAGATGATACAGAAAGATCCAAAGACGAATCAGTTATATTCCCAGGATCTTATCAAAGAAATTGAAGAAAAGCTTCAACAATACAAGAAGGAAGCTAAAGAGAAGCAGAAAGCAACAATTCAACCAAAATCATGGTTTAAACAGTTCGTGAATAAGTTGCAGAAGGATAATCCATCCATATCTTTGCAGGATATAATGTTGCAATATATGGATAATGTCAAAAAGGAGATGATCCAATTCACTCAACAAAGTGATACATCTTCAGAAAAGTCCGAGAAGTCAATGGAGATTTCGCCCTAAGGCAGCAGATATTTCTGTCTTGCAGGACAATCACAGGATCCAGAGGAAGAAGAAAACTATTCCTTGGAAGACGTGTTCGAATCAATGAAGGACGCGTTGAAAGGTCCGCTTCAGATAAAGAAGAAGGGAGAATCGTCCCAAAGTGATCCTAAACAGGATAAAGTTTAGGAAAAAGAACAGTAATGATCATGATGTCAGTGGAGAAAGCGGTCGTGATTATTGCTACAAGACAAAGGAATCTGATGACTAAATAATGAGTCAAAAAAGATTTCACAAAAGTTTCTGTTGTATATAGACAGGTGTCCACTATTCATAAAAGTAGTGGAGATACTGTAGATAAACAGTAGTTTAATTTTACTGTTTGTAATTATTGTTGTTTCCCGGATCTCAAATCTGTGGAGTCCGAGGAAAATTGTTTTGAACTTGTGTTTCAAATCCGAGGCTTCAATTGTCTATAAAAGCCGCAACTCGGAAGGAGAAACATAAGACTCGATTTAGATAGTTTACTTTTATATTTTGTAAATTTTGAAAACAAATAAAAAGTTCAGAGTTTTTTCAGGTACTCTTCTTTTTTATTTTCTTGTCATTTTATTTTTATTTTGAATTGAATTCTTGGCCTTAATGACAGGCTGAGTTGTTGATGAATTGATATAATGCTGATATAATATAAGAGTTGTTTTAAGCCATTTTTAGTTACAGTTGATAATCCTCAATGGTTTCCGCTGATATGTTCTAACTTTAAGGATTATGATATATCTTTGATATTGCCTGGAGTTCTGGTTCGAAGTATATGATTAAATCCTAGGAGTGTCCCAGGTCCATTGCCTGTTGCCATTGTTGTTGTTGGCGTTTTGGCGCAGGACCTTCTTCTCTGTTCACTCCATGATTAGGGTTTAATGATATATTAGGTAATATACCAGGGATCCAATCTTTCTTTTGCATATCTCAGATATAGCTTAAAACTTAAGGATCTAGTCATGTCCACGGACTGCTATTTGCGGTCTTTTCAACATAATCCCAATAAGAGTATAGAATGGGACCTTGTTGTGTTGATATCACATAGGACTTTAATTTATGTGTTGAAAGTCCCCACTGCTCTGCATTGATAAGAGTCTTCACATAGATCTTGCTATAAGCAATATCCTTCGACATCATATCTGCCTTTCCACTCTTTTTGAAGTGTTCAAAATCTGCAGATTGCGTTTCCATGAGAATCTTCTCATAGTGGTGTCTTGTTTTGTAAGACTGGGCTGGAAATGAGAAATCATCCAAATATTTGGACATCAGCAACCATGGATCTTGTTGATCTATGAGATCCTTCTGTGACAAATAGAGGATTATTTCCTCTGCAGCATTCTGTGTATATTGTACAGATTCATCTTGCTCTATAGTATTTAGAGCTGAAGCGAAAGAACTTATATTTCTTTCTTCTGCTTTTTTCTCCAGTTCCTCAAGAAACTTTATTGTTTCTGAATAAATTGGTGAACTGGGATGGGGAAGTTTAATATCAAACTTCTGAGCACGCAATATATTTTTACGCACTTCAGCTTCTTCAGAAGCAATTTCTATTGCTTTATTTGCATAGAAATAATCAGGAGCATTATTTCTCCCGTTACCTCTACCATGACCATATTTGCCACGGCCTTTTGATGTTCCACCATGGGCATATTTCCCACGGCCTTGAAAACCCCCATCAGGAGGTTGCATCCCCCTGCAGATATTCACGGGATAAAAAATCAGGCAAAGTATTATGCTTTCCCTGAATATGTTTGATTTCAAATTCAAAAGGGGCTAAACATGTTTGCCATCTTGCGAACATATATTTCGAAACATCATGTTTAAAATCTTTGTTAAACATAAATTTTGCAGATTTGCAATCAGTTTTGATCAAAAACTTTTTATTTAAAAGATCATCTTAGAATTTTAAAACACTGTTGACAATAGCTAAAATTTCTTTTGCAACAGGTGCATAATTCTTCTGGCTTTCACTCCATTTTCCTGATGTGAAGCGAACCAAAAATTCTTGTTTTGTGGTTGGTTGAACTTGTTTGAGAATTCCACCATAACCAATATCTGAAGCATCCGTTTCCACAATCTTATCCCATTGTGGATTGGCGAGCATAAGACAAGGCAAATGTTTGACTTTTGATTTAATCACTCTCACTGCCTCAGTATGACTTTGTGACCAAGGGGAAGGGGATTTCCTCAGTCTTTCATATAAAATAGCAGTATCATTAGCCAAATTTTTATAATATGGCTGAATGTAACTAAGACTGCCTAAAAATCTTTGCAATTGAGTTTTATCCAAAATTTCATCTGGAAATTTAGAAGCAAATTCAATACTCCTATCAATAGGAATTATTTTCCCATCTTCAATATTATATCCCAAAAATCTGATTTTAGATTGAAAAATCACCATTTTTGGTTTTGATACAACTAATCCATTTTGGATAACAAGATTCTTGAATATTTCAATATGCTTAAAATGAGTATTAATGTCTTTTGAAAATACTAAGACATCATCAATATACACAACCATAAAATTATTATATGGTATAAATATATCATTCATTATCTTCTGAAATTCAGAAGGAGCATTTTTCAAACCAAAAGGCATTACATTCCATTCATAATGTCCAAATGGTACTACAAAAGCAGTTTTATATCTATCTTCTTCTACTACCTGTATTTGGTAATAGCCAGATTTCATATCAAATTTCGAAAATACACATGCATCATGTATTCTATTGATTAAATCCCTTTTATTAGGAAGTGGGTACCTTATCCATTTCAAAACTTTATTAAGAGGTTTATAATTAACAACTAATCTTGGAGACCCTCTTTCAATTTCTGATTTTTTATTAACATAAAAACCAGTACAACTCCAAGCAGATTTGGATTCTCTGATTAATCCTTTCTCAGAGAAACATATTTATTTCTTCTCTACATCTAACCTGTTCTTGTTCATTCATTTGAGCAGGTCTTGATTTTGTTGTTATTATTCTTTCATCAAAATCATCTACATACGGTAGACTAACAATATGTTTTTTCCTATCCCAAAATGCATTAGGATGATCAGCACAAATTTCTACTGAAAATTGATTGATTAACAACTTTATACGTTGTTGAAGATAAGGATCTTGTAATCTATAACTTATTGTTAATAAGTTAATTTCTTGATTAAGAAAATTCAATTGGTTGTTTTTAGCTTTTATTAACTCAACCATTTCATTCAATACCCTAGTTATGGGGTCTTTTATGAATTCAAATTGAATTTCATTTCCTTCAAAATTACCAATTATACCATTATTAGTAATTTCTTTTATTGGAAATATCTTATTAAGGAATGGTGTTCCTAATATGACCTGATTTGTCATATTCCTAACCAATACAAAACTATTAGGAATGCATTGTTTATTAACACAAATATACGCTTTAGATAACTTATATAAGATATCCATTCTATTACCACTAGCACTTGATAAAGTATGTGTGGTTTTTTCAAAATATTTTGTAGGAATTAATCCTTCTTCGAATACAATTTAAATCTGCGCCACTATCTATTAGCGCAGTTAATTCTTTTTTATATTCTCCTTGTATTAAGAGATCAATTTTGACTAACCATTTCTGAGATGTTATATGTTCCATCTTTCCTAAAAATGGTTCTAATTCTTGATTAGTACTGGATTCAGGAATTTCTTCAATATTATTTTTACCCTTATCCAATTTATCTAATCTTTTATTAATTTCAATATTATCCTGAGTTAATTTTTTAACTTCAGGTTTCAAATTATTAACTTCCTCTTTTAAATCCTGTATTGTAGTAACAGAGGTTATAGAGGATTTTATATTTTGTTTTTCTTCCATTCTTTTCCTTACTTCTGATAAAGTATAAGGAATGAATTTATCTTGTTCTTGAACTGTTAATTCTTCAGGTTCTTTTAATTTACCTAAAGATTCCAAGATTTTATTATGAATTTCAGAATCTTTTATTGTTCTGAGTAATTCAATTATATTATCACTGGTTAAAACATTCAGTTCCATATTTCTGAATTGTGATAATAATTGATAAAAATCATCTTTTTCATCCTTTTGTATAGTATTCATACAACTATCACAAGGTTTATATTCCTCTTCTGAACTATCTGCAGTTTCAGATTCTTCTGATATATATTTGATTATCCTCGAGCTAGATTCCTCCGAGTACTCAAGATCTTTTGATCTTAGTTCAGATTCGAATTAAGCATTATTTTCATAAGATTCTTCTTTAAATCTTCTTCAATATCTAATGCTTTTATTTTCTTTTTTATTGGACAGTTTGGAGCAATATGACCAATTCTGCCACATTTATAACAAACAGGAGGGTTAGATTTTGATCTAATTCTCTTATTTCCCTGTTGTTTTTTTATATTTTTTCTTATTTTCCTTCTCTCTGTTCTAGCAGCTATTTTTTTCTGATAGACTGGAGACGTATATTTTTGAATATTAGAAAACCTAGTATATTTTTTAGGTTTATTAACTCTACTAGATTGACCCATTTCAATCCCAAATTGTTCACAGAATTGTCCTAATTGAGACTTCTCTGTTAACTTTTGTTTTTTAATTTGTTGATTTAACTTAATTTCATTACATAAAGCTAAACCTTCTTGCATGCATTTTCCTATTATCATGCCATATGTAAGATTATCATAATCAATAGGTGAGATACCTATTCTAAGAGTTTTCTTTACTCTTTCAGCAAATAAATGTGGAAGACCATCTATAAATTTAGACTTCTAATGTGCTTGATTAGCATCTGATAATTCCATTACTCTACTAAGGAATACATCCTTGTACCACCTAAATGAGGTAAGAGTAGGACACTTGAGATTCAAGATTAGAGATCTTATATTCTCAGCATTAAATAATACCAGATATGTAACTTGTTTCTTTATATGCAATAACATTTGTATAACTCTTATATAGATCTTTTCTATCACTTTGATGATCATATTCTCGAAGAATATCATGATTCATAAACACAGTATCTACAAATTAGGATTGTGTTTAGTATTGGATATTAATTTATTTCATCAAATAAATTTTGCCTTGCAATTAATATTAGCATGATATACATTGTATTTGATACGAGTACTATACATTGTACCATATTAAAAATATTAATAATATTTTAATAAAATTAATAAATTTATTAGTTGACTTTTAAGCTATTATTTATTTTGATAGCTAACATGACAAGCTCTTATTCATTTAAAAAGTTTGAGTTAAGCTCTAGTGCCCTAGTTTCCACTTCACCGATATATATATATATATATATATATGTATGTATGTATTGCGCTCTTTCACTAGAGTTACGTGCACACTCTTTCTTATTTTTCACGGAGAATAGTTGAAATATCAAATCTTGTCGCCTATTACCGGAAGTATTTATTTTGAACTGTAATTGGGAGAAAACAACAATATAACAAACATTGACAAGATTTTTCTGACAAAATAAGCAAGTGTTTGTCACAGCAATCCGAGAGTGAGCCTGTTCGATTTTGATTTTCAAACATATAATTTGCGAAAGGAATGTACGAACAGTCTCACCACTGCACTCGTACTTGTCAATACAAATACAGTTAACAAATTAACTACGTAGGACCGCGTGCCATAACCATACTTTGACTTTGATAACACAATCGATTTTTGGTCCAACTAGCTGAAGTGAACTAGCATTTACACACATGCAATGAACGGACGCTCTTTGTGTGTGTGTGTATATATATATACTATATATACCCCACGTGAAGCCATTAACTAACACCTTCCTCTATACTTTACACAAGGTACTCTCTCTCTTTCCCCCCCTCCCCATGAGCATGCATATCACTAATGTTTTCTTTAATATTGTTACGTGACTTCTTCATGAATATATATACAAACATATATAGTTGCATGAATATACATGTCAATGCATGTTTCTTTACATTTTGCTTTGGTGACTATAAAGGGTTTCATGTGATGCGGTAGCTTTCTTGTATTATATTTTTATAGATGGTTTTATTTTTACAATTTGAACTTGTGACCTCCAGAATATAAAATTACAACTTTATCTTCTTGTCAAGGCTCAATTTTGTGTTCGGTGATTGTAATGTCTGAAATTTCAAGGTTCGGTGATGGTTGCTTTGTTTTGTTAATTAACAATGTGGAATAATTCACCTAATTAAGCTTAATTATGAAGATAGTTGGGAAGTGCCTTAGAAGTCTGATAGATTATCTCTTGTTTGAGTAGCCTAGGTAGATTGACAATTAATTTTGAGTTTGAATCTGAATGTGGTGTTAATACTAGTAAGAATGATGCTAGAGCTTCACTTGGAACCCACTAGTCACCAATTCGAGTCATTATTAGGACTGAATAGGAAAAAGAAAGATGATGAGCTAGCGGAAATGTGTGATTCTGTACGTCCCATATATCAGCTAACATCTTTTTGTAAACTAAGCAGCAACTGAAGATTTTCCAGAATGGTACTTGGAACATAAGTAATAGGAATAATTAGCTTGATTCAACATAACATTTGGAAAAATAGGTTGCTCTCATATGTGTGTCTCAGCGATATCCCCTTGATTTAACAATTAAAAAGAACTCATTTTAATTTGTAAATGGTCAAGAATATTGGTAATCTAGTTATCTGTATGCGGAACCTTGATTGCAGATGTTTATTTGAAACATGAGACCTAAAAGCAATTTGTCCCAGGTGGTGTAGCACAACCTCTCATAAGGTGGTCTTCAGTTTTTGGATTTCTCGGTATAGGTCAGGCATACACTAGTAGTTTTTCTGAAAGTGTCAATGTGTTATTATGATGGAAACTTGGTACTTTCCAATAAACCATTTCGGAATTGGAGGTTATTCTCCGCACAGTTTGTGCTACAACTTAATGATTTGGTCATAGCAAGGTAACCTATAATTCACTCTGGAATTGGACATGGTTGTGATCAGTTCATCGATGCGAATCTCCTCGTTTAGGAAATACGCTCCAGCCCCATATGGTTAATACTTATCTGTAAGGAGGATAGATTGATGTTGAGGATACAAATGATGCCCCTTTTCTGTTCTATATAAATACTATAAACTTAGTTAAGCATGGATTTACTGTGGAGAGATGTAATGTAATATTCCTGTTGCAACCCTTCTCAAATCCTATTCTTATCTTCACTTCTGTACAAGTGTATTTACAACAATGAGTATTGTTATTTAAATCTGTTAATTTATGGATTTTCGTGTAGCTTCTTTACCTGTTCAGCATATTTATTCTTCCTTGGATTGTTTGCTATGATCCCATGAAATGCTGATGATGCAAGATGAACTCTAAAAAAATTGTATGCTGCTTTTGAAGAACTGGTCAAACGAGAATAAGCAATCTGATATGATAAGCAAGCTTTCGTTGGGTAGAGTTTTGGGAGCTATTCCATTGTTTGGCTTTGCATAAGATCACATCAAATGAGAAGGTGCATTGCTCTGCCGTAGTCAGTGCCATCATTCTGCATCCCTTCACAGCCATGCACTTATTATTGCATTTGATCGCCGTTGTTTTTGTGGAAATTTTCTGGACAAGCAGGAATGCGAGATTTTAGTCTTGTGTTTGTGATCCCGAACTCTGCATAATTAACTCTTCCTTTGGGGACAAAAGCATTTGAAGGAGAAACTAGACCTTCAGGGGGCCAAAGAGCACAATGAAATTTGGGAAAGAGTTCAAGAAACAGATGGTGCCTGAGTGGTCTGAAGCTTATGTGGATTATGATGGCCTCAAAAAGCTATTGAAACAGATCAGCCATTTGAAACCCAAGAAGCAACATCTAGAACACTTTTACAGGTCTTTCAGTGGTTTGATTTTTCATGCTAGGAATGTTCAAAGTACAGTAGACATTGAGAACCGAGTAAGAGCAACCGATGCAATAGATCAACCCGATTCTATGGACATACATGACGGAAGACTTCTTGAGTCAGCTGAAGCACAAGCTTATGAGACGTTTTTCTTCCTTAAGCTTGACGATGAACTTAAAAAGGCAAATAACTTTTATATGGACAAGGTGGAAGAAGTGATGACAGAAGCTGCTGTGCTTACTAAACAAATGGATGCTCTAATTGCACTACGGATCAAGGTGAAAATTCCTGATTTTGCTGGGCGCAACTCTCTGGGACAAATTTTTGTAAGCTCACCTAATACAGCAACCTTGAGGACTGGTTCTCGAAGCAGAGGTCTCGCTGCAGGTTGGTGCCACTGCTATCTCCTTTATTATTGTATAAATCCCAGTGTACGTAAATATTGCTGCCATAATGCACTTTATATTGATCAAGCACATCTTTTAGCACTAACTACTATGCATCGTTATAGTAAGACAGTGTTTAATTTGAAACAGCAGATGGTTGTTATTATGGAGATTACATTCTACATAATAAAACAAAGGCTGAGGTGGTCTGTAGGTGTATAATTATGCATTAGGACTTGGCAAATGGATAATTTACGGGCCTGTTACTCTGTTACTATTGAAATTCTCATTTCAGGTGCTCATCCCCTTGAAATTAATTGAAGAAGAATTCACTAATAAGCAGAGAAGGGGGTGTGAAGAGAGAGGGAGGGGGAGAGAGAGAGAGCGAGAGAGGGAGAGAGAGAGAAAGGGGGAGAGAGAGAGAGAGAGGAATGGTTATTTCTTGTCAATCTAACCAAGAAATCAAAAACATATGGAAACTTCAGAAAGAAAACTTCTGCATTTTGCTACACATTCAATCACTAGCATAAACTTGGTGGTTGATTATTTAACTGAATGACGCTATAGATCATGCTAGATTACTTAAATTTCAGGACTGGAGAATAAGATTTTACAAGCAACTTTATGCTCAGTAAACCTCAGGTACAAGGGTGCAGGAACTAAGTGGTGAAGCAGTTCTAATAAAATGATAACTAAGACTTTTGCCAACTCCTTTGAGTTCTAATTAGATGCTACCACAGCAGCGGGAGAGCATATGGATTCCACTGGTGCAGAACAACTCCAGGAGAACCTTTCACAATCAGCTTCAATATCCAGCTCTATCGATGCTTTAAGAAAGGAAGTTGATGAAATTGTCCGCAAACAAAATCACCTTGAAGTCCTTGACCGCGTGAAAATTAAAAGCACTTATGAGACTCCAATATCTACTATAAAAGGAATCTTGAAGGACACCAAAGAAAAGGATTTGCAGTTCCAGAAAGACGAGCTAAAGGAGGTTGAAACAAGGCTGAAACTTGTGTTTGTGGAGTTCTACAAAAAGCTTCGAGTTATAAATCACTACAGGTTCAGTTGA
This sequence comes from Cordia subcordata, assembly GCA_028554755.1. Classification (NCBI taxonomy): domain Eukaryota; kingdom Viridiplantae; phylum Streptophyta; class Magnoliopsida; order Boraginales; family Cordiaceae; genus Cordia; species Cordia subcordata. The sequence continues at coordinate 9,371,402 of JAPTOF010000001.1, forward strand.
TCTTGATTTTGGATTATTACAGTTGATTCTCTTCCACTGTTGAATTTCATATGCACTTACTTCTACACTGAATAATGAACCAGCTTCATGAACCTCCTGGCAGTTTCGAAGATCTTGAAAAAATATGAGAAGGTCAGAGCACTAGAAGGCATGAGTATCTCTATAGTCTTACATACTAGTTTATTGCTGCGCTGACCACAAGAGTTCTACAGTATGCATATGTGTTATAAAGGGTGCTTTACTGCATTTATTCACTTGACTGCAGATCACGTCAAGTAATGCAACACAATCATATATGAAGCAGATGGATGATTCTTACCTTGGAAGTTGTGATGAGGTTTGTTTCCTAAATCTTTACACCAAAGCAAAGACATAAAATAGAAGAGAGTGAGCGCATGATAATAAAAGATGCCAGAAAATTCGTACAATGTGGAACATCTCAATTGTGAACCCTGCACACTTGAATTTTTTGCTCCTTTCACTAGGCTGTGGTGCATTTTCCATATTTTTAGTTGCAGTCACTGTGTGAAGAAAAAAAGTCTCTTTAACTGCGGCCATGGCTGTTATCGTTTCAAAATAAGTTTAATTAGTTGCATTCTCTACTGTTGTATGTATTAGGGTTATGTATGCCTTGCCTTCAAAAAATGTTCTTGTTTTTCTTGAATTACATTGCAAATGACGTTTATTCTTGTTTCTCATTAAGCATATTAGTTATTTTCAGAGCATGGCTACTACACTATAGGTAGAGTTTTCATTTTCTGGGTGGATGAAGATGGGGTATGTTCTAACGTGTAAACAATTGTGGTACAAAGAAAGCACCAAACATCATTCTACCGAAATTCATAGATTTAAATGTGCGCCAGTCCATTTCTGCCACATGAAAAAGAACAAAGAGAAATCCAGCTCTTTCAATATCATGAAATTGTCGAATTTGTCTGCATTCCTGGTGGCAGAAATAGATGGAATGAGAAGCAGAATCTGCCAATTGCTTAATAGATCATTAAAATATATGTCGTGATCATATCGTGACAAAAACATTATTATAAGGTGAGATATAAGGACCACACTTTTGCCTCTCTTGCATCATATCTGAAGAATTAGTTTTCTTTACTTTAATCAGGTGAGATTGAAGATCAACAATTTCTTCATAATATTAAAATTATCAATCATCAAAAAGAGTGAAAGAATTTCAGATTTAGGTTAGAGCTTCTGATTGTCATTTCTTGAAGCTCCAGAAACAATGAGGATTGAACTGTATACTCCAGCTATTTCATCATCATTAGGCTATATATCAGTGATAACTCTCACCTTTTTGTGTCTCAGGTCACTGCACTCCTGGAGAGGGTGGAGGAAACCTACATCAAGCACTTTTCAAATTCCAACCGCAAAGAAGGCATGAAACTGTTGAGGCCAAAGCCAAAACAAGAGAAGCACAGAATAACATTCTTTTCTGGTCAGTAATTATCTTTAAAACGAAAATTTTAAGGCATGACTTCTTGGAAACAGTTGGAAAGATAAGTGATAAACACCATGGGCTGTAAGTTGAAAAGGAAAAAAAAAGTTTTATGATAAATTAGAAATAAAAGGCTTCTAGCCTTCTGATGTCTGGCTTATTGAACTTCTAATCTCCTTGGTAATTTTCAGGATTTCTTTCGGGGTGCACAATTGCATTACTTGTTGCTCTTGTTTTACTTATACAAACTCGAAATGTGCTGGATAGACAGGAGGCTACTCTGTATATGGATAAAATCTTCCCACTTTACAGGTGAACGAAATTGTAAATTCCCAGACATATTATAATATCAAGAAATTCTTCTAGCATTTGTACTTGCTCCTGCTTCTAAATCCATAGGCTCTCTGAAGATCAAATTTTTTTCCTGTTTGCAGTTTATATGTGTATATCTTCTTACACATGCTCTTGTATGCTGCAAACATATACTTTTGGAGGCGATACAAAATCAACTACCCCTTTATATTTGGTTTCAAGCAAGGCACCGAGTTAGGCTACAGAGAAGTCTTCCTCATCAGCACAGGTCTTGCAGTGCTGGTGCTTGCTACCTTCCTAGTACACTTGCACATTAAGATGGATTCAAAAACTCAAGATTACAAAACATATATTGAACTGGTTCCCCTGGCTTTAGTCATTGTGAGTTTCAAACTAACTGCAAGACCAATTGGGTGTCAAATTGTGCAAATGTACTTGCTAATAATTTGTAGATGCAGGTGATTCTCACTATTACCTTCTGTCCTTTCAACATCATATATCGTTCAAGTCGTTTCTTCCTTATTCAAGGCCTATTTCGCTCCATTTGTGCTCCTCTCTACAAGGTAACTGAGTGTGTGGAGGGTTAACAATCTTGCAAGGCTACTTTTTTTGTTTATCAGTTCCCTCTTTCCACAGGTTACACTTCCAGATTTTTTCATGGCAGACCAGCTCACTAGCCAGGTTTTATCCAATGCTAATTCTGTCATTCATTAACAGTTCTTAGAAATTTTTTACTGGGTTCTCTAATAGTTGAATCAATTTTATTTTAAATGCAGATACAGGCCATAAGGTGTCTCGAGTACTACATTTGCTACTATGGTTGGGAAAAAGCCTCTCATGGGCGGAATACGTGCCATAGCCATGATGTCTATAATGTTTTCTACTATATTGAAGCAATCATACCATTCTGGTTTCGCTTCCTCCAGGTCTTCTGACATATCTATTTCTTCATGGTTGTCATCCTCTTCACCTCGATATATGCTCACTCCTTACATGACTTGAGATTAAAACAGACGTTAATGCAGGCTGCCATTTGGTCTTACTAGAGTAAATTCTGATCTAACCATTCTAAATTAAGTACCTAGAAAGAAAAAGCTAGCTGCACCAAAACTAGTTGGATAAATCTTGATTTTGTTTTGTTTGGTTGGTTCTGTAGAAAGAAAAGGTACAGTGAAATAGAAGGAAGAAGTTTGCCTGTAGAATGGGTGTCCTTTAAGAGAGTCCCTTTCGTCTCTTTGACCCTTTCATGATCACCATTATGACTAGATTTTGCCTTTAGGGACAACAGTAAATTTCAAGGTATTGGAAGAAGCTCTGACTATTGCTTTATGCTTTCGTGCAGTGCATGCGCCGCTTACTCGAAGAAAAAGAATTGGCTCATGGATACAACAGCTTGAGATATTTCTTTACTATTATCACAGTTGTTATCAGAACGACATATCGCGTAAAGAAAGGGGTGACTTGGCAAGTATTAACTTTTGTGAGCTCAGGTATTGCAACTATAGCAAGTGCATATTGGGATATAGTAGTTGACTGGGGGCTTCTTCAACGGAAATCAAAGAATTTGTTCCTAAGAGATAAGCTTGTATTGCGGCACAAAAGCATATACTTCATGGCTGTGGTTAGTTACAAAGATAATCAAATCTGGAAATCAACAATTTCTTGCTAAGTAGCAAACCGATTCAGTAAATGTGGTTGCTATCATTTTCTGCAGGCACTGGACATTCTACTTAGATTTGCATGGCTGCAATTGGTTGTGGATTTTGATATGCATTCCCTCCGCGGCAAGGCCATTTCAAGCACAATTTCCTGTCTTGAAATTCTTCGTCGTGGCATGTGGAACTTCTTCAGGTACTTACTTTCTCTAAGAAAAAGTTTCGTACTAATCCTTCTAAAGAAGCAATAACCATTTAGCAGCATCCATCAAATGAAATGCTTGAATGTGAATCATGAGTAAAACAAGCTCTGCAAACTATCCCTTCTGAGGCTTAGCAACCCTTGCTATTGACCATCTTGATTGTCCTAGTCTTGGGGTTCCCTTCTAATGTCTCAAAGCATCATTCGTCAACCATTTTCGGCTGATGACCATCCTAATATGCCTACAGGCCTTAAAGCTTTAAGAAAAATTTCATGCTTGAGCAACATATTGTATATTTGCTTTTCATTTTCTCTGACATTATATGAATTTCATCAGGATAGAGAATGAACATCTATACAATGTTGGGAAGTACCGGGCATTCAAGTCAGTCCCCCTTCCCTTTGTTTACAATGATGATTATGACAAGGATGCCTGACCATGGCTAAGCCTGAGCATTCTTTCCTAGCTTCATCAAAACCACAAAAAGTGACCTTCTGAGGATGATCTGTGCCTACAAAAGTATCACTTATGGTACCACACAAATGGATCTACAGCAAACATCTGAAGAACTTTCATGATGATCGTTCAATGCAGCCATTCACCAATCCATGTAGGTGTCATTTTGGCTGACTTGATTAGCCAAAAAGCACTGTTGATTGCGCCGGCAAATTTTGGCTTCATGCAGGGATTAACGCTTGCACATACAGCTAAAGAAGAAATGGTTGAAATGGCAATCAGAAGGGAAAGATATCATGAAATTAACTCAAAACTTGCAGGAATTGGTTCTCTGCAATGTATGGATTTTCGTTGTTAGCTTAAGAAATTCCCAGAGTCATGCAAAGGTACCTCGTGCAGAATTTTCTAACTCAATGATTTCCTAAGATCAGGAAAGAAGTAATGATAAATTCCTTTTTTTTTTTTTTTTTGTTAGCTGAAGTTTTTCTACGCTAAATTTGTAGATAACGTTCAAGTCGAAAAATATAATGGAATAATGAAATCAGAATAAATGCTTTTTTGTGTATGAACATTCTATTTGTCCACTGCTTCACTATTGGCATGTTTGAAGAGCAAGCAAGTCGCCAACTGAAACAAGAGACGACATACACTCTTTCGAGATTTTGCTACAAGACATGGCAATTATGATTTCGCCCTGTAGTATATTTTCTAACAAGCATGCGACATTAAATTAATGAAGAAGAAACGATAATCTTTTACTTAAAAGGACATATTTGCCAAATGCAATGCTATGAAAGACTAGTCATGATAGCTATGGTATTGACAAAGAGATGTTCCGTAGCAGGACTTGTTCCTTTTGCAAGGTAACAGATTCACTATTTGGGTTCAGTCTCTGTAGACATTTATTTGACTATATACTGAAGACTGAGTAGCATCTTGTTTGATTCTTTGCAATAACTAGATGAAAAGCCTTAAGAAATTGCAGATCCTTGCAAACTGATCTATGAATTTGGGAAAGATCAATGCTAAAGTTACCAAAATTTTCTCCTTTTTCCTTGTCTTTGTGTTATCGTCCAAGGTGTCCTTTTCCACGAGTTCTTGAGTAGGATGGATGAAGATCATCTTTACTGGTGCTATCACCAGAGTTCTCTGTACCATTCTCCCAACTCTCCAATGTCATTTCAAGTCTATGGATGATGATCATCTTCACTGTTGCTACCACCGGAGCTGTCTGGGCCATTGTCTCTACTCTCCAATGTCATTCGAAGTTTGTTCATCTCCTTTAAAGTATCGCTGTCATAGTCGAAGCCATAAACTGTGCTCTGTCCAGGTCTAATTCCCTCATCAAGATCCTCCATAGAGACATCACCTCCCAGAGCATGAATTATCTGCATTTTATGTTATTGACATATTTATACAAGGGTTATACAGTAAAGAGTAAACAAGTCAAGGGAACAGTATCGACAGGCAAGTTTCCTTTTGAACTTCTTAAAACATTTGGATTTAGTTTTGATTAGGCCTGACAATTTTGGGGCACTTACTGTTTTGGCTCATTACATTAGAAGTCCTAATAAATCCTGAATATTTTTCCAACTCATTGGTATCCCTAGATTATGGGAAAGACTTCAGGACAGTCTGTGCATGATGTTTCAGCTATGGACTGGGTATCTAAGGAAGGATCGGATTCACTTTGGAGGCTATCATATGCAGACTTATTTAGTAATTCTGTAAGACGTTATTTTCCACGATTAGAACCCCAGGACACAACTACCAGAAAGAAGTGACTGCCATATTTTCTTTCAGAAGTTGGGAAATGAAACATTTTGCCACTATCTCTTGTCCACCATTGCAGAAAGATGATGCTTCCATTATTCAAAGTTACCTGACTCATTCTTGGTCGACGCCATGATGAATATCGCACACAAGCGGCAGCACATGCAACCATTTTAGCCAACTCTTCACGGTTGTAATTTCCTTTCAGATGCGGATCAACCAGTGCAACAAAATCTCCATCTTCTAAAGCACGTCTAAGGAAAGGCCTAGCCTATACAACCATCAGAGGGTTACAACATTCAAGTTTTCTGAATTTAAGAAAAATAGTAGAGATTAACAATAGATATACCAAAAATAATTGGTAGAGTATAATAGTTTTCCTGAGGACTGTTTAGTATTGTGTTGCCAGCAAATGAAATATCAGCATTAGTTGCATCTCATGATTTCTCCAACCACTATTAGGAACCAGAAAAGAGTTCAATGAAGCTTGAAAGGCAAACTGATTGGAGGAAAAAAAAAAAAAAAAAGTGAAGGATAGAATTCACCAACTGATTGTTCCCCGATAGTGTAAAATCTAGCCCAAATCAGATATTGAGCCATTTCTTTTCCAAATCAATTCATTAGGGCAACAAGTTACAGAGTAATTCACATTTAAGCTTTAACACCTATTCTCCTCTAAGATATTCAACTTCTAGAACTGCATACCAGACAATTTTAGGTCTTTTATAGTTCAAGATGTTTATGCATATTTTCATCAAAGCACAGAATAGCCTCATAAGTTTGAGGATGCAAGTGATGCAGGGAACACACCCAAGAAACCAAGCTGTCGCCCGTAGAGGATTCTGGTTCCATAATGGGTGGTCGACCTGTTATAAGCTCCAAAAGCATGACTCCATAAGAGAAGACATCTGATTTATCTGAGGTTTTACCACTTTGTGCATATTCAGGAGCCAAATATCTGCAAGCAGAAAATGGAAGTATTAGCACAGTAAATAAAGCTCTAATGATTGGTGAAAGCTGTGATCATTTGAAACCCAATGCTAGCATAGATGACAAATGAAGGTGATAGATGAGAAGAAAGACCACATATAATCTTTAATATGAATCGCACTCCAACTTAATCAGAACAGTTTCATCTGTTTTGCACTGAGTAAAATTCAGGAAACAGTATCTTGCAGATAGAATAAATTAGTTGCAACATCACTTGGGTTATGACCTGAAAAATAAATAGGAGCAACTAAGCCCTGGTGATTTTGAAAGCGAAAAGGTCTTTTGAAGTTCAGCCAATGGCAAAAGTTAAGAGATCCATTACCAAGTAGCAAAAGTAAAAACTTTTTATGCTTCTCTTCAAATTTTGAAACCAATGTCAAAAATACGATGTCCAGAACAGAATATCCAAATTGAGACAAGTCTTTCAAAGAATGAGATCTCACCCAAAAGTTCCAACAACTCTAGTGGAGACATGGGTAACACAACGATTGGCGTCTAAAAAGAACTTGGCAAGTCCAAAGTCAGAAACCTGGAGGTAGACTTAGGGGGTCATTTTTCATGTACGAGTTCATGAAAAAAATCAGATCACAATACAAACACAAACAACTATTATGAATGTTACCTTGACCTCAAAGTTGGAATCAAGAAGAATGTTAGCCGCTTTAATATCGCGATGAATGATTGTAGGATTGCCTGGAGAAACAATATGACAAACTAAGCATACATATATAAAACTAGAATTATCTATAAAAGATTATATTTCACAATCTCAGTCTCAGGCATTTGAAAAATCCAAAAGCAGAGCCGGGATAGTGCAGAAGTAAATTTGATAAGTATATGACTAAGAGAAGGTTTTCTGTGAGTAAGAGGGAGGGGTGGAGATTTAAGGAACCAGTTTATTCCTCAGACATAGGTCAAACAGGCTTTTGATGAGTTGGATTGTCACTTGTTTATCCAGTCACCTACTGTTTATCAGAGAGCTTCAGAAGCATCCTTTTGCTAAGACCTAGAACGAAGTAAACTTTGTAGAGCCTTAATCTAGAATTGCATGCATACATATTAAGACAGAAGTATGCATAATGCACACAAGCACATAGCAAGATTGAAAAAGCAAGAATAATGCACATAAGCACATAGAGATAGAAAAAGTAAGATGAAGGTTAAAGGAACTCACAGTCTTCGTGTAGATACGCCAGTCCTTTAGCAGACCCTATAGCAATCTTCAATCTAGTTGGCCAGTTCATGACAGGTTCGTTTTTTCCTGTAATAGATAATTTTATTGGATAGGATTAAGTAACACTCATTAAAGTAATCAACATATGACATACCGTACTATGTAAGAACATCTAAATAAGGTATGGCATATCCAATTTCTGCTTTTGAGTCACATTAAGTATACATGCAACTAAATGACAAGACTATCCAAGCAATTCAAGTCATAATGACCCAGGGACATGCAAAAGCACTTACAGTACATGCCTACAGAACAATTAGCAGCATTCATCAAAGAGAATCTTACATCAAAATCACTTTCAAACAACAAAAAGAATCAAGACATGAATTTCACTTCGTGTTATGCATCATGTGAAGAAGTTAGCATGAAAGGAAAGCTGATTTCACATTATGGAATTGAGAGAAGACTCCAGCCTAGAGGAAGCTTACCATGTAAATGAAATTCCAAGGTCCTATTGGGAACAAATTCATAGACAAGCAGCCTATTGAACCCAGTGATGCAGTAACCAAGCAAGGAAACAAGATGCCTGTGATGCACTCGGCTAATAGTCTCCACCTCTGCTTTAAATTCTCGCTCCCCTTGCTGGCTTCCCATCTTCAATTGTTTAACAGCAATCTTTCTCCCATCAGGAAGGACGCCTTTGTGGACATACCCGAATCCACCTTCTCCAAGAAGGTTAGCCTCTGAAAAACCACCAGTTGCTGCCACTAACTCTTCATATGTAAAATTCCCAGGGAAACCAAAGGCATGGTTGCCAAGTGCATGCGGCGAGAAGACACTGTCAGAATCTGAATTAGCAGAACCCAGAAGCCCACTGCTACTAACTTGAGGCTGTAATAAGAAGTGCTTTCCTGGTGCCTGGACATGATGTAGTCCTGGTGCTGGAATTTTCTGGTTCACATGTTGAGGTAATACAGCATAAGAAACATCTGATTCCAACCTCAAATCACAACACAATAAGTGTTAGTACAATCATTTTAGTAGTCTTACACATCATAAATTTATTATGAGACCTATGATCCATTATGCCAATGAATAAAATGCGCTGATTACATTACAACACTAGCTTTCTGAGAACAACTTAAAATGAGAATCAAGGGAATTGTATAATAAATCAAGGAAAAAAAAAAATTCAATCAATGGGGGAATGAGAATTCTCTGTAAATGCACTGCTTAATTTTCTACTTCTCATTCATTTTCTTTCATCTTCTACTAGTACGTACTGCTATAAACAGAAAAGCGATGTCGAATTTCATAAAAGTATAACTCAGAGAATCAAGAAATTCCAGCTTCAAATGTATAGAATCAAACACATACAGAAAGATATTTCTCACCTTTTGCCGGTGGGGACTCACAATCATAGAAATAACTAAACTGCTTCCTTCTTTGAAAAAAGCATAAAAGCACGAGCGCTATCATGAAAAAACCTCCAGCTACACCTATTGAAATCCCAACTATCAATCCTACAGGTGCAGCACTCGAGGATGATGATGATGACTTCGAGTTGGATGAAGAGTGATCATGAGAAGGGGGCAATCCTATAGGACTTGGCTTTATAGTTCCATTGATTAACATAGGAGGTGGCATAGGCGGCGGGTGTGACACTGCCCACGGCCGTGGCGGCGGTGGCGGCGGCGTTTGCAGCGAAGGATATCTCCCCGCGGGTGGATTTTGGTAAGTATCCGATGGTGGGGGTGGTGGTGGCATATGGGCAATTACCGACTGCAGCGGCCGTAGATCTTTTACTGTTGGTGCAACTACCGGAGGCCATGGTTTTACCGTCGCCGATACGTTGAAGTTCTGGAGTGATGGTGGTGCTGGTGATGATAATGGTGCAAACGCTGGAGAAGCCATTGGTGACACTGAAATCTCTTGCGGGGTTGGTGGTGATGGAGGATACACCAGCCGTATGACCGTGGTGGAGGCGGCAAAGATGGTGACTGCGCCGGTGACGGTGACGGCATTGAATGCTTTTCTTGGTTTCTCTTTTAAGTTTTCTTGTTCAGGGAGCTTTAAGCTTGTACTTGCCATGCAAGCATGCAACTTAGCGGTAGCAATAGTATTTCATGCTAAGTGTTGTTAATGCAACGTGAGACTGTGAAGCGCCATTGATGATGATGATGATCCGCCATTATCATCAGAGGATAAAGCTTACTACATGGAACTAGTCATAGTAAAACTAGTATTCTAGTATGGATGTTTGTATATATCCATGTTACGTACGCTAATTGAAGAGCTTTATTATATGTTCACACTTTTTTTCCCCTTATTTTTTAATTAAAAAATGTCAAAAATCTATAATATTAATATTTATAATGATAAAAAAATGTTTTAAAATAAACAAATAATACAGTACTTGTGTCCATTGTTGTAGGAGATGTGGTTAATAAGCGTGGCCGCAAAGTAGTAATGTGGTTAACAGGACGTGGGTATAAAGTGGTAATCACCTCCGAAAAGTCTCGCCCAAAAATCTCTTATTTTTCTTTTCCTAATTTACATAGTCAATGTGTGTTGACTCGCGTATGCATTTTCAATGTTTTTTCTATTTTACGTCTTATTTGATATGTTGTTTTCTTGAAAATTTTTTGTTAATTTGTTAATGACACAACATGTGTCACCAATTAAAAGAAATTTAAAATAAAGTTAACTGTTAAAGGGTAAAATATAGAAAAAAGAATTGAAAAAACAACTTACTGAACACCATGAATTAAAATGCATAAATCAAAGCGATGATGCAAATAGTTGCTTCAAAGTGAATTCTCTCTAAATACATCTGTGCAAAGTTCTATTACTATTAATGGGCGGCTTATCGGTTTCTTATGGACACAAACATCTCAAGTAATTCAGTCTTATGATTCTTCACTACACTTAGATTTATTAGATTTGCTGCTAAAATATCAATATTAAACCCGAAACTCCCGGCAAATGGCCACTGGCCCAAATAAAATGCAACTAACGACTCCTTACTAGAGAAAATTGGGCATACCAAAAAACCTCTAACTCATTGATTGACATCCCCAATCTACATGGCGTTAGATATGATGCAAAACGGATCTAATTCTATCATTGATCAAATATGCCACTAATTAAAGGAAATTTAAAATAAAGTTAACCGTTAAAAGGGTAAAATATGGAAAAAAGAATTGAAAAAACAACTGACTGGACACCATGAATTAAAATGCATAAATTAGCATGATGATGCAAATAGTTGCTTCAAAGTGAATTCTCCCTAAATACATTTGTGCAAAGTTCTATTACTATTAATGGGTGGCTCAGCGGTTTCTTATGGACACAGACATCTTAGGTAATTCAGTCTTATGATTCTTCACTACACTTAGATTTATTAGATTTGTTGTTAAAATAGCAGTATTAAACCCAAAACTCCCGACAAATGGTCAGTGCTCAAAGAAAATGCAACTGACGACTCCTTACTGGAGAAAATTAGGCATATCAAAAAAACTCTGGCTCATTGATTGACATCCCCAATTTATATGGCCTTAGATATGATACAAAACGAATCTTGTTCCATCCTTGATCAAATATTTCTCTATAAAAAATATGAACTAGAGTTTGAAGAAGGGGAGAGTAGTCCACCGCTGACCCCAAAACCTACTGGCTTTCCAGGCCATTCAATCCCCGCCATTCCACCTGTGCCCCTTATAGTTATGGGGTTATGGTCCATGCTCAAAAGCAAGTCAAAAAGGAAAGGGCAATATCTCGTCTGAATTACAATCTCCATCCCACCTAAAATTCTAGAAATTCGTCGCTAGTTAGAATAGATTCATAGACTAGGTCGACTGGATAGTAATAGTATGGCTGATCCTTTGGGTATAATTGTAGATGATTGGGACCAAATTACTATTATTTCTTTTTCTTCTTTTGTGTTAAGCTTATTAATTTTTTAGACAATGTGTTTTTTTTTTTTTCGATTTGTTAAACAATAGGGTACCTCATATTTTTCCCTCAATCTCGGGATGTCTCGCGATACCCGTTACAGCTTGACTTGCAGTAATCCCTTAACCAACTCCAGGTCCAATAGAAGCAAGCCCTACAACCAATTCAACAACAATAATAGATCCATTTGACATCCAAAAACTGCTCAGCAACAATCAAACAAGTGGAGAATGTTAAAGTAAACCAGAAAAGTTTGGGTACTCTTCCACCGAGCCTTAGTACGGAATCATCCCCAGAAATTTCAACCAAAGCCGGCATATGCCGATACCCATGGAGAAACACATTATAATATTTATCTGCTTCTAACAGGAATCTTATTAAAAATGGGAGCATATGGGTTGATTTGTATCAATATAGAGCTATTACCTGACAGCTTTTCTATAGAAATGATAATTTTAAAGCTTGAACTTTGTAAATATATAATTAAAGGTCAAAATTTTAAAATTTTTAATAGAAGGACTTCAACTTAAAAAAAAAAGTGAAATTTTATACACTTTTAAGTAATGGAGTTAATTTTTCACTTATGTGCCATTTTTTATTTTATTTTTCTATCGTAGATGGATTTCTATAAATTGCAATCTAACTCTCACGTGGCATATACAAACACATAAAATTATAAATTCTAAGCTATACAATTTTAAAAATCTTTTCTATTTGCTATGAGAACATAAATTAATCTACAACTTTTTTGGCTCAAAAAATTTTTTTTTATATATTGAAATTTAAAAAATAAGTTAATTATGCATTTTAAGTATTAAAATAAACAATTTGAATAATTTACCATAACCAACGATTAATTATACATTTAGATGATTTTTGTTTAAAGTTTAAACCAATTAATTTAAAAGCACAACTAATTTAAATACTTAAATTAATACAACAAAGTTTTTGTTTATCAATTTTGTTTAATAAAAAAACATATATTAAATTAATTATTGTGCATTAATCTAATACTTAAAATGCACAATAATTCTTTTTTCAAAAAATATATACAATTGTGTCAGCATGACATTTTGAAGTTTAAAATTTTTGTTTATACTAATTTAAACTAATTAATAATATATACACACACACACACACACACATTAAGCTAAAGAAAAAAAATTTAATTAATTTATATTCTCATACCCAACAAAAAAAATTCAAAATTTATATACATGTACAAAGCATTTATAATTGTAAATCATGTTAAATGTAAATAGTTATGATCAGGAAAATATGGGCAATTTATAATCGTTTGATCCCCTCATAATGTTAGTTATGATTAAAGAAAATATGGGCAATTTATAATCGTTTGATCCCTTCATAATGTTATGTTACAAGGTTATGAGGGGATACTCAATCGTACCTCTAAGGCCCCTATTTGGTCCACATGACAAAACTCTCATGTTTATGTTCATTCATTGCCATTTAACAAACTACTAAAACAACAAAGTATAAAGCCTGTTCATCATCAATTTTGCGTCTGGACAACAACCGAAGCTAGCACACGAAAATATCAGAAACTAAAAGGAAAATACAAGCACGAAGTCTGGCATCACAATACAGCACCTCAACTCCAATTTACAGGTATCATTCTTGATACTAAATCCTATTAATCGATTTGATATAATTTGCTGTCATCCAGACACGCATAAGCACAAAACAAAAATCGCGATTCATGATCACAGCACGATACAAACATTGGCCTTTTGTGAGTGAAAATCCCAACAGTAAGCAACTCCATCTTAAATGGGCGACCGCTACAAAGATTAGAAACCAGTGCATTATTTAGAAGCATAGTCAAATGGCTACTAATCAACAAGAAGATAGCCTAATATGAACTAGACAAACACTGGCTAGTAATCAACAAGAAGATAGCCTAATATGAACTAGACAAGCACGTATCACCAAGAGGCAGCATGTAATTATGGTAGGAGTTAAAACTCACAGAACAGTGCATCAAGTTTGACATAAGCTGTTAGCTGCAGCCGTTCAATTCATGTACTCCCCCAGCTTCTCTTATGTCTGCATTCATGAAACTTTCTGATCAATTCAAAAGCTGCAGTACCAGACTCTGCCTTACAATATCCAGAGGATGATTAACTATTTAATTCCCAGAAAGGCAATAAGTGGAATTGACAAGAGCATCTAGTAACACTGGACAGCAACAACTGCTCTTTAAACCTCATCAATCAAATAGGGTTGAGAGGTTGGAACAACTCCTTTACCTTCATTATGCCCCTGATGAACTTGGAGTAACAAATTTTGATTACCTGAAACAGTGATTGCGCAACTACCCATCTAAGAGTTGCAGAAAAGATATAGATTCTAGAAAGCATTATGGCAACACTTAACACCTGAATTCCTCTAGCTCTCGCTATCAACCATCAAGAAAATGAATCGCATGTTTCCTTCTCATCCCTGTGATACAGTAGCCCAAAGCTACTCAAGTGTGCCCCCTTGGACTTCATCAAGGTAAGATGCATTAAACAATCTAACCATTCAATGCATGTACCACTAGTGTCACTTGTAAATCAGCATTATAACTCAATGATTAGTAGACAACAGCCTGAGTCTGGTCAACTATACCTCAAAACAGATGAACATAGACAAGTCCATTAGAACAAGCTAGGTGGAGCACACTCTCTCTACAGTTGCATAATCATAAACATAGACAAGTCCATTAGAACAAGCTAGGTGGAGCACACTCTCTCCACAGTTGCATAATCGTAAATTAGATGAGCCCATCCAATTTCATATCCTCCATAACTAGATCCAGTTTTTCGAATAAACCAGCTCTACGATAACCAGCAATCAACAAATCATAAGTTGATCTTGTGAGCTTGTAAGATTCTTTTATACGTTCCAGGAACAGGTGTAGTCTGTCACATGCTGCCCGCCTAAAATATGAACAGATTACTTTCTCAACATCATCCGAACTCTCGAATGAGATTTTTTGCTTCAACATCCTCCCTACAGCATATTCTACATCATCCAGTCTATCCATCCTAGCAAATATGCGTACAAGTGCAATATGGACCAGTGAAAGAATTTCTGCCTCTTGGTTGGATCTTGTCAAAGTTACTAGTAACTCTTCTATTTCTTCCACCCTTCCTAACTCATCATATAGTGCAACAATTTTCTCCACCAACAACCTGCCAATTTTCAAAGTACCACCATTCAAGAATTTAATGAAGTCCTTAACTTTTTCAAAATTTCTCTGCTCACAGTAAATCACAAGCATGTTCTGCAATATGGTTATGCTTGGCACTACTCCTGCTAACAGCATTTCCTGATAAAATCTTTCAGCATCACCATAATTTTTTGAGTAAATGCAACAAAAAATGAGGGATTCATATGATTGAGCATCAGCAGGAAATCCAGCGGCCTTTTTGGCAGAGAGCCAAGCTTCTGTAGCCTTCTTGTTCCCCATGTTTGCATATGCAGAAACAAATGCATTATAAGTATCAGCATCCGATTTACAGTTTTCTGATCTCTCCATTATCTCAAACAAGCTTAATGCTGTCACTAGATTACGTGAAGACAAGCAAGCAGATGAAGACAAGCAAGCAGATAATAGTGCATTAAATACAGATGTCGTTGCTTTAAGTCCTTCAGCTTCCATAGAACTAAATATGCACAGTGCAGTTGGCACATTTCGTGTCTTTCCACAAAGAGAGATCAACTCCAAGTAAGAATGAAGATTCTTTACATGGTCTTTGATCAATTTCTTAAATCTCCATTCCACTACCTAGACGTCATAAATGATAAATAGCATGTAAGTTAAAGTTTGTCTGATCTTTCAAATAACAGTGACTATGATAGCATCATTAAAGTTTCACGACATCAAAAATCATATAACCAAATAAATTTTAGGAAAAAGTTTAGTACTTAATCTGCAGAGCAAATTTAGAAATGAAACTAATCCAAAAAGGAAGTGAAGAAATTAATGAGAAGGTGAGATGCACAATTAAAACATAGGCGGGAAGAAAACATAACCAATCACCAGATGAACAGACACAGAGAGTGATTCTTTGTAGAATAGTCATCCTTGTCCAACAGTTAAGTTGTAAATGAGAAGATGATATGGATTCGTGCCACCAAATCACTATTTGGTTATCTCACTTTATTCACAACACCACAGTATGGAAATTGCACAAAATCTCAAAATCATCAACACCACAATTAAGCTGCTGAAGCATTATATCTGACTCTATGAATCCACTCAATTAGATTTACAAGGTATGCTCAGTTTTGAAAGTAAAGCTGCATATACCACTGAATTATTCCCATCTTGAAGACAGTCCCTCGAACTACAATAGCTGTCAGCGACTCAACTCTCAGTCCTCTCACAATTCTTGTTTCTAACCTTACTTCTTACAGCAAATTATCATCAATAAACCAACAAATTATAACTTTTCTTTCCAATTATATACTTTCATAATTTACTTATTCACACAATAAACAAAGCAAATATGTTTTTCTCTTCCTGTTTCTATATTTTTGCTGATACTGAAATTGAATTTTACAGGAGATTAATATTTTCTAAAACCCAATATAACTCAAGATGCCAGTAATTCTGTGCCTCACAACCACACTTGGATTGGCTTCTCTTTTTATGGAAAAGCATTTTTTTTCTCCGAAAGAAGCTTATCCTTTTTGCAATTAATATTTGAATTCGATTTTGAAAAGAAAACAGGAACTCCAGGAAAGCTCAATTTCAGCTTTTCTCAGAAGGCAAAAGTTTTAGCTTCTCAGAAAAGCATTTTTTTCTAAAAAGACAAAAGTTTTAGAGGAAAAAAAAAAAGCACTTTTAGAAAGATTCAATCCAAACAAACCCTTAGTCATCAAATTTCTGTACTTGTTTGGATCAATACTTTTATACTTATTTGGGTCAATACCCTTTCCTATCTGGATTGCCTCTTTTTGTTTTTGAAAAAGCACTTCTTTTCTGAAAAAAGCACATTTTTTTCCAACACGTATTTGAAATAAATTTCAAAAAAAAGTTGAAACTCTCACTAGTCCGAATTTTTAGCTTCTCCACAAAAGCCCTTCTTTCAAAAGTTTTTATAAGAACACTCTCGGACCAAAACCCAATAAAAAGAAATCATCAATCAACCAGTTGCTTATCCTACAATCTCCATTCCGAAGTTAAACTAAACAAAAATTACTCAAACTTAAATACAAGTACAATTACAACAAATTTATAATTACGAACGGTGAAAAGGGTGGTCAAGATTACCAAATTGGCCTTGGCAGGAGAAGCAGACGCGAGAGCAGTGACAATGGCATCCCATGAAAATTCAACGGATTTCAAGGTTGAGGAAGCGTGGAGCTTGGCATCTAAGGTTGCTTTGAGTCTCCATGGTGGCTCATCAAGCAACCTTTTCACAAGAGGGCTCCATGTACACAAGTTTTTAGCAAGCTTAAAATTATCAAAAAGTAGTATGTTACTGGAGTGGTATTGATAAACACTCCTCCACCATTTTCTCACCATTGCCATTTTGCTTTCTCTTCGTTTTGCTGCTTTCTTTTTTCTTTTAGTTATCTCTCGCACAAAGATGACGCAGGGTGGTTGTTACGTACAGTGACGTAGCCAGGACTCGTGGATTTGCGGGACACATTATATGTAGTTTTTATAGATTAAAAAGTAATTTGTAAAAAATATATCAATTAATATAATAACAATCTTTAAATATACAACAAAATATAAATAAATAACTATAGTCTTTGATAAATAAAACTACATTTTATAATTATTTTTTACCTGACTTAACATTTTAAAATCGTTAAACATTTAACTTATTATCCCTATTATTTAATATATCTCTAAGAAACCAAAAAATATTTATTATATTATTTTTTATTGTTAAAATATTTATTACACTATTTTTTTATCATTCTCCCTTTTTTATTTTCTTTCTCTTAATTTTTATTTTTTTACTTCTCTCTGGTCAATAAATTACAAACTTATATCTTTTTTTATCAGTCGTACCTTCATCGTGAGAAAGTGCAAACTTATATCTTTTTTTATCAGTCATCACGATCATGAAAAGGGGCACCTTTATCATGAGAGGGTACACCCTGCACCTTTATCATGAGAGGGTGCACCCTCACGTACAAGAGGATACACTTTATGTAAATTAGTTTGTGATAACTAGAAAACAACACTTTTTTTTTCTTTTTGGAAAAATTAGTGCACCCCCCATTATAATGTGCCTCCGCCAATGGTTATGGACTCCTCCTTTAACCACGCAATTGCTCATGATGGGCCCAGTAGTCTGTTAAGGACAGGCCCAAGTGTGATGATCAGGCCGAAAGTGTTTTTGTAATTCGTACATTGTACCATAATATATTTGTGTGTGCATGAAAGAAGGAATAAAAGAAACTTTAAAAAATAGAGCAAATAAATAGATCAATTGCAGAGTAATAAGATGTGTAGTGTATATATATGTGTGTGCGCGCGCGCATGTGTGTGTGTGTCCGCGGGCGCACGCATGTATGAGAAAAGGAGCAAATATATTAATATATGCAACTGCGTCTTTGTGTATGTATGCATGAGAGAGAGCAAAAATGATCAGACAAATTAATTTTATAAGAATATTAATATCTACATTAGTTAAAAGAAACAAAGAAATAATAAAAGATGGCAACTGAACTGATAATGTTACTTTTAGCTTCAAATGAGAAAAACTAATTTTATGAATAAATATGTGTTAATTAAGAAAAAAAATAAAAATTAACCAACTAAACTAATGATGTAATACCCCTTGTTCAGCTTTAGGGGGAAAAAAAGAAATTTGATATATGTAATGGATTTCTTTTTCACTACTTGTTCTCTCATTAAGCTTCAAATTTCTTTTTTTTTTATTTTTGGCTTTCTTATCAGAAGCATAACATTTTGTAAAAGTTGATTTATCGTAAAGGCCTCTATAAGGCCCGTTTGGATTAACTTTTTTTAAAAGTATTTTTTTTAACAACTTTTAAAAAATAAATTTTTTTTAGAATTTAAAAATTCTGACTTATACAAAAACCTGTATTTGAACTTTTTTTGAAATTTCAATTTTTTGAAAACCAAATCAAATAGTTATTGCAAATTTAATTTAACTTTTTTTAAAAAAAAATATTTTTTCCTGAAAGAAGAAAAAAAAAAAAACCAATCTAAACGGAACTATAGTTTATATTGGGAAAAGGAGGAATATAATAGTTAAATTGGTTTCCTTTAAGTTCTATCTACAAGCATTGGTTTAACGGTCGTACATGGCTCAATCATATCCTAATACCCAATCCAAAAAATTATATTATTTCCACACCAAGCAAACAAAAGACTACATTTTAGTATTTTTCCCATTAAAAAGAGTCCTTTTTGTTTGATTTTAAGTGTTCCAAACCCTGGTTTCCATCTCGAGAAAGGGATCCGATGCACTTATAAGATTATGAGCCAAATTCAATAATAGTAAACTATTACGATAAAATAAAATTAAACAATCTACAACGGTTAGATCTTACCTACAAAATGAACCATCATTGCACAATCCATTTCAAATCACAAAAAATATCGAAAATGAGATGCCACCATCTCTAAAAGGTATTATTGAAACTTGGTACGTTGCTAAGCAGCCCAAAAGTCTAGAAGAAAAAGTCAGCATCACTCGTATTGTACACTTAATGTTACAAGGCACTCTATTTTAACCACCTCTGCCCTCTTCCGGATAAAAAGGGGAGTACATCAAACGACACGATAGACAGCTATCTAATCTTGAGCACAAAGAAAATACAAATGCAGACGGCTACGGTGAACCGAACCTGGACAAAGCTGACTGGAACAAAGTTGAGAATTCCTCAGACGTACCCTGATCATCAGCTTTGATCTTTAGTTGGGCTTTACAAGATGATGAGTTTATTATACATTCCACGAGATAGTTTGATGGCGCCTCTGCCTTTTGTGCGAAGAAGAAGAACTTGAAGTTTGGAGCCTGACCGCCTGAAGCTATACAGTGGATGGAATCGGTTTGCATGTGCCGAATAAGGTTTTGAGGGGTCTTCAATGCTGCCACGCCCTCAGGGTTTACAGATATATCCTGGTGAAAGAAAGAACCAAAATTATTCTGCAAGATCATTCACTTTATAGAGGCGCTAAAACATTACGCAATCATTTGTTGATCACACAGAATATATTTGATTGAACAGAGCTAGGATGGCAAATGCAGAAGCCACAGCGTTAAAAACCAGTCCATATTTAAATGCAACATTCAACTTTATTTGCCATGAGACGAGAACATACAGAATGAAAGTATGATGCTTTCCCAGAACCATAGGTACCAGTTCTATAAACCAAAAGATAAGAAGCTCCTGACTTCCATAGTAAGCACATAGTAATCGTTATATCTAATATTGGTTCCTTAAATTCAATGAAGTGGTGTTTTGCCCAGCGATCCTTCCAACTAATGGGTTAGCGTGTAGTTGATGAACGCCAAAGTCAACTTCTACATCCCATAAAGACATAAATGGACATTTTCATAACCCAAGTCTGAAGACATTGGATTATGAGTATGCACAAGTATATGCATGATTCTAAGGATGGAAGCAGATAGTACAAAAGTAGGAAGCATGAGCAGCGAAAGAGCTACAGAAGTGCAAATAGGGAAAGGCACATAATTCATCTCAACATAAATCACAGTGGCAGCCCCTATTATCTTGACATTGTTTTCACACTCTCTTCCCCCACCCTTTCTATCCTGGGGCACCAAGGCTGAAAGAAGAAAAGATTTGAGTGTCCTTAGCTTGGCCATTTACATGAAACAAAAATTATAAAGCAAGTAAAAGAATATTAGCTCAGGAAGCAAACCTGAGATACTGATATTGGTAATTGGCGCCATTTCTGCTGAAAAGTGCTTGGATCTAGAATAGCTTTAGCATTAAGCTTCAATGGAGGTGGGGCTGGAGCAGAACTTGCTGTAACCGGCACTCCTAGACCCAGCAAATCATCAATTGCGAAGCTACTTGCTTGTGCATTTGCTGGAGATGGTTGGTCTAGAGATACTAGATCTGATTGAGGCTGTGAAGTAGCCACAGCCATAGAACTAGTTAATGCAGGAGCACCATACGCAGAGCCATTATTGCTCAGACCCCCATTTTCTTCCTTCTCTGAAGTACTAAGAAGCAAATCTCTGTCATTTGCCTCAACTCTAGGCAGTGATGCAACTTTATCACCAGAATCTGTCCCAATAGACAAATTTCCGAGTTCCTCTGAGAAAGCAAATGGTCCTCTATGTTCCTTGTCAGTGAACATATAAGAAGGCTGCAAGATTTGACCAACAGTTCAGTTAAACTCTTGCAAAATGAAGAACCCTTTTTACAATCAGATAGTGACATTAAAAATTAGAGCAAACCAGTTTTCAATTTACAGTTTCCTCACAAACAAATTTTTAAGTTGTGAATAATATATTGACCAATTGAAATGCTCTTTGATTTTTACAATGATACAACATAATTCAAACATGAAAGAAATAACACACATTTTCCACACAGAAATATTGAATGCAAGTTTTTGATATACAGCAACGTATATTCTTATGTATGAGAATGTCCCCCTTTAAGAACATACTTTATGATGCAGAAATTTGAGGGCCATAAATCAAGTTGAGGCCTCAAGAAACTAAGGAATAGAATTTGAGATACCTTCTGGTACACGACAGATAGACTGTTAAACTCATCAAATATGCGATCTTTAATTTCACTACTTTGTGTGTCAGCAAAGACGGAAACGGCTTGCTTAGGCGGATTCACCACTCGTTCAGCTATGGATACATTATATTGCAGAAGCCTATAATAGAATAACGCCCTATCATGGACATCCTGCATCAACCATAAAGCTTTATGATGTGCAAAAACAAAATACCAAAAGCACAAAATAATCTTCAAAATAAGATCTTTGAACAAAGAGAGGAATTAAGTAGATTAGCAAGACCTGATGGAAATCCGCAAGACCTGCGGCAAAAGCAGCGCCTAGGGCTTTCTGGGTCTCTGGTGGTCGTCTAAGGAAACACTTCATTACTGCAGTAAGAAGATGCAGACGAACCTGCAGAGGGTGTACAAGATGATTATCTACATCGACTTGATAGATATTACAGGCACCAGCTCCGACTTGGTTCCCGAGTACAAGAATTTAACTTAATACGAAAGGATGGGAAACATTTAAAGAACATATTGAAAACAATGTAGAAATAATAAAGCCCCATCAGGCCCAGGTTAAAAATGCACATGTAGAGAATTGCATTAGAGAAACCCACATTCACAAAAGCTGGGATTCCTATCTTTTGGAAATCGTGAGGTATTCCAAGTTTTGAACCTTAAAGCAAACACAGAATTGAGGGGCCAAAAACTCATTGAGATCATGTTTGTGGCCTAAATGTGCTCCCAACATGCTGGGCCAAATCCAGCCTAACAAACACCGAAATAATAAATAGAATGCAATTCCATTAACATGTAAGAAAGAAGTAGTCCATGCAGAAAATTTAAACCGGATCAATGCATTGATGTTCACAAATTCTTTTAAAGGCACAAGCTTCTTCCCCAATGAGGGAATAGCACATGGGTAAAAATTAGGGAAGTTTAGTTCTGAGCTCAAATTAAAGGGCATTTGCAACAAAAGGTGAGAGAAACATTCTAAAAAGAATACAAGTACATGACCTCTCCATCCAACCATTAGCTGTGAAAAGTTCCTCCAGATATAGGCTATTGTCTCACAAATCCCAAAGACATTGATTCACCTTATGAGCGCTACTTAGCTTATGTGGAAGGCCCTGATTGAAGCTTTTCCCAATTATTTAGCATTGTGTGAAATATTCCATTATCATCATCTTTGGAATTCCATGGTTATTACATTGTTAAATTTAGTTTCTTTCACTATACCCATACAAGACCTCTGTACAAAATATTCCAAAAATGCATTGTCATTCATGTGTGCAAAATTAGTAGAATCACGAGGATGATCAAAAAAATGGTTAAGAAATTCAAGAGAGAAGAATGTAAAGTGTGGCTTAGATACTCGAAAATTAGATAAATGGAAGGAAGAAAACGTCTAGTGTGAAATCAAATATAAGAAGACGTGGAGAAGGGCAAGAAAGCTCTACACATTACCCCAGCTGAGTGCTCTTCTTCCCAGTTCTCTATGAGACTTTCTAGAATATAAGGAGCGTCCTGCATGTCTTGGGCATACTCCCCTAGCATCCAAATAAGAGCTGCTTTGGCTTTGGGTTCCTGAACATTCTTGCTGCTAATATTCCCAACTACTGCTATACAATCATGGCTCCACTGGGGATATTTTCTGAGAAGATCTTTCACAAGCACCTACATTTACAAACTCTAATTTGCATTAGTGTTGCCAAGAATTGTGAGAATATACTGTTCTTTTAAAGGAAAAACAAAAATAGAAAATCATACTGGAAGTTGGGATCACATTCTGGATTAAACAATCACAAGCATCTGCCATGAAATGAAATACTCACAAGAGTTTCAGCAGTCACATGGTCCTTTTCCATTTCTAGAAACTGAAGCAGCCTATCAACAATAGCATTTACATCATACTGCTGTAATGCTATCTTACCAACAGCCCTAATTGACTCTCTTGCAATAGGAATATCAACATTTGCAGCATATTCACAAAGTTCAGTCACTGAAATAGATCCAAAAAGGTCATGCATAAGTAAAACTGCAAAATTGTTATGGAATGAGAACCCTGTGATCATAGATTTGATCACAAACTTTATAACACAACTCCCGCAAATTCAAGTGCATATCATGATACTCACCTATCTCGTAAGTGTTGCTCTCGTTTGCCACTGCCGTTAACATATCCAGCTTCAATTTTTTGACATAAAAGGGTTCATTATACTGGCAATAGAAGTGCTTGTAGTCTGAAGAGAAAATAAAGGGTGCACGCATCACTAGCAAATGTAGATGGCTTAATACTGCATATGATTGCTCCGGACTACCAGAGCTCACTTGTGTAAGCAGAGGGGCTTTGATGCGTTCATAGACCTGGAAAAGAAGAAGCAAAAAGCTCTATATTGTAGCTCTAGGTATTTGGAAATTTGTTTGTCAATCATGTGAACAGACACAAATTAATCAATTATTTCCAAAAGGAAAAATCAATAAATAAACCACCCCATTCTAACAATAACAAGAAGCCATTTTACATAGTGAGAACAATCTTTATCTGTAAAACAGCTGAAAATAGTTGCACATAAGGATGGCCCACTACTGATTATAATACTAAATTATCCCATACAACAAGATAAACATGTTATCGAAGACAGATTAGATCCAAAATATAAACAAAAAGATTTTGAAGTTCCGATGGCTGACCTACACTAGGGCAGAAAGGGGTAATGGCCCCCTTACAGTTTTTCATATTTTTGTTTTTAGCCCCTTTGTTTATATAGAAGTACCCTGATATGATACATATTGGTTCCCGTCAAAATATTCAAAATTTCTCTCAGATTTCTCACTTGGTCTCTGAAGAAATATTTTCCATCCCTGCCTGTCTAGTTAGCATACAGGCAAATGAGAATATTTCCTGCATACTATGGTTTAGATGGAGTGTAACAAGAGGATAAATCTAAGGAACGATGTCATCTGTTTGTACATAGCACAGGAGAGGGGGATTAATCCATTATCTTCAACATGGTATGGCATGGCTATGCTTTACATGGAGTATAACAAGAGGATGAAGCTCAGGATATCATCTTTCGTACATAGCAATGTGAGAGGATGATTGATCCATGACCTTTGACTTGGTATGCCATGGTCATGCTGTAGGGCCATCAAGCCCCAAGTGAAGCTTAGAAATAATCTCATATGCAACCTGATGCTTAACAGTACTTTGCAAACAATTAGGCATTTAACAACTGTGTATGGCAATCAATTTCCAGGTTAATGCACAAACTTCTAAACATGGCAATCAATTTTCAGGTTAATGCACAAACTTCTAAACATATTTATCAACAGATTATACCTTCTGAATCATACTTGTCAAAAGGTTCTCAGAACAAACACTGCAGTAAATTGTTCTCTTTGTAAGCTATGCATTTTTTTTCTTTTCTTTCTCCCCCTTTATTTCTCAGCCTTTCTACCTAAATTAACACGACTAAAACCAGAAAGCTTGCTTTTCTACCAAAGCTTAAAATATGGTTATTTTACACTAGGCATTGATTGGAAACTCTTTCTCAAGGAAGCATCATTTACATGTCCAACTTGCTGCGTTTAAAGCTATTTTACCCCACAAGGTTTGGCCTCTTGTCTAAAAAGAACTTCACAGGACAACAGAGACTTCTGAAAGAGCCAGTAAATGCTACAACTGTCAAGTTACTAAGAAGGCAAAACACAAGGATATACCGCTTCAAAAGGTAGAAGGATTTCAAGGAATTAAAACTCAAATCAACAGCTCTCAGCATATATTGAAGATATTGTTGACAATTTATCAATAAAGAAGACAACTTATTGTCATTGCAAAATAATGAACTTTTGCTGTGACAGGTAATGTTACCTCAGCAGTTCAGTTAGATGTAACACTATATGTCCAAATATCAAATGTTATCAAGAATAGACAAAAATCAATTCCATCATAATCAAGAATAAAGAAAATGATTAATTAGAGGATGGGGGAAGGGAAGAAAGGCACCTGCTGATGGACATCAGTCATGGACAACGTCAATTGTAGAAACACCTTAATCGTTGCCAAGACAACAGCACCATTTGCATGTTGAAGTCTATCTTCAAGTAGATCCATGATGTCAAATATCTCATTGCTGTCTGCGGGCACATACTTAGAGACTAACTCAAGAACAGTACACTGTGCCCATTCACTGAATTGTTTAATCCTGCATGCGATCATGTCTGAAATTAATTAATTTCTCCACAACTAATAATTTGGATTGACTTTTTTAAAAAAAACGCTTTTTTCTATGACTTTTGAGAAAAGTGATTCTTTTAGAAGCTAAAAATTTCTGGCTTCTAGAAAAAGCTAAATTGAGCTTTGTCTCCAGAGTTGCAGCTTTTCCTGAAATCTAATCCAAATACTTATTGCAAAAGAATATGTGTCTTTTCAGGAAAAAAGTGCTTTTCCATGGGAAAAAGCAATTCAAACAGGCCCTGAGTTAATTAGCACACGAAGAATTTTCTGGCAGTACACTTGAAGGTGCAGAATTTTCTGACGGTACACTTGAAGAGGGGAAAAACTCATTATCTAAGGAATAAATCGGTTTTTGTTTCTCAATCTAAATTTAATAACCCATATGTGTTCCAATACTCAGAACAACAATAGTGAAAGGCACAAACTGGAATTGACAGAATCCAACAGTGGATAAGAATTCCCGCTGGGATGTAATTCCAGGTGCCATGATTATATCACAATTTCAACATTCTCATTTCAAGTCATTTTCAGAACCATCAAATTCATCAATGGAGTTTGAGGATGGCATTTTTTTATTTTGGCATGCAAATTGCAATGGACTTAATCCCCAATTCAGCATGATATCAGCAATTATAAACTTTAAGTACTTAGATCAAAGTCCATTCTCCCATCACAGACGCCCAAAAAAGTCCTGCCGATGAGGAAGTAGCAACTGAAACCTGGTTCTTCTATCATTCATTTTCCTGAACCTATTCATGCTAGATTCCCAAATTTCACACATATTTTCTCACATATTCCTCTATATCAACATCTTATCTCAACAGAAATAGCAGTGGTAAAAATGGCACCAAATCAAAAGCATGAAACTGAATATTGGAAAACAAGTTAGAGTGTGTTTTTACATTAGGTCATTTTTCTTAATGCAAAAGGCAAGAAATCAGAAAACTTTGCAGTATGGTGTTCATCTCTGCCAATATCAGGAACACCTGGTTTTCCCCATTATAGCTCAAAATAGGATAAACAGAGCAACATGTCTCATGATATGTATAGAGTACACTGAATGTACAGAAGTGGCTATTCGTGTTTCTTAGCCTTCATAATGGCTTCACTGATATTACCTAAGAATCCACCTCAAATTCATCAATCGGGCTTTTGATTCCATCATTGATGATTGCATTGTGAAACTTCTTTATATATATATATATGCTTTTAAAAAGGTCAAATCTTTTATTGATTCCATCATTGATGATTGCATTGTGAAACTTCTTTATATATATATATATATATATATATATATATATATATATATATATATATATGTGCTTTTAAAAAGGTCAAATTTTTATTGACTCCACCATTGATGATTGCGTTGTGAAACTCCTTCATATATATATATATATATATATATATATATATATATATATATATATATATGCTTTTGAAAAGGTCAAATCTTTTATTGATTCCACCATTGATGATTGCGTTGCAAAACTTCTTTCTTCTTTTTTTTAAATTAAACTGGATTATTATTAAATGAAAAAAGAGAAAAATCTTTGTACACATCTGTTACCTGAAAACTAGAAAGAGAAAGAGAGAAAGAAGAGAGAGAAGAGCATCTTATTATTGTTATAAAAAACAGTTACAAGTATAGCATTTATAGGTGATAGTCAGCCACTATAACTAACTAACTAACACTAGTACACAGCTGTACTTATTATCACCAGTAGTACAAATAGTACACTTTGATAACCTATATAATCTATTACATAGCTATTCCCTTATCATTACCTTATTGCAGAAAAAAGAATTAGCAAAATCCAACCCAAATTTATCATAATTGATCCCCTCTTACCAAGATCACAGAATGTTCTTGTAAATTATATTCATATTTTTTGATGATTTCAGGTTGAAGAAAGAGATGACAATGTCTCATAACACAAATTGAACTTAAGAAAAAAAGATCCTTCAACTGCAAACTACAGCAACAAGTGATCAAGATGATGAACCAAAAACCAGTTATCGCCTGTTTGTACAGGTGTTTAAGTACAGCATCAGAAACAAGATGATACTTGGAAAACACATCTTTCATCTTTTAGCAGCATTTTCATAAAGAAAATATCCAGAAGGCACCCCCAAGTTAAGCGGTTACTAAAAACACCTTATCCCAGAAAATTAGGAAAATATGCATTTAAGATTATGCCAATCCACAACTGCTAACAAACCAACCCATGTATTTCCATAAATATATAATATCCTTATAATGACTCCAGCACATACTGTACCTGTTTAGAAGGTAATATATAATTGGCTTGCTTAGCAAGGCTTCTCTCTCTCTTGATGCTTCCTCAGATTTACTTGCTTCCAAACTCCAGATCTCTTGCAAGGAACATAAACAGTTTGCAACAACCTGACAAACAAGAAGCCCCAATTCTCTACTTATAAGCGAGCATCTCATATATTATCCAAGAATACAGTAAGATATGATATTTTCAGAAAGCTACATAGCTATACACTAGTAATATAATCACTGTAACACATATATACACTAGTAATATAATTGAAATTCTATGGTTTTTTCTTAATGTAAAGGTAAAAGGGAACTTAGATTTGCTAGATATATCTATCACACTAGCCTATAGAATACAAAATCACATTTGGAGTAGAGGATAAGAGAAACATGCAAAAGAGTGTCAAACATCTCATAAGAAAGGCATCAAACATGATAACTTGAGATGTAGAAGTGAACTGAAACTATATCTTACCTGCCAACAGAAAATTGTGAATCCTCGGCATGCACTTAATCATGTAACCAAATAAATCAAACAAGCTATACTTCTACATCCCAAATTGAATGCCATACTTCCCTTTTTGGGCAATTCCAAAATAACATTCACTTTCCATTAATAGGATCTTCGTTTTGTTATTACGATAAAGTAGTACAATGAATATCCTTTGGTAGAAAGCTCTTTCTCCCCATTTTTGACTCCTAATTCTTAAGAATTCAAAAGATCTTGCCTAACCCACTATAAACTTCACTTGACATATTATATTGTAATTTTAACTTTATCCTAGACTGTGCACCAAAATATAACCACAACTTCAATTTAGACCTCGTACTCAATTTAGGTTTGCAGGAGCACACCATGGCAATGTATTTCTTGAGTTCTTCTCTCAATGTCAAATGATTAAGTTATCATCTCCAGAGCTGACCCTTCTATCTACACATGCAAGTTCTTTTGTCCACTGACATTACATTATGACATAATCAATCTTCCTCAAGAAATCTGCACCAAGCCAAACAATGACATTCAATTCAGGATCAGGGAGTACAATGTATTGAATTCATAGTCCCTTTAACTTCTCTCATTCTAAACTGATTAAATTTTCATCTCAGCATTGGCCCATCCATCTATGCATGCTATCTCCTACAATATCAAATAATATTGAGGTGGAGGCAGGAAGCTGATAGCTAAGGAATGTGCTTTTCATTTCACATCCAATAAAAAGGCCAGATAATCTAAAGAATTTATGGAAATTTCATTAGCTGAACTGTGGCAGTTATCCTGACCCAGAAACAAGCAGGTTCCTGACCCGTTGTAATAATTGCTTCATGATTCTATTATTTATTTATGCCATGCAAGTAACATCTCTAATTCTTTTTTCCTATAATTACTTCATGATCCTGACTGCTGCAAGGTTATGAATCTTGGTTTAATGATTATTTCCATGTATAATAATAATATCAAGAAGTAGTAACTTAACACTGTAATGCAAATTAATGCATTATAAACAATAGGAAAGCTAGTCCCTTAAATTGGAGCACTACTTCTTGCTAGCCGCTACCCTTTCACTCCCTCCTAATCATTATCATAATTCCTTATAAAAGTGTATTGCACGTTTATAACCTACTACTCCCGAAAGTAGAACACTGCAAAGAAGTGAATTTCCAAAATAAAGAAAGAAAGAATCACAACTATGATAACAGCCTCACCTGAGTATCTGGATCGTTAAGCATCAAATGCTTAAGCATGGCCGGAAAATCTGCATCCACACAAGTAGAAGCTGAGATATGATACAACTTCAGAACTCCTACTGCAGCAACCATTCTTACATAACTATTGGAATCTTTCAACCCAGAACCCAATGGTCCGACCAAGTACTCCACCAAATTGGCAACACGAAGAGAACATAAACTCCTCAATGCCAAACCCCGAATCATGGGGTCTTCATCCTTACAGTCTCTTTGAAGAAAATTAATAGTCAAAAGTGCAAGATCTGGGTTGTGTTTCGCATAATTTCCAACATACAGATAACACATCTTCTTGAGCACAATATCAGAAGTCGCTGAGCACATCACCATTTCACTGAAAACTGACGACACGTCAATCCCAATTGTCATGTATGAGATAACCTTCTTGAATAGCTCCCTCTTCGCATCATCAGTCCCTGGCGCTCGGCTCCCAGCCAGCTGCCGAAGCTGCACTTTGAGATCGGAAACTTCTCCTTTTCTGATCAAACCAAATATAGAGTTAGGCCCTGTAAAACTATTACCATTCACCATAGTCTTGTTTTACACATAAGAGAAGGAGAGAGAAATGTCCATTATTTTCATGTTATATAATGTCTTAATACATCTTAGCAAAGAGTACAAATGCTGAAAAACAAATAATTAAGTATAACTCTCATTGCAGAATCATTAATAGAAGATAAACTTGAAAATTCACCTTTTCCTTTGTATTGACCTTTGGCTCAGTTAGTAAGATTACAGAAGTACGCATTCGCACCAAGAAAGGCCATATTTGTGATACTTATGTGACTTTCATTTAGTCAATTCAGACATTTCAACCTCTTAAAGCAGAGATCAAATCCTTTTTCCATCAAATTAAAGATCTTTTCAGCTATATATAATTCAATTGAAACATCAATCTCCTAAGCTTATAAATGCATCGTACACACACACACATTCATATAAAACCCCACATATATAGAGATACTTAAGTGAATCAGCTTCCTTTGAGCCAATGTTTAGTGTGTTTGGAATGATCTTATTGTAAGATGCTTATTCTATTAAAATTTAGATATATCTTATAAGATTTAAGATATTTTATCACATGTACCATTCATTCTACCATTCATTCTATAGTTGTAAAAAATAAGATAGGAGGGATTGCTTATTTCTTATAACATAAAAAGTATGGTTTTGGTTTGAATTTACATAAGATGCATGATAAAATTTCTTAAATCTTATAAGATTTACCCCTCATTTCAATAGAATAAGTATCTTAAAATAAGACTATAACAAACAGAGCAGTTGAACAATCTAGGGCTAATTTGGACTTGATTTTCTTAATTTTAAAAAAAGAAATGATTTTCTAATACATATTTACACACACATATACATACTCTTTTCATGATAAAAAGCCAATCCAGATGAACTTCCAACCAATTAAGCTAGAGGGTGTCTGAAAGTGCTTATTTGGGTGCTTATAAGCACCTGAAACAAAAACATCCTGGCACTAGCTTTCATATGCTTATAGACACCTAAAGAAACACTGCCAAACACCCTCCTACTCATGTTCCAAATTACTTCAGCTTTACAAAACTTCTGCTCAAGATTCAGGACTCAGTTTGAATTGGCCTTTTTTTTCCAAAAAACGCTTTTTTCTATAACTTCCGGGAAAAAATGTGGTTTTTTGAGAACCTGAAATATCTTGCTTATGCAAAAGCTAAATTTGAGCTTTTGTTTAGAATTTCAACTTCTTTCGGAAGCAAATCCAAATTCTTATTGCAAAAAAAAAAATTGTGTTCTTTTTCCAGTTAAAAAAAAAGCACTTTTCATATGAAAAAAAAAAATTTCCAAAACAGTCGCTCATACAGTTCCACATATACAACACAAAACTTATCAACGAGGTCATTGCGTTGATCCACAATCGGGGGCTGTTTTCCACAATCTCTTATCGAAATCTTTGTATCTGACATCAAATTCTACTAGATTCAATCATTAATTAAAAATTTTATTTTTTCGAAATTAAACTCAAAATAAATAATAATAAAAAAATAGAGAGTGACAAAAGCAGAAATAGAAAAAAAAACAATTACCCGGATGGTTGAGATGGCGAAGGCGATCTCTGAGTTTGAGCTGGCGGAGCCATTTCCCTGTCCGCTTCAACAATACAGTACAAACCTTATGGACAAAAAAATGTAGGTCTTATATTTATATAAATATTATATATACACGTAAATATATGTATATATCTATAGAGAGAGAGAGATTTATAATTGTTGTAGAGAGAGAATCGAGTAGAGTAAAGAGAGTGTAGTTTGAATAGATCTCTGCATCTAATTAGTAGTACTGCTGCTATCTATTGCTCTAGCCACGGTGTGGATCGTGTCGAGCAATGGCGATGGAAGCCTTTGGCTTTTTTATTGAATTTTTGTTTTTCTTTTTCTTTTTGTTTTTCTTTTTTTTGGGTTTTGATTTTTAGTGCTGCATTTTTCTGATTTTTTCCCTCTGGAAGGGTAAATTCGTCAATATAGACAGCTAATGGATGGGGTAGGTCAGTGAATTTTTTTGGAAATAGTAATAATGGTAAAACGTGATTTATTTAATTTTTCTTTCTAATATATAATAGGTAAATTACAAAATCCCAGTCAAGTTTATGTGCCACTTAGTAAATACTTGTTTCCCTGAATTAGTCAATTAAAATTCAGGTTTTTATTAAATAAAACATTTAATTCTATATAAAAGTGAATTGGTAATCCTATCCGTTGGCATAGATGTGTAATTCAAATCTTCAAGAATAATATTGAAGCATTTGTATCTCTATGGCAACTTGAATGCAAACCTTTTAGCAAATAGAGGATCTTCCTTAAGAATATAAGAATAAAGTGTACCACGCCCTCATGTGGCCAATTCCTTTATAGTATCAAAAGTTTTGCAATAAGCCGTTATGAAAAGTAAAAGTTTCATGCGCACCTCTTACTATTCATAATCCTCTTACGATATTAAAATTTACATAGAAAAAGACATTAATAGCCTTATTTCACTCATTCAATTTTCTTTTATTATTATTTTTTCATTTAAATTTTTTATATAAAATAATTTCTTATTAACTTATTTTTCTATATTATCAAACACTAAATACTTAGAACATTTTTTTTTTTTTGGCAAACAAACTAAGCCTTAATGGTCAAAGATATCCAAGGTATTATCCTCGCTGGTTTGGTCTAATTCGAGTTACAGCGGTTCATCCATTGGTGAATTGAAGAAATTTTTTTTTTTTTTGTTCTTTCTTTCAATCGTCTATTTGCAAATATATATATATATATGTATTTAAAAAAAATTTTTTTGAGTATTTAGTGTTTGATAACACAAAAATAAATAAATAAGTTAATAGGAAAATATTTTTCTATCAAAAAATTTAATTAAAAATGCAGTAGTAATAGTAGTAGTAGTAGTAGTAATAATAATAATAACAAAAGAAAATTGAATGAGGGGTATGAGGCTATTAATGTCTTTTTTATATAAATTTTAACATCGTTAAGAGGGGCGTAGACAATAGGAGGTGCGCATGAAACTTTTGGCACTGCAAGGGATGTTGTACACTTATAATAGACTACAAAGAGGTCTGATTCATTTTGCCCTAATATTTTATTTTAGAATAAATTGGTGTCAACATTATTTGTGTGTTTGTATGGGTTTCTCTTAATTTTGTTTGAAATTTTTTCTCTTGGTTTGGGAATTTCTTCGTGTCTTTTGATGGTGGTTATGTAACTTAACATGTCTATGTTCGTACAAGTTGTGTGGCAAATTAGGGCGTTTATGTGATTTATGAGTTATTTTATTCTTGTTAGGGCTTTACCTTTTTCTAGAACCCTTTTTTTTTATTTATCAATCTTTTCCTTTATACTCTTTTTAATGAGAATATAAATATTTAGTGGTTCTTCCTCACCTAGAAAAAAAAAAGATAAGATTACAAAAACTTGTAATAAAATTAGTTTTGCACCTCAAGAAGACTGCCATTCCAAATACAGAGTTTTTGAATATTTCAGAACTATAATCGCACCATCAGGAGAGGAAAAAAAACTTCATTCTGTACCGTCTCAAATTTTTTGAACAGTTCAGTATAGGTATTCTATTTATTTCAGACTTGCTTTACAGGATATTCTGGGGTAGAGATTCAAGCTTTTTAATAGATGTTCAATAATTTTGAATAAAATTTTAGATAGATTGTTTGCATATTAATAAAATTTTAATGATAAAAAAAGAAAACATAAAGAAATAAAACTTAAATCTTAATTAATAGAAAATGATGAAAATTTAAAAAAATGGCATGCTATGTTGAGTAGTGCTCCAAAATTTATATTTCACAATTTTTTAGTGTGTTAATGGGTAGTCAATCTTATTGGTCAAAGTAGATCATGGTTAGTTGCTTCTAGTTAGTGCACCATGTTCTCTGCTATTTTTTTTAGTTGCTTTAATTTAGCATCATATGTTACCTTGTAAGACATAAATAAGCAAGAGCAGGGACTATGAGAAAATAGGAAAAAGGATGCCAAAGTGTTACTTTTTTTTAGCAAACTGTTCACGACGTTATTTTCTCAACAATTGCAATAGCAAAAATCTCAAAAGAGGCGTGGCAGATACTAAAAATATAGTTTCAAGGCTTACCAAAAGTAATTGCTATTAAACTACAATCTCTCCATAGAGATTTTGAAACATTACAAATAAAAGGCAATTAATCTATGCAAGATTATTGGTCTAGAGGTTTTATAATTGTTATTCAAATGAGATCATACAGCGAGACAATTTATAATAAAACTACAATTGAGAAAGTTTTGAGGAGTCTTACTTCAAGTTGAGCTTGTAGTTGTTACAATTGAAGAATCTCATAATTTATATGAATATTCATTTGATCAGTTAATAAGTTCCTTGCAAGCACATGAAGAGAGATTTAACATGTTACGTCAGAAAAATAAAGAAAAGGAATTCCAAGTGAAGGGGAGTCATTTCTCAAAATGGAAAGTTAGGATATTGGGTTAGTAAAGGGTGGATTTCACAATAAAGGTTGTGTTCAAGGCCGAAGAAGAGGTTAATTTATTGGAGATAGGCTGTCACTAAATGGGCAACGTAGGCAGAAGAATAGTGTCCAATTTAACCAGTGCAAGAAAATTGGGTATGTGGAGGTAAATTATTAGATTAAAGAAAGACAAGCAAGCTTTGCATAAAATGTTGAAGAGAAGAGTAAGCTATTTATGATCCATTTTTATGATAATGAAGTCACAAGTTTGTTGTAGAAATCAGAGGTTAGACTTGTAGATAACAAGTAGGTTTAAGTCAATGATAAAGGCACAATTTCTATCAAAACTAGCCTTGGTAAAACCAAACTTCTTCATGATGTTTTCTTTGTTGCTCCGGGATTGGCTCATAATCTTTTAAGTGTTGGATAATTGATGGCTAGTGAATATTCAATTCTCTTCGATGAAGAATTTTGTGTTATTTGAGATGTAACCTCTAACCAAATAATTATGTGAGTTTGCATGACAAAAAATATAATGTTTCCACTTGAGATGTCTAATATTGAAATCTGTTCTCTTATTTTTGCTAAATAAAAGAGTGAAGCTAGAATTTGACATTTATGTTACGGACATTTGAAATGTTAATAGGCTAAAATCGTTGAGCAAAAATAGGTATTAGGTTGCCCGAAATTGGTAGTCTTGATTTTTGTGAATGATGTGTCTATGGACGTAGAAAATCTTTCCATAGGAAAGTCATGTTGAGTTTCTAATTGGCTTGAACTTGTGCATGCTGATTTATATGGACCGTTGAAAGCTGAATCACTAGGTGGGAGTTGCTATTTTTTGCTATTTGCTGATGATTACAGTCAAATAAGTTGGGATTAATTCTTTTTTTGCTATTTAATTTATGTTAATATTGCATAAAATTAGTTGTCATGTGTAAATTTCAATTTAAGTCAGGTCAAAGAACAAATGCATTTTCGCCCGTAAAATTGATTTCTGTACCATTCCAACTTGTTAAAATAATTTTACCATATATATGAAATAAGGCGAGTATTCAATTCTAACTTTTTATGGTTTTAAGTAAATATAAGAAAAAGAATAAGTATTTTATGAGTATTATGCTTTGAATTCAATTCCACTTTGAATGTCTATTCCTTTTCAAATCTATTCTATCGTATCAAATGAGCCATAAGTATTTATTTGAGTTGACTTTTCTAAAAGCACATTTCTAAATTATGAAAAAATATTTTTTTTCTAAAAGCTTGAATTTTTTACTTTAAAAAATTAAAATTAAACTTCTCTTAAAATATTTAATTCAAATACTTATTATAAAAAATATATTTTTTTAAAAAAAATAATTTTCATTCAAACAAATCCTAATTATATTATTTATTATCGTCACATGTCACTTATAACTCAATTTGCTATTGTTTTGTAAAGGGCATCAAAATATCCAACCAAAATCTATTCGTGGCAAACTAAAATTCATCTCTCTCTCTCTCTCACACACACACACACACTACTTCTCCTCCTGCAGTAACCCTGTCTCTTTAACACGCACACAAAAACACACTCTAAAACACACACACATACACAGAGAAGCCAAAAGGAACAAAACAGAGAAATGCTCATCACTCACATCCCAAAACTCAACCTGTTCTCCATCACCCAAAACAAACCCAAACTCCTCATCACCTCCACCCTCCTATCCAAACCAACAAGACCATTCACATCAAACCCAAAAGGTACAACACGAACAGCACCAGGTACTACCACAACGACCCTTCTCCAGACCCCCTTAGCGGAAGAGAACACCCACATACAGCTCTCACTCGAGAAGCTATTCGTGCCCCCGGAGACCGAAATCTCGGCCTCCGAAACGACGACGTTGAGTGCAAGAATCTTGAAAGGGTCCAACATAGTGTTGAGCAAGTATGCTAGAGATGCGCAGATTGTGTCGGCTGAGTTCGTGAAGAGCAGTGTGAGAGCTGAGGACTGCCCCTCTGATGGCTTGCCCGAGTTTGCGCTTGTTGGGAGGTCCAATGTTGGCAAATCTTCTCTGCTTAACTCTCTTGTCAGGCGCAAAAAGCTTGCTCTCACATCTAAAAAGCCTGGTATGTATACATATATGCATACGTATTTATGCATTTTCGTGTTACGACCCCTGCCCAGAACCCCGAGCTCCAAATGATTAGCACGAATTATTACTTAAACCCGCGAGACTCACTTATAAAGCAGTCTTGCTTTTGGATTATGTATTACAAGTTTTTGGGATAACACAATATGCATTCTCATTTATTTGAGATTTACTTACAAATTTGTCACCACTGTTTTTTTCTTTGCCATTGGGGTGTTTATTGTTTTGGTTTGTTACTTGCTAAAGACTTTAATGGTTGTTCTTGGACCATATGACTGGTTTTATGTGTTGTAATTGTGTAAGAAGCAAAAATTTGTTACGAATTTGAGAAGCCGATAGAGTTGGAGCGGAAAGGTTTGATCTTTGGTAAGTTGTGTGAGAATGGGAACGAGACCAGATTGTATATATGATTGAACTTGAACCAGAATACAGGGAAGATGATACTCTCCATGTTATAAGATGAAGTAACTCTTGTGTATACTTTATGCCTTTTATTAATTTTCTTGCTCTTGATGTCAATCTACCATTACCGGTATCGAAAGTAATTGGAGTTGATGTTGCTTCTATTCAACACTGGAACATCTTCACAATGCCCATGAAGGATACCTTTTTTCTCTGAGATGATTGTAATAGAATGTTTATTTTCCGTAGAAGACAACTTGTAATTAAGCAAGAGAGGATTCAATCAATGTATGGCTAGGATACGTCAACTTAGTAATTAAATGCTCTTGGAGTTTTGTTGCTGATGGACATCTGTCAATAGGACAGGATTCATGAGCAGAATCGGTTGATGGCTTGTAGTCATTATTAGTAGGACTCTTGGCAACAACCTATTAGCAGCAACACTGTTGTAAGCTTTTGAGAAATAATGTCACCATTCTCGCCCTGTCCTTAGGTAGACATGTGGTGTTATTATATGCTGCATCGAATGACATTCAATTAAGTTGCTGATATGGGAAGAATTTCTTTATCAATAAGTGCTGATATCTTTCCATTGAGAGAAAATGGAAAGATGCTGATATGTGATATACTAAAAGCGACTTACATATTTTTCACTAGTGGCACCAAAATGTGCATCTTTTGCCTGATTAAAGTAAGTATCTAATAAATTACCATTTGGTCTTGTTACTGTTTTCAGGGAAGACACAATGCATCAACCATTTTAAGGTTAATGATAGCTGGTACCTTGTGGACTTGCCTGGATATGGGTATGCACTTCACTATGAGAACTTGCAGCTTTCAGTTGTTTTTTAATAAAAGAACACACTTTCGCATTCAGTGGAAAAAATATGGGAAAAATTAACAGGAAGCATTGTACTGGATAATTGTGTGAACTCTTGATAGCAGTAACTTCAGCTTGGTCTTTTGTGAAACCATTCTCAAGTCCTAGAAGTAACAGTGGTCACATCACTTTGCATGGCCCCTGCTCTCCGTAAAGAACAAGATAATAGTGTGTGCACCTTTATGAGACTCTCTCTTTTTTCCTGGTATAGTGAAAAACTAATTTCTAATCTGCTTGTTGATTGAAACCAGGAGTACATGTTTCTTAAAAATCAGCATTTTCCACCATTATATTGATTGGAAATATGCCACTACATTGTAATACATCATAGACGTGGAACAACATTCACAAAAGTATACCTGATTTTGGCAAATCAACCCAACAGGTTCTAAATAGGAAGAATTCTTTGTTTGTGGTGTTCTAGATGATTTTCCAGGTGATATAGTCTGAAGGAAGAGATTGAAGTCATTTGGAATAAATCAATCACACTTTTAGTATACATCACATCCTTATGTGTAGTTAAAAAGTGTGTAATGATAAGGGAATAATGTATCACAGACATGCATTCTGCAGAGAGGGAGGAATCGGTAATATGATCTCTCTCACTTTTCTATTTTGAAAGACAAAAAGAACTTTTTGGATGTGACCTGTGAGCAAGAAATTATCCTTTCCTATACTTTTTCCTATGTACAATTATTGGTTATAGGTCCTAGTTTTTATACAATAATAATGAAGTGCTGAAGAAAAAATGTTTTTGACTTTTGCAAAGGTAATAGGAATTTGAAATTTAGAAATATGGGAAGGGTGAGAATATGAGTGTGACACAAGGAGGAGCATATCTTACATTGTCCTCATCTTTTGACAAAGGTAATGTGAACTTGGGTGCTCATTGAAGGTGAAAATTTTCTTCTTCCGGAAAACACTTGCCTTTTCTCTGGCAGTGCGACAGTTGGGTGGAGAAGAATTTCAAAACTATTCTTACTATAATCTCGACTATGTACTTTAGCCACCTGCTTCTAAAATGTGTGCTGTGATAGGCATTAGATTGGTCTTTGGAAGTATAATTACATACACATCTGCATATTGCACGCTTAAGCAGTCACAGACATAGTTGTTCTCATACATAACGTTGTATTCTGCAATAATTTTCATTGACAAGTGTATTATGTTTTTGTTAGATTATTCAGTTCGTTCCACATGGAAAAATCAATAACTTTAAGATTATCTTTAAAGATCCTGGCTACTCAAGTGGGCACCAAATGATTCTAGGATGGAACTTAGTTGAGTAGCCAATTGGTTCTAGGATGGAACCTTAGTTGTCTTAACAATTGTACCTGAGTTGGGCAATTGGTCTAGTCTTGTTAATTCATGTGTGACCCATCTTCCATGTGTATTCCATCTTCATGTGTGTTCATAAACATGGTTCACATTTTCCAAACGAGTTTATCTTCAATGCGAGATTCGTCTCCCTTCAAATCAGGTCACATGTGTGGTTGAAGGTTAGATTGCTCAATTCCTCCTACATGGAAAAGAAATAGCTCAGGGGCTATAGGGCCACCTTATAAGATCCTGGCTTTTCAAGAATTCTCATCATTTGGAGTGTATTATAAGTTTGGAAGTACCAGATACTGGTTAATGCTGTCTCAAAGTTGCCCCTTAAACTATTTTAAATAGTTCTTTCTTTTTCATTTACTTTTCTTTTTGAAACATGAATGCATCAAGGTGGATGGATTCCTTGACTTTCCACATGGCAGAGCCAAGGTCATGCCATTGACAATCAGCTATTGGCTAATACCCAAACGGTTTAATAATAGAAATGGAGAAATTCCCACAACTCTACTTTAATCTGGAGGGGAAAGAAGGATACAAGGGAACTGCACTCGTGTGCTTTACAGATCTACCTTATGGTCATAGTAGTAATGTCTTGTAGTTATGTAATTGTGCACCAAAAAGACTCTTTTAATGATAAGTTTAGGGCCTTCTGCTGATGCGATTTTAGCTCTCCCCAAAATAAAGTTCAACAGTCATGAATCTTTGGCAAACCTATTGTCTATAATCTGATTAGTACTATCATCCTACAGCTTATGTTTCTCTCTGAGAGTGTCATTCTCTAGTTCCATGCACTTTGGTATCATATACATTGATTAGATTGTTTAATTCGGATCAGTTAAACTTGATATTTTTATGTTTACTTAATTTGACTGATTCAATTTGCGACCATTTATCTTGTGGCAAATTAAATAGGTATGCGGCTGCCCCTCAGGAACTCCGAACAGACTGGGATAAGTTTACCAGAGATTATTTCCTGAATCGGCCAACTCTTATTTCGGTATTTCTTCTGATTGATGCTAGCATTCCTGCAAAGAAACTTGATCTTGAATATGCACAATGGCTAGGAGAGAATCAGGTAATGGGTTCTGTTGTTACTCCTCATATTTTCTCCTTTCCAGTATGATGAATTAAAAGAGGCTTTTTATATGTGCATAATCATTTTCGGAGATAGTGTTCTTTTACTTTTATTTGTTCTATTTAAAGTTTTAACACATGCAGCCTTTAGAACCTTGTTGTAGAGGCAAAATGTCTGTTGAAAGATTGTTGGTAAAGCTGGAGTTTGCATTGACAAAGAAATATTTGAGTAACTGGAATTGGACATCTCTGTATCCATATAAAGAATTTAAAACAACTGTAGTAACTTTTTATCACTGCCTTTGAGAGTCAATTTAAGAATCAAACTGCAGTATGGTAGCAATTGTAGCTTTAGGAATTTATTAGTTAAATTATCTCTTGACAACTGAAGCAATTGTTTACTTGATTACATTATCTGTACTAAGAGTTCCTTTTCTTTCAGATTCCAATGACTTTAATTTTCACCAAATGTGACAAGCGGAAAAAGAGAAAGAATGGAGGTAAAAGACCTGAAGAAAATGTGGAAGATTTCCAGGGACTGATACGTGATTTTTTCAAAACTGCACCTCCTTGGATCATGACAAGCAGCATTACCAATCAAGGTCGAGATGAGATATTGCTGCACATGTCTCAACTAAGAAATTACTGGCTCAAGCATTAAGAGATTTGCTGTGACTCGTTTTTTCCCTAGTGAGTATCGTCCAACTCTTAGATTTTGTGGGATAAGTTGGGTAAGGATAAGCTGGAAATAAGCTCCGCCCCGACTGACTGAATATTTGTTTAAACTCTCAAAAGCAACAACCTTCGTTACCAGGTGAAATCCAGGAGTTGGGTAAGAAGTTCAGAATGGTTCAAGGCGTTTTACCAGGTAAAATCCAGGAGCTGGGTAAGAAGTTCAGAATGGTTTGAGGTGCGTTTCAGTTGAGCAACTATTCTGTGTTTGAAGCCAGGTTAACAGAAACTTTGCAGGGGTCGACTGAAGATCATACAGAACGACATTTTTGTGTACAGATTCATAATTGTTTCTCTTATGGTGACCTTAAAGCATATTGAAATCCTATTTTGGTTCAAGTGGCACCCTACTCAAGATCATGTAAAATGTATGCTGAGCCTACTTATGAAAGAACATTACTTTTGATCTACTTACGAAAGAATATGACTTTGACTACAATTGTAATTTTCTTGATTATCTTCTCTGACAGCTGAAGAATGTAATCTTGATTATTGAGTACTGCTGTATGCACTAGAGGCGACAGGAAGTCTATTAATGGAGAAAAATTAAATAGATAAATAGCCTTTGATATCATCGTGTGCTTTTACAGTCCTTAACCATGCAAGTGAAGCTAGAAGATAAATAGCTGATCACGTGGCAGATTGGGTTGTTTCAGCAATTCGAACTGGAACTCATCTGACGCAGTGGTTATGTGTCCACTGGAAAAGGCTAATACATACATTTCCGACCAAAAAAAAAAAAAAGGGAAAAATTAAAACTAGATGATAAAGTGATTGAACCTGAAAAAACTCTATTTGGTTGAGGTCTGCAGCTTGTAATGAATTAATTGTTGCATGGGAATTAATTTAGTCTTACTGAAAAAAAGAGAACGTATCTTTTATAGGAGATTCAGAATGCTCTCCAGATCCCTGAAAAGTTTTTCCTTACGGCATCAAAACATTTGACGCATGAATTATTTTTCAGTGTCAGCTTAATTATTTAATTTTTCGATTTGATAACTGGCTTTTAAAAAAAATAAAATTTCAACGTGTTAATTTTTGTTTCAATTTTCATTAATTTAATTATCCAAATTCTTTGAGAATCCCAATCATAATCATTTCATGAATTCATTAAAAAAATCCAGCTATGTTTATTTGTGGATTTTACTTATCCAAAATTACACATAATTTTACTTCTTGTCTTTCAATTCAATTATTTGGATACTAATCAAAATCGAACCAAAAAATTTCAATTAATTACTTCTACAAATTACAAGATTGAAATAGGTCACAAGGCAATCCAATAAGATAAGCGAATAACCAAATCAACACCGCAAATGGAAAAGCGATTCAAAAACAAATTATACAAATGAGAGTCAAACAAGTTTCGATAAATCTTCATAAACATCAAACACATTGAATAATTATGTGCTTCGAATTATAGAGTCAAAAGTTAAAAAAAAATCAAAAAACTCAAGTTATCAGAAGTTATAAACCATTGTAAAGAAATGATAGTAAATGAATTTTATAGATAAAATAGGAAAACCATGATATACATGTTTAATCCATTTGCAACAAGGCCAAGTTTAGTATTACACATGTGAAATGGGGTTGAAAGATAACAATAGATACAAATGTTGCTGCCTCTTGTGATAATATGTTGAATCGAATTTTTGGCAGGAAGCAAAAATCCTGTGGTTGTTTCTTTTATATATATATATATATATATATATATATATAGTAAAGATACTTCGCTAATACAAAGAAACATTCAAACACAACAAAAATTTCCAGAATTTTGAATTTCAGAAAAGAAAAATAAAACCTAAAACAAACTTGTGCTCTGCGTGGGAGCCTCATGAGGCTGCAGCATCTCCCTTCTTTGTCGGTGTCGCTTGGGTACCTAAACAGGAAAAGAGTATACAAGTTGACAAATGTCGTATGCCATCAACTGATGAAAGACAGAAGAAAGTATGCTCACCTTCTCTGAAGTTACTCTTGAACGTAATGGCAACATATCTAGGGTACCTCATACGACCAGTGCCGGCGGTCTTTCTCCGTATTGCCTTGACGCTCCAATTATCTGAAGCCAAATTCAAATGCAATCAGATCTTGCTAACAGTCAAGGTAAGCTAAAAGTCCTAGTCAATATTGAACACACAAAAACAGAGAGAAACATTTATAAACCACAATGCAACCCTAAACAATGACATACAATAGAATGCTACTACTAACAGGAAAAATAGTAACCAAAAGCGAAAAGTTAGTTGCATTCACTCGATTTTGTCAAATCTATACCAATATTTGAAATCTCTGATCATGATTAGAGTAAATAAACACAGTTCAAGTAACAAAAATAAAGCAGAAAGTATTTCAAAGTCAAGATGTAGTTCCTCGACGTCCAAAATGCACAATAAATGAGCACTGGATAGCGAGAGGAACTATTATCTAGCTTCACTTTAAATAGTCCAGCACCAATATAAAAGACGTGTGAACTACAAATTGAACAAAGCAAAGCCATATGCTAAATGAGAGTCCTAAATTGCAGTTAACAACTCAGTCCCTTAGATGTTCTTGATGAGCTGTG
Organism: Cordia subcordata; assembly: GCA_028554755.1. Taxonomy (NCBI): domain Eukaryota; kingdom Viridiplantae; phylum Streptophyta; class Magnoliopsida; order Boraginales; family Cordiaceae; genus Cordia; species Cordia subcordata. The sequence goes on from JAPTOF010000001.1 coordinate 9,415,473, forward strand.
ATCATATTAGGGCCTGTTTGGTTTGGCCTTTTTTAAGCAAAAAGCACTTCCTCCCTGAAAAAAGTATATTCTTTTTGCAATAAATATTTGGCTTCGCTTTCGAAAAAGCTAAAACCCTGAAAAAAAACTCAAACACAGATTTCTTCCAAAAGCCAAAACTTTTAGCTCATCAAAAAAGCATTTTTCTCAAAAGTTGTTAAAAAAAAGTACTTTTGAAACAGCAAATCCAAACGAGCCCTTAGTGCATCACTAGAGGTCTCAATAGCTCATCTCGATTGTACCTCATACTCCCAAGAAAATCAAAAAAGCACAAGCAGTCAGCTGGTAACCTATCACAAACTAAGGGGGTATTAAATTCAGCAATCCACCATCACATTCGCCATTTACATTTCCTCCTCCATCATCCCCTCAAGAGAGAAATTAAACAAAAGAAAATTCCAGAGGCTCACTCCCACCATTTCTTTGCTACACTCACGCTCCCACTACACACAACTAAGTCTATAAAAACAAAAAACCGAATCAACTAACCCAAATATATTAAGCCACTGTTATTTTGGATGTTCGAGTCTATCTAGGAAAGGAAGAGGAGAAAAGAGCATTCCTTACCCTCAAACTGACTCGCATGAGATTAGATGCAATCTCTCATAATATATGCCCCTGTCTGAACTGGACGGGGTGTGCACAAGTGCTCCACCTTCCAGTTATTCAAGAGGCAATTGAATTTGTGTTTGGTGAACTTTCGCCTTTTGAACACTTGGCCTTTGCTTTAACTACTGAAAGTACCCTTTCCGTTAACGGGGACATGACTTTTATATATGTGGAAATTTGCACAAATTTCTTCATACTCTTTCCTTCTATATTTGAATAACCAAATGCGGGAACCATTTTCTTCCCAAAATTTCTAACCAATTCCATCAAAAAAAGACACATCAAAAGCTACATTTCTAATGCCTAACTATCCATACATTTATCATTTCTCTGAAATTACAACTAATAAACATAACATTTCAAACGAACAAATTTATGTTTAATTAATACATTATATAGATATATCTATAGGGTTTGCGCATCAAAATGGAAAGAAGTTGTAGGGTTTACATTTGCGGAGGCGGGCCGCAGGGTAAGCGCAGGCGCCGCAATGGCTCTTCTGGATGTGGAAGCTCCGGCAGCCACACCTCACACACAGTGTGTGTGTGTCTTGTTCCTCCTCTTGCCAAAACTCCCCCTCCCTTTCCCCTTTCCATCGTCAAATTCAACAACACATCTTCAAATCAAATATACATACATATGTTTTCATACAAGAAAAAGTTACATAGTGTATACAAACAATAATATGCCATATTTGCAGCGAGGTTTTGTGTTAGAAAATTGTATTGTCAAAAATCGTTACAGTATTTATATGAGAAATGCCTGCGGGTATTATTAGGGTTTTCCTTTCTTGGGCTCGTGTGGGCTTAGCGTTGGGTTGGGGAACTTTTGGTCTAACAATAGGTCACGGTTGTGGGCCCTACTTTAATTCTTGGGCCTAGCCTAGGATAGAGGCCCATCTGGATAGGCAGCAGAATAGACCCAATAAAAGCCCGACTACAGTGCGGTGGAACGACAAGTGCAGTAGCTCAAGAATAAAATAATTGTTAGACTAAACAAGATAAAATCCAAAAGAGAGAACAGAGGTGTGAATCGTAATTTGGTTTGTTTGGTACGATGGAATAATTTGAAAATAAAATGTTTAGCTGCAAATTTTACTGAAGCACAGTGCTCCTTAAAGTGCTTGTTATACACGCTCTATTGAAACAATGTCGTTCGACGTCGTTTAAAATTAAAAAAAATAAATAATGTTTTAACAGGTCAAAGTGAAATCGTTAAACTAGTTATTGTAGTTTTGCGTATAGGTTCTTTGAGGATTTATCTTCTAATGTCTAATCATATATCTTCTAATCTGCAACTGAGAGTTCTTTTGTTAGGCTATTTTGAACATCTATCTTTGTTGAATAGTAGTGATTGTGTTTTGCTCGGTTGTTTTTTTGCTGATAAGTTTTTGTTTTGATTTTTTGTCTTTAATTTTGATGGTTACAATTATAGTATAATTGTTTTGAACCAGTAGTTTATGTATTTTGAACATGTAGAATGAATGTTTTGAACTAATACTGTTAATTTATCAAATATGACAGTATTTTGTAAAGTACTAGTGTAACATATGAAATACTATATTGATTTTACACATGTAGCATATGAATTTCGAACAAGTAGTTTATTCAGTTTGAACTAATAAGTTATTTATTTTGAACCAATAGTTTATTTATTTTGAATTAGTACTTTATTTATTCTAAACTAGTACTTTATTCCTTTCGAGTTATAAATTTTATTTTATCAAGTAGTATAATATTAATTTTGTCTCACGGCCTTTTTGGCTTTTCGCAAGAGATGGTGAGTAACACGACATGTATGTGGAAACAACAAATGGGTCAATAATATATATATATATATATATATATATATATATATACACACACACATGCAGTGACCTAGCATTTGACATCATACACTAACATGACTCGAAGGAGATAACATAGAAGTCGCAGACATTGGAACTAAGAATAATAATATTAATTGAACAAAGTTTTATGACTGCACGTGGGTGGAATAATTCCATTGTGAAGAGGACAACACACTTCGCCAAAATACCTATTAAAAAGGACACATTACTATGTAGAGTCAAATCCTTGGTCTGAATTCTGGGCCAACACCTTAGAAAAATAAGCTTAGAAAGTTTTGGAATTATGAGAGAGCCTGGAAATTATAAAATCACATTTCTATTGATTGGAAAGCGTTGAATTCTGAGTGATGGACTCAGTATTGATAAATCTTGTGTCTAATTTATTACGTTGTTTATATCATAGTATGTATATTGTAGAAGATGGTTAGTAATAGTGTTTACGCCTCGAAAATATTTCGCCATTGTCTGTTAAAATATATAAAAATTTTATACAAAAAAAATTTAAGATTCAAAATCACCATATAAGATTTCAGCCAAACCATTCATTATACTAGCCAATTAGTTTTTATGATGGAACCTAGTGATTCTTTACATAGTATCAGATCAGGATATTTAAAAGCTGTTTGGCTTTGCTTATTTGTAGTTTATAAGCACCAAATAGTAAAAAATATATGAGAAGGATCAAATTTCAAGATTACCATATAAGGTCCTAGTCCAGTCATGCACTTCTCATACTACCCAATTAATTTTTATGATGTAACCTAGTAATTTTTTACATGGTATTAGAACAGGGCATTTAGAAACTGTTTGGCTTTGCTTATTTGTAACTTATAAGCACCAAATAGTAAAAAGTATGTGGCTTATAAGGATCTAGAAAAAATATCATCTCACATTTTTTTTTTATTTGCTACTTACAAGCACCAAATAAGCAAAGCCAAGCACCCTCTTAATAAAATCTCCATGTTGTGTATTTGTCCACATGTGACCTGTCAAGCTCATATTGCTTACATTCATTCACTTGGTGGCCCATCCCTATAAACAGCAGAGCTGCATCTTTGTGTTGTGTTAACTCATGTTATTCCGGGTCTCACGTCCATCCATATTTTGGGTTGTGTTAGCCCACTGGTCTTATGTCTATCTAAGTTTCGAGTCGCGTTAGCCCATTTATTTCCGGGCCTCACATCTATCTAAATGGTGCATACACTATTCTAGGTCACATGTGACAGAGAGGGGTATAAAAATATATAAAAGTCTCACATAGCAAAAACCTCAAGATTCATGATCACTATATGGGGTGAGCTATTCTTTATATTAATCAATTAGTTTTTATAATGGGACCTTAATAATTCTTCAAATGATTGCTTTTTGGTGTGTTTATACTAATTTGCATTCATAAGGACAAAGTTATCCTAAGAGTCTTAATCATTAAAACGTAAAGTTATGTCTTAAAAAACAAAGTTGAGAAAGACATTTTGTTTAGATAAACCCGATATCATGGCGTTAATGTCTGCATATGTAGCGGAAAAAAACATATTGAGTACTAATTATGTGTATTTTTATAAAATTTTAATAGTTACAACATTATGTCACCTAATTAATTACATTAAAATAATATAAATAGAATCTTGATAAACGTAATATAAAATATGCATCATATTAATACGAAAGACTTTTTAACATTGACTTAGGTAGTTTGAAATTTATATTATGCACGGGTTCACCAACTAATATATATACTATTTCTAATGCTCGCTATCTTGCATTTCTCATGCGTTTTTTGTTTGTCATTTGTCTTAATTTGCTTGGCATTTTTTTTCCCCGAAATGGGCCAATAATTAGAATTAAAATTTGCAATAGTTTTTGTGTTTGGAGATTATCTATATATTGGTTTCGTGATTTCTTCGATTACACAAAGGTTATTAAAATATTATAAAATAAATTTATTTATATTTTTATCATATTATAAACTATAAAATCTATATAAACTACTTATTTTTCCCATGCATCAACACGTGTTATAGTCTGGTAATTTTCCGAAACTTAGACCATGTCTCCTCCAAACATATATCTTGCTAATTTGACTCGAAAAAATTTGAAACTGGAAAGCTATTTAAAAGAGTTGACACTTTTGGTAATTTTTGTATTTGATTAATTTAAATCATATTTTTCATAAAAGGTGTCGTGTCTTTCAGAACGTAACATCAAAGTGTGATTCGTCAAACTTTTCAGAAAAGTTTCCCATCATCAAAACTATTTTTTTTTTTAAAAAAAAACAAACTGAAATCATAATGCTAGCCATTACGGGAAATGAACAAAGAGACTTGCAAAAGCATGTATTTTATTTTATGCTAGCACTTGACCCGTACGATGCATAAATGTTTATATTAATGAAATAATTTTACAGTTTATAGTTAATAGTATTACATGTTATACTTTATATCAATTAATCAATTGTATTTGAAAATATAAAAATAAATTTATTTTTATCATAAAATTAACTGAAACAGTTTACAGAGTAAAGAATGTGAAAGGTACTTAAACTTATTCTATATTAGTCCAGCCGTTAAAAATTAAATTTAACATAAGATATTTAAAATATAGTATAACTAAAATATTTTAACTGATTAGGTTATAAAATTAATTGAGAGTAAATTAGTCCACTCTATTTTAAAGGGGTGTATTTGGAAAGAAAAAATAAAAATAGCTATAATAAACAAAACAAAACAGCTTTTTTTTTTTTTCCTTTTGCGCGCTAAATAAAACTCTATTGGAACTCATAAAATTAGCTTGCTTTGCAAAATATAATGTGTTCTTTTTTCCTTTTCTTTTTTTGTGAACTGCACAGAGCTCACTAACAGCCTATTTGGCTATGCTTATTTGGGGCTTATAAACTGCAAAAAAAAAAAAAAAAAAAGATGTGAATGGTATTTAAAAAAAAAAAAACTTATAAATTGCAAAATAAGTACGAACCAAACAGGTTTTAGATGTGCCATGGAAAAGTGAAGCCAACCATGTAATAGTTGGTTTGTCCGATAGCATTTGGTATGATGTGCTTGAAATTTGAAATGCACTCAAAATACTTATTCTGGCTGTATGCTGTTGGAGGGTTTTCCACATTTCACATGTTCTCTTTTTCTTGGCACTTTAGATGAGAAAGTCAGCTCATTATGTGGTGGCTCAAGGATTTATATATATTTGTATAGTCACATTAGACTGTCTCTAGAAAAGGCCAATAAATAATAAAAAAAAAACCGGGTGCATTTTGCTTTTTGTTAGTTGTCTATAAAAAAGGGAATATTAAGAATGAGACATAAGCATATCGACATATTTTCTCATAACTAAAATGTGGGTGTGTGTATGGGGGCATTCGGCCCCGAAGTTATGTGCTCCATGCACTATCAAGATTCTAGATGCAATTTTAAATAATTTAACATCATGCTGAATTGTTCCTCAATTCAAACTTGAAAGATTTAAAGTACCTATTTAAGTACCGTTTAATTTTTACTTTAAATGATTCAAACTTAGATGTCACACTTAGAAAAACTATTTTCATGGAAATTTATATCGTAAATGCATGCGTGCGCGGTCTGATGCACTGCATGTAAATATCTTGAATAAGCGAACATTAGTCGAACAAAGATGATCTATGAATTTTATTGAATAAACAGCTTATAAATACTGAACAAATAGTCTTTTTATTCTGAACAAACATCTGTGACTGTTTTCGTATATAGATGTTTGCTAATTTTACACTTATCAATAGATATTATAATGATCTGTGGATTTTACTAGATAAACAATTTATGAATACTGAACAAATAGTCTTTTTATTCTAAATAAACATCTGTGATTATTTTCATGTATAGATATTTTTCGATAGATATTGTGATGATCTATGGATGTTATTGAACAAACAATTTATGAATACTGAATAAATAGTCTTTTTATTCTAAACAAACATCTGTGACTGTTTTATGTATAGATATTTTTGTAGATTTTACTAAACAAAAAACTTGTACATACTAAACAAATAGTCTAATACACTATACTCTGTACTTTTATAGGTGCATGATATAACCTATAAAAGTGGACATTACTTGCTAGCAAATCATACTTGATTCACATGATGAGCCCAAAATATATAGTAGTTTATATAAGCTTTTTTTTAAAAAAATTTTCTTCATGCCCCCCCCCCCCCTTAATTTTTTCCCCTTCTTCTTTCCTTTTGTTTGAAGTTTTCTTTGTAGCTTTGTTTTTAATATACATTTTTCTATGTAAATAATATATGAGTGATAAAATTTTGTAATAAATAAGTGATTTTAGCAAATAAATTTCGTAATATTTTGTAATAAATAAGTGATTTTAGCAAATAAATTTCGTAATACTTAATTTATTTATTTTGCTAGTTAAATAATTAGAGTCTTTTGTGCAAGATAAATTTAGAAGATTCATAAATTGTAGGGTGTTTTTAAAGAGAAATTTTATTTATTTAGGGAGTTTTGGTCATGTGTAATTTAATTTTTTTTAGTTAGATAATTTTGTAGAGGAGAGAAGAACTTAATTTCATCGACTGAAATTAATAAACTTTTCTTTACATAACCTTATATTATTTTGGTAAGAAGTATTTTTTGTACACCTTTTTACATCTAAAATAGTTAATATCACTAACCTTTTTTGTAATAATTATTGTGTTATATGTGTTAGTTTTCTCTACGCATCTAAGATAGGATGCCTTGTTATTTTACTTACACTATTTGACACTATCTTGATAATAATTCCCATTTAAATACACAACAAAATCTTGGCCCTTAATGGTAAAATCCTAGTTCTATTCCTACTTATCACCGTGTAATTTATTATAAATGCACATTACTCCCAATAACTTCAAAATAGACACTGACCCCATTTTAGAGGGTAAGTGTACTATATATTTAAGGATTAATAGAGGGTTTTATGCCTATTTTAAATTTACAAGAAATAACATACACTTAATTATGATAAATCACGCAAGTAAATTGCTATTTACCCTTTAAACGATCCAGTGTTAAAGCTTAATCTGTTTTATTAAGAAAAAATGATCAAGTTATTTATGTATTAATATTTCTGGTAAACTAAAACACTGGGAAATTATATTTTGGAAAAAAGAAAATCCATTTGATCTGTATATAGCACCAGAGATGCATTTTCAGTCACCAAATCTTCCACGTGTTGACATGCATGTTACGAAATGATGGTATCCAGAGACTACGGATGAGTTCATTGTCGTGGCTTTGAGTACTCCATGATTGCTTACGTTTTCATATTTTTCTTTGTTTCGTATAGTGGTAAGTGACCAGGTGACTGCGGTGGAAACCACAATAATCTTGGATCGAGTCAGTGTGTTGGCGATCTTTCATTGAAATATTGCGGGGCTTCTTTGGATTTCCATGCGTTGGTCCTCTCGCAGTGTTTGCCGCCACTGCACATCCCTCGATTAACCTCCCGCCTAGTTAAGGGGCTTCTGGCCAGATGGGAAAGGAGTTCTCCTTTGGTTAACCCTTTAAAAAAAAATCATTGACTTTATGCCTTTCTCTATGTTTGGTTTTTAGTAATTCCGGGTTATGGGGAACATTATTCGGTTATAATCATATTGAATTTAATTAAAATATAAAATTCAGTTCAATTATCTTTATGTTCAGTTCGATTTTGATTATTAAAAATGAAGAAATTCAATTTTTGATTTGCTTTTCTCCAAAATTTTGGTTAATATAATTAATTTTTTATTAATTTTTTTATTTAGTTATTATTTTTTAAGTTTACATTCATATATGTATATATATTTATAAGTTTATATCATTTTTATATGCATAATGTGAATTTTGATGATGAATGTTAGAATTGGTTATTAAAATTACAAAGAAATTTAGTTATTTAAGTTAGTTTATACTTGCAATGCTAAAATAAATGACGGTTACATGTAATAATTCATACACTCCATTTAAAATGTCTTATCTTTGTGTTGTAAAACCTCACTAACTACTATTTTAAAACAAATTAACATGACACTCCATTAAGAATAAGGACATATATGTAAATTACATAGGAAAAGTCTTATAAATGGTTCTTATTATTTACAAAATATATTTTCATCTTTGTTGCTTTAAAAATTATCCACTTATTTCTTAGTGTTTGTAAAAAAGTGTCTATTTAATCCATATTTTTTAAAGTGACAAATTTGATACTTACTTTTTTGCAAAAGGTGTTGTTTCATCCTCACATGACCACTTTTGAAGTCCAAAATAGGAACCAAACTGATGGTTTTGTAAACATAGAAATCAAATGGGTTATTATTTTTGAAATATAGAGATTAGATTGATACTTTTACAAATATTGAGAACCAAAAATTTATTTTTTAAATAATACAAATTAAAATAGTACTTTTTGTAAATGATAAAGTCCATTTATAAAATTTACCCTAATTATAAGATAGTAAAAATCAAGCGCACCTTAAATAAATTATAAATTATGGAAAAAAATCAGTCTATTTTACCTTTAAAGTTTAAATAAATCATTCTTGTGCCTATAGCTCCCTATATATACAATCGATATAAGTTACCTAAGCACTAACATATCACATCACTCGGAACTCTATTTATATTTTTAATGTAACTCCGAACTGTAAATCTTGAATCTCTCATGGAGAATCACTTCGTACGCAGATTCCCTCGCTTGCTGCCTTCCTCGTTTACTTCATGCCAGTTTCGCCATGTCCCAGACACTGTAGACACCTCCATTGCCACCACCAAAAGCACACAAATTCTACGCAAAAATGAAGGCTCACCCTTTTCAAGAACCCATTCAAATTCATCTTTGAGCAAACCCCAGAAATCCAAAACCATCAAGAATGAACCAAAAGTTTACGAAGCACACGACAGAAGCTTTTCTTTGGGTTCTGATCAGCGAAAAGAGATGAGATCAGCTCAAGTGTTGAAACTCAACACCAGTTCTTCTTCCAATGGTGGATGGTTTAGCAGCGAGGACGGTCTAGTTGATGGCCAAACCAACACATTCTTCAGCTTTTCGTCTGGCTCATCGGAGTCTTTTCGCATGAAAATATCTCAAAACCACAAGGTCACTGATGTGTGTCGTTGTTCATCTGAAATATCACTTAGCTCAATTAGCAATCCAAAAACTTACCAGAAAAATGCGAAAACAAGCTCGAAACCCGAGATGGACTTTCATGGAGTTGATCAGGAGGGGTATGATGAGATACCAGGCATACCAGCTGAACTTTACTACAATGGTTATAATCAGCGGAGTTGTCGCAGGAAAACCACCAAATCTGGCCGGAAAACAGGAAAGAAAAGCCGCAGAAGAAGGAGGGGTGCTCTGAACGCCGGTGAAGTTGCAGGTTCATGTTCAGTTGTGGTTGATGGCAGAGTTGAAGACAGTTATGCAGTGGGGAAGACTTCAAGTGATCCTCACAGTGACTTTAGAGTATCAATGGTGGAAATGATAGTGGAGAAACAAATCTTTGGGGCTGAGGATCTTGAGAGGCTTTTGAGTTGTTTTCTGTCTTTGAATTCACCTTGTTACCATAAGGTAATTTTTGAGGTTTTCTTGGAGATTTGTGGGACATTGTTCACTAACTGATGTTTAATCTGAAATTGATGATCGATTTCATAATAATAGTAATTATCTTTTGTGCTCAGGCAACATGCGTGAAGCTTCATTTCTTTTTAGTATATTTATTTTTATTTGCTTTGTTGAGATCTTTGTTTTCTTTCTGGTTAATTATGGCGTTTACAAAAAGACTACTAAATAGGCGACGGTAAAATCGCCATGGGAAGGGCGTCGCCTTTTATAAATCACCTACTGAGAACAACGTCGTCTTTTTTAACCAGCACTTATATCTAAATTAAAAAAAAAATAGAAAAATCACAACATGGTCCATCTTTCATGTACGGTTCAAACTTTTAACTTTTATTATTGTAGCAAGTAATTACACCATTTACCAATTGAGCTAAGAGTACATTTATTAATTATTATGCATAAAAATATACCTATGTATTACTAATTCCTTATTTATATAATAAAATCGTCACCTATATTTAATTATTTTATAGTAAAATCGTCGCTTATTCTTTTTTTTTTAATGCGCAAGGTCTTTTATTTTTCTCGCATTTCACAATTTCATTTTTTGTCTTCTTAAACACACTTTTGAATCTTTCAGAATGTGCATGAGTGGCAGCCCTGCCAGCCACGGGTTTGAAATCCAAAGAACAACATGATATTTTTGTGATCTGCCACCGCAGTCGAACCCGCGTTGTCGGAGTGTTTCCACCCCAGTCACCTGGCCACTTACCAACTCACCTAAATGCGATAAGACAAGCAACCTCCGAAGCAATTAATCCTTCTCATTTTATGATATTTTGGCATCTAAAGTGACTTTTTAATTTGTATTAGATTTACACTTGTGTAATGCATGGGATAATTTTTTTAAAATATAAAATAATTTTAAAAAAATAAAAATATTAAAAACCAAAATTTAAATATTAAAGTAAAAAATATTAATAAATAATAAAATACAATTTTTTAAAATATAAAATAAAATTTTAAAAAGTAAAAATATAAAAACCAAAATTTAAATATTAAATTAAAAATATTAATAAATAATAAAATACACTAAGTAAAAGTATAACAATCCTAAAAAATGATTAATTATAGAAAATAATATGTTTTAAAAATAATTGATTAATAAAGATCAAATCAATTATTCAACTATGGCTTATTGTGAACAAATCAACTAATAAATAATTTGAAATTGGACAAGTTTTGAAGGATAAAACTTTGTTTAGGGATTACAAAAGAGAAAAAAAATTCAAATGTAGTGTGAAATAGAGGTTTAAGTACTTTAGCATTTAAGGAAATATAAAATAATATATTTACTCATACATTTATTAAATGTATAAAAGTAATATAAAATATATTTAGGAATATTTTATAACAAATATATTAAAAAGTTATATATTCTATTTCTAAAAAGAAGTTTTTTACTCTAATTACTCATACATTTATATTAAAAATACAAAACTATTACTCTAGTTATTTATGAAGAAAAATTAAAATTTTAAGATTTAATTTTGAATAGAGATCAAATTTTTTAATAACAAAACTAAATAAAAGAGTTTAAATAAAAAATGATCCATTACGTAATACGTAAATCACTTTCTTTTGCCGCGTAACTGCTCTCTAGGCCGTTCATTCCCACTAAATTTTCTTGTTGAACATCAAACCATTAAATCCATACAAAAAAGAACACGCTATTTGATCTCTTTAGGCAAGTCAGTTGCGATTTGGTCGCAACTAATTAATTTTTAGCGTCAAACACTTTTTGGTCCTTATCTTTTAAATGAGAAATTTTGGTGCTTCATCACTGCAAGAAAAACGGCTGTAAGTGGCAAAAAATTGATGACGGAACATAGCAATGATAAAATAAAAGAAGAAAGTTCCGTCATCATCAATCCGTCGCCTTCCTCTTTGTAGCCAATTCATTGCTAAAATGTGGCAACGGCAAAATTTTTTGACAAATGGCGATAGAAAAATGACGGAAAATGTATGGTTATTGAAAAGGGAAAAACATCTGTCGCTAAACCGTCTCCAATCAGTTGCCAAACTAGTGACGCCACGGCGACGGAAAGGTGACGTATAGCACATGAAATTAAATTTAGCCGCTATTTCATCGCCGCCATTCGTTGCCACGTTGGCAAATGGCATGGCCATAGAATGGTGACATCCTATTATAGCTGTCGCTATTCCGTCTCCAAATGGCAATGGATTGGTGACGAATTATTCACTTAAATTGCTAATCAACTATAATTGTTTTTTCCTTTAGTGAAATCAAATGTTAAAACTACATATTAAAACTAAATAGTATTGACACATTGATTGGATAGAAAATCATTTCCTATAGTAGTAGTTAGAAGAGTAATGAAATATTACACGCATTCAATCAATATATCTATAGAAGGGAATTTCAAGCAATTATAATGTGAAAATCTATTATTTTGTCTTCTTATACTATTGCAATTCCGTCGCCAGATGGTTATTGAATAGCCACGAATAAATATTTTGCGACGGATATTGGTTTCCTCTTTCTTTTTCTAGTTGCGATTCCGTCGCTAATTTGGCCATGAAAGGGTGATAGGGAAGATCTTTGTGATGGAATGGCGATGAATCTTATAGCAATGCTGTATTTTCGTTACTGATTTGTTGCCAACAGAGTTTGGGGACGGAATGGCGATGGAAATTGACCGACAAATTTTATTATAGTGTATCTTATAAAACAAATACACTGTTAGTCCTTGATCTATTTTTCGCTAAATTTTGAATGGAATAAGCATGTGCATCTTACGTGATTCGTCTTTTCACGTATTTAATCCGTTGAAAATATGACAAAAAATAACTCATAGACCAACAATGTCTTTTATTTTGTAAGATGAGTGATTAAAATATCTCGTTTAAAAAATAAAGGACAAAAATTTTTAGCACTAAAAAAAAGAGACCGTTAAAGTAATTTAGCCTTTGATTGAAAAACTATCCGATCTTTTTAACCTTTTGCCCCTTTGCTTATTACATCTCATTAATGCTTGACATGTACTCTGGAAATATGTATGTAACAGAATTAATCAAGAATAACCTTTTTTTGTTAGTTTACTAATATTACAACAGAAGGCATAATTAACATAGAATAATCTATTTTCAATGGTGAACAAATATTATATTATATAATCTAGAATTTATCTGTTATTAGTCATGTATAAGTTCAATCTTGGTATTTAAAGGAAAAGACATGCTCAATAATTGTCAAAGTTTGACGATTGTAGAGAACAATTTTATATACGTACATTTTCAAATTATTAACCTTTATCATATTGCTAGGTAATATATTATTGTGTGGTATTATGCTTCTGATTTTAGGTTATATATATCATAATTCTTTTCAGTGACATATAAATATAAATTATTGTCGATTTAGAATTTAAATGTTTATAAATTAATTAATACAATAAATAGCTTATACAACTTGATATATCAAATTTATATCGATGCCCATAAAATGACACAATAAATATTTTATTTGGCATACAATTAATTACTTAAATACACATTATAATATAAAATATTACTAGCAACAAATTAATCTTATGGTAGTAAAATTTATGTCGCACCACGGGTTGAAGGCTAGTATATGTAAAAGCTAATGTTCACTATCCCATTTTTTCCCTCCAAATTTTCAAATGCTTCTTGTCACTACTTCGTCTATGACACATGCCAACAGGGCATATTTTGACTATATTTATCATTAAATATATAATTTATTAGGTCCTTATATCTATATATAAAAGTGAATGAAATGATTTAATTTTTATCAAAAATCTAAATAAAAAAGAAACGTTGATGTCAACTAGTTAAATATGTACACTCGAGTTTATGTATTTTAAGTCAAATAATATAATGACAACTTATTAATTGGTTTAGCATTTTGCTAATGTGATTACCTCAACTAAAAGTTCAACAATGATGAAATTTGAAAAATCATATCTTTTTACACAAAAAATATATTTAATAGTATAATCTTAATCATATTTTATAAATTACTTTAAAGTACAATCTCTTATATTATTAGTTATATAAAACTTGATAATATAAAATTAACATTAAGCCTGTAATATCACACCAAATAAAAAAATAAATGCACAACATGCCGGCTAATTTTCCCACCGGCCTAAGGTCCGTGGAGTGTGAAAAGATCAATTTCACATGGGCCTCAACAATCAGCAGTAGACATTCTGGGAAGTTTGACATGGGCCTAAGGTCCGTAGAGAGTGAAAATGCCCAGTTGCTGATTAGGAAAGCCCATGAGCCTGCTTTTACAACATATTCAATTCTGTGAAGTGACATGAAGCCCGTAAAGGGGCCCTCACCAACACTAGTGGCATATTACCCAAAAAAGCATTTGGGCTTACTGCCATTCCTTTTATTCAATTTTTATTTACTTTCCAACTTCTTTTCTTCTTCTCTTAAAATTTTGGTCTTAAAGCCTGTTTGGCTAAGATTATAACCAGTTTATAAGTCAAAAAAGAGACTTTACATGTTGGGCAACACAACTTATAAGTACTTTTGATGGCTTAGAAGCTATAAAAAAAATATAGCACTAATCTATCAGATTTATAAGCTTATTGTTTAAACCAATGAAATGTCCAATTTACCTCTAAAAAAGTACCACGTTAATTAATAACACGTCTTTTCAGTCATTTTAATTATTATTATTACTTATAACACTTATTTGCCAAACATGTCAGCAGCTTATAAGTGCATATTACCCAAACACATCATAACTTGCTTATAAGTAGCGTTTTACTTATAAGCACGAGATGCTTATAAGCACTTAAGAATAAGCTTAGCCAAACAAGCTCTTGCTCTTTGTTTGGCATATTGGAATGGCGTGTAAAGGAATTGGCAGTCTAGGTTGTGATTCCTTTTACTAAGTTTCGTAGGATTAATTAGAGTTGGAAAGCCCATTCCCATGGAATGATGTTTCCAAAAAAAAGTTAAAAAACTCATTCTTTATCTCAACCAAAGAATGAGTATTCCAACTGAAGGTAGAATCATAAAAAAATAAAATTAAAGATCACAAAAATAACTTATCCCTCGTTTATATCTCACAGATATTCTCAATCATTTATTAAAATATTAAAAATTAAAAATTTAAAAATTTAAAAATTAAGAATCCAAAATAAGAAATTTAAATATCTAAAAATTTAAAATTTAGGAAACTAAAAATAAAAAATTAAGACGAAACTAAACATTTTAAAAATATAAATTAACAATAATAATTGAATAATTAAAATTTAAAAATTTAAGAAATTAACATGTGTCTCTTTCAATTTTTACTCTTTTCTAACTAGAAGATATTATATTCTTATTAACTTCTTCTATTTTTTATTTTGTTCAACAACATATTAATATTGATTGACAAGACAATGACCATTTGTGTTCCACAATATTTATAAATTTATAATATGATATTATACACCCCTTTTTCAAGTTGTACAAAACAAAATAAATTGTCTTGTATAAACTTAAATTTATTATCAAATCAAAAAACAAGGGTACTTTAATTAATTAAATTGATTTTCATACCATTATAACTTGTTAAAATGATTTTACCAAGTATATAAATGGAAATAGCCATTCCATTTTGCCTTTTTTTTTTAAAGTTCTTAGTCAAATAAAAGAAAAAGAATAAGTATTCTATGACCATTCTATCTTGAATTCTATTCTGCATAAATGGTAATTTATTTTCAAATCGTTTAATCATTCCAAACAGGACATAAGTAAAAAAAGAGAGAAAAAAAAAGTCGATAATGGGCTCTCAAGTTTTTAAGTATTATATACTTCTTAAAGCTGTTGTCATAATTCAGATATTATTAATTAATGCACTTTCCTGACCTATAAATTTTTGGCCACCCATTTCACTATTGCATCAAGTGGGAAAGAAAGGCCAATTTACACTATTGCGTGTACAATTCGCACTTAGGTCAGTGCACGAGTCACTACACACTATTTTGTTCAAGTAAAATAAGGCTTGGAATATTATATAGGTTTGACCTAGTAATAATCATAATGTCCTGATAACAATAGGTTTGACTTGGTTACCTAAGATGTCCAAGTCTAATCAATTTTTTATTCTTATAAGTAGTATAATATCATGCAAGGCACAATAATAATGTCTAATTGTGTGATATTATTGTGATTACTATTTAAGTTAAATAAGTGCAAGGTCAATTTACACTATTGCGTGTAGAATTTATGTTTAGGTTAGTACACGAGTGACCATTTTGTTCGAGAAAAGTAAGGCTAGGAATAATATATAAGTTTGACCTGGTAATGATCATAAAGCCCCGATAACAACAGGTTTGACTTGATTGGCCCAGATGTTGAAGTCTCGTCAATCTTTTATTCTTACAAGTAGTAAAATTTCGTACAAGGCACAATAATATTGTCTAGTTGTGAGATATTATTTTGATAATTATTTAAGTTAAAAAAGTGCAAGGTCAATTTATATTAGTGCCTCTAGAATTTGCACTTAGGTTAGTAAACGAGTGACTACTTTGTTCAAGTAAAGTAAGGATTGGAATAATATATAAGTTTGACCTGGTAATAATTATAAAGCCTTGATAACAATAGGTTTGATCTGATTGATCAAGATGTCCAAGTCTAGTCAATTTTTTATTCTTACGAGTAATAAAATGTCGTATAAGGCACAATAACATTGTCCAATTGTGTCATATTATTGTGATAACTATTTAAGTTAAGTAAGTGCAAGGCCAAGTTCCACTATTGTGTGTAGAATTTGCACTTAGGTCAGTATACGAGTGACTATTTTATTTAAGCAAAGTAAGACTTGGAATAATATATAGTTTTGACTTGGTAATAATCATAAAGTCCGAATAATAATAGGTTTGACTTGGTCATCCAAGATGTCTAAGTTTAATCAATCTTTTATTCTTACTAATAGTAAAATATCGTGCAAGACACAATAATATTATCTAATTGTGTGATTTTATTGTGATAACTATTTAAGTTAAATAAGTGCTAAAGCATTTGAAATTACACTAAAACTTTATACAAAATAAAAAAGTAAAAAGTAAAAATTTGGGTCGAGCTTGATTTTAAATTTTACACCTAAAACTCAAATTCGATCAAATTGGGGTGAAAGGATTTGTTAAATGGTTTGAGTAAAAGTGATTAATAGAGAGGAGTAATGAAAAAAATAGAAGCAAACTGTTTAAGTCGGAAAGAATTGGATTGGGTGACTGAGGTGGTTTTTTTTTTTTTTTTTGTATGGTGGATTGGTGGTGGTGGTGGTGGTGGTGGGTGGCGGGGGGGGGGGATACACCATTGGTTAGAAAGAAGAAAAAGGGAAAAAAATTTAAATAAATAAAATAAGGTATATCTAAAATTGTAATCTTATTCTTTCACATTCTCTAATGAATAGTGATTTTAATATGGGTGGCTCGTTTTATTAATAACATACAAAGATCTTAAAATGTAAAACTAACTGTGTTAGCAATTGCGGGGATAGCTCAGTTGGAAGAGCGTCAGACTGCAGATCTGAAGGTCGCGTGTTCGATCTACGCTCATGGCATTGTTATCTTCTTAATTTCATAAAAAAAATTTTCGGACTTAAACTTTTTATTTTTCGTATATGTATACATAAAGTTGTTTTTAACGTCAATCGCGTCATCTTCTAAATGCACGTTAGAAACTTTTTATTGGTGAAAATTTTGATTTCTTGCCTACAGTATCCAACTTAGATATGGAGAAAACAGTCAAATATCATACTTGCCTTTGATTGGCTGGCAATATAAAGAAAAAGTAAAGCCAACGTTGACTAAATGAGGCCACTAAGAGTTGCTTAATTTGAAAAGGGAATTTCATCAGATAGAAAATCCTTGCTGCTTCTATATATTTTGGAATATGGATCATCAAAATGTTCGTGAGCTGGACCATTGTTAAGCAGTAGTGCACAAATTGCATATATATAATTTAAGTGCACATGTTTGCAGAACCATAAATATAGGTAAATAGTTTTAACAAGCATTTTTATATATCATTCCTTTATTATTTTAACCGAACTTTTAGTATATAAGTAAGATATTCGATCTTCTTTGATATATGAACTCTTGGGGTCCTTATCTTATGATCCCTTGGAAGGTGCTCATTTATAAAGCATTGTGCTCCTATTGCTACAGTTCACACACAATAATTTTTATTCACTATCCACAATTATTTGTTCACTAACTATTTATTGATTACCTCATAACTATTTGTTCACTTACTTTCATATATACATCAAATATTTATTTAATATACCACAACTATTTGTTCACTATCACACAACTATTCGTTCACTGACTATTTGTTTATTAACTCACAACTATTTGTTCACTGACTTTTATATATACATCAAATATTTGTTCATTATGCCACAACTATTTGTTTACTGCTCTCACACACACAGACACACAAACACAAACACATCTGCATGTATGCATACTTGAAGTTGAAGATGAACTTTAATGGCGGATTGATCTTGAAGCATCCAAACACAATGTGGGAGGTATGGTTAGAATCACGACGAGGAGAGGAAGAGATTGATAGTTGCAATATGCCGAGATAGTGCCAGAATCTTCGCCGGCACAAGAAAGAAGACAATGAACTTTAATAGTGGATTGACACCTAGGAGGTTTCTTGGATATGACGCACATCATTGCGATCAGTGAAGAAAGACGAATTTTATTGTGATATTTATCGGGCATGAGATGACCGGTGGTGTCATCAGTGAAACAATGAAGAGAAGAAGAGATATGTGAGGAAAGAGAAGAACAAAGATAGAGAAATTAGAGGAAAGAGAAGCGTGTGTTAGCCGTATGCTTTTTTTTTTTTTCTAATATATGGTGAAGCATGATACTTAATGAAAGAGCATCTTGTGAGGGACCATGATATAATTTGTGGAACTCTTACTACACCAAAAAGGAAATATATAACATAGAATATTAATTAGAGCAAATTGTATTTTATCCTCTATGTTTTGTTGAAGTTGTATAAAAGTCTTTATATTTCAAAACTCAAAAAATAATCCTTTGTGTTATAAATAATACTGCACAAAACCCTCAATTTTGGAAGTGATTGATGACGAATATTATAAATTCCGTAATGCATGAGGTATCAAATGTTAGTCCTTTCAAATTCAAATTATTACAATTACATATCAAACCGGCGACGGGATCCCATCATAATTTTCATAACCAATTGAAATCGTCCATAGCCTTTGTAACTTTTCTTTTTTCTTTTTTTTTTTGGTCAAACATAGCCTTTGGAACTCGAAAGTCGAATCTAAGATAAGATTACATAATCAAACAATTGATGTGAAATGTAGCACTTTATTCAAACACCAAGTTATATATATAAACAAGCATGCCACTATTCAAAACAAGGAATATTCTAAAAACTCACAAGCACGCTTTTTCTAATTGCAATGCCATGTGCACCTATTGAAGTCTAAAACGCCAATAGGTGTAATCATGTATATGCTTTCACAATATTGTGTGCAATTGATCAAAGGCATGCACATGTGCTCATGTAGCCTTAGCTTTTTTCCTTTTTAACCCTTTTGAGAGCAACATATTCATAATCTCATATTAAGATCCCGATCCTCACTAGGGTTATAATGCCCCTCTTAAATAGAGCATCATAATCATAATACTCTACATGAGCCAATGTGATAGAAAGCTAAGAGCCTGTTTGGCTTTGTTAATTTTGGAACTTTTTAAGGGCCTATTTAGATTGGCTTTTTTTTTTTTTTTCCTTTAGAAAAAAGTACTTTTTTTTCATGAAAAAGTTACATCAAATTTGTTATAACCATTTGATTTGGCTTTAAAAAAAAGCTAAAACTCTGAAAAAAGCTCAAATACAGTTTTTTTAGAAGTTAGAATTTTCAGCTTCTAAAAAAAAGCTATTTTTTAAAAGTTATTAAAAAAAGCGCTTTTGAAAAAAGCCAATCCAAATGAGCCCTAAATTCCAACAATGAAAAGCATGTGATAAGAGTTTTTTCCTGTTGGAGCTTATAAGCCCCAAAATAAGTAGAGCCAAACAGGTTCTGAGCTCATTTTTAAGTGTTTATAAGTAACTGGTGCTTATAAGTAAGTAATAAATAAATAGAGATATATTTGGATAACATGTGCTTATAAGCTACTAACATGTTAGGTAAACAAGTGTTTATAAGTATCAATGATAGTGAAAATGACTGAAAAAGATATGTTATCAATTAATATGATAAAATTATTTTAAAATTTAAGGATAATATTATTTTTTTTACAAATTTGACCAAAAGTGCTTATAACGCTGTTAGAAATATGCTGCTATTCGTAGCTTTTCCCCCCAGCTTATAAGTTTGATAAAAAGTGCTTATAAGCCACTTAGCAAAATATATCAATTATTATTTTTGACTTATAATTTGGTTTGGCTATCTTATAAGATTAGCCAGACACCTTCCAAATAAATTTATTCCAAACACACTAAAAATGCTTGCGGTGCTTACTTTTATACTCAATTAAAGATAGGAATTCAACGAGACAACAAAGGCGTATATATAGCAACATCAAATATCAAATATCATATCATGTTTCTCGCTTCTTCAATTGCAACATTATATTCTTTTCCCATAGCTAATGGAAGAATCTCTTTACCCTCTTTAATAATTGACGCATCAAGACGACCAGCTGAAATGACAAGTACACTTCAGTATAATGGAGGCGTGTAATCAAAAGTGAGAAAAAGCTGTTGCCTCGTGCTCAAAATTGGAAACCATATATAGGTCCATATGTTTTTATTTATACAATTTTGGAGTGATAAAAAATTATGCATGGTTGTATTACAATGGCTTGGAGCTTTAAAGAATTAATGGTTGATATATTTGAACGATGTTATATATTCTGAAAACCTAGCTAAACAAGATTCATGAAATCTAGAAAATATTGGTTTTTTGTGAATATGATGCTAAAATCGTTAAAAATTTTTGACATTTATACACATGCGTGCTCATGATTTTCCTAACTACTATTTTGTTAACATTCTAACATAATTAATAATCGAGACAAAAATGGTAGAAAATTAAAACTAAAACCATTAGTTTGGAGAAGATTGTACGAGAGTATCTGAGCATATACAAAGAGCTGAGACGAAAACTGTCCTCTCTTGCACCCTTGTGAGCAACGCCTGTCTCCTCAGAAGGGGAAAAAGCACACACTTCTAAAAGCAAGATAGATTAAACTTGAGGATGGAGACATATGAGGGAGAGGGTCAATGGAAGAAAGTATTACTTACAGTAGTACTTCACTTATAAGCTAGACGTGGCTAGCTCCAAATGCTGACAACAAACACCCCCAGTCCCCAACCCCACCCCCACTCCCACCCCCACCCCCACCCCCACCCCCACACACAGAGAGAGAAAGAAAAAGGGTTAATTATTTCTCATACATTTTGGGGGTTGTGGTGTGGGGTGGTGTGGGGTTGGTTTGGGAGATAGTTGCGATTAGTGCAAAGAAAAGTGTAGGATGGATTGAAGATACACACATATATGTATGTATGCGTGTGTCTATATATATATATATGTATATATATGCTTAATTGCTACTTTAGAATGTAAGAAGCATGTGCACGGGTGGTGGATTCATGGAAAGGAAAACATGAATATGTTGAAAGTGGCGGTCCATGAGAGAGGATTTATCATCATCATCATCATCATCAGAGTTATGATTTGATCGTTTTTCTTGAAACCACTAGCCTTCAAATCATCCCATGCTAATTCTCATCATCATCATCTTATGAGAGGTCATTCTCATGCATGTACACGCGCTTGCATGTCTCGCCTTTTTTATGCACGCTAGCTATAAAGCTTAGCTTCCATCCCAAGAAACTCGAGTTTTGGGGGGCCACATATAATTAGAAGAATGTTATGTGTAATGTGATTTAGTATGCAGATTAGAGGAAAATTTAAGCCTGCTTTATGTGATGCGGTCGAAAATTATAGGTCCACGTTAGTAACTTGAAAAGATCTTCTTCGCTTTAGTCTCAGTTGGGTATCGAGTGGACAGTCAGCTTTAGGGCATATGCCATTGCACGGTGTGTTATAGGATATGCTAGTATACAGTGAGGCCCAGGGTCCACCTTCCTGCGCACAATGAAGAAATACATCAGGGATGTACTCCCGTTATACCTTAGATGTATAAGTTAGTTGAATATTCAAACACTTTGTTGGGGCAAATATCTTTTAGGGGTTAATTAAGATATTAGACAATTATAAAAATTTATCAAATAATACACACAAATTCTCTTAAACAATTAATCAAACACCAAATAATAAATAATGACAAGTAATGTAAAGTAGAGATAAGGAAGAAGAAGACAAACGATTTTTAGGTAGTTTAGCCTTGCCTACGTCCATTACCTAAGGATACTCCCCTTAGTACTTCAATCAACTCTACCAGATGCTTCTTCAAAGTTTAGTGAAGCATAAACCAAGTGTACAACTCTTTGAAGCTCAATCTTCAATAAACTCCAAAGTCCCATTCTTTAGGATTTCCCTACATTCTCTCTAGTTCAATAAATGTATCTCTCAAGATTTTCTAGCTAAAAGAGTGTGTATACAACAAGTATTTGAAGAAACAAAATGTAGCTAACTTCTCAAAAGTGGATATAACAAAATATAGTTCTTAAATGCTCACAGATTTCACAATAATAGCTTACGAATTTCTAAACAGGAGATGATAATGAAGAGTTTTGCAAGCTTGGATTCTACTTATTGAGTATTGGGAAGATGTATTTAAAATGATTTGAAATGTTAGGGCTTTGGTTGGTGAAGAGAAGGGTAAAAGTTGGTGGCAATTGCTATAAAACGACTACAACATTTGTTGCTGCAAACGTCCAGTTGGTCAACCTACCAGCTTGCTACTTTGCTCATTGATTAAGCCGGGTGCCTCAGCTTATCGGATGGTTAGGGGGTCTGGCTCAGCTCTAGAGTTTCTGACTAGACCGGGCGACTTCTCTGGTCAATCGGTTGACTGGCTAGGGGATCCAACCATTCCAGAATTGCTAGAAACAAAGCCAAACAAGCCAAAAATCAATTTTACTCAAAATCAAGCCATTTTGAGAACATGAAACCAACTTCAAGTATATTCTTAAAGATTAAATGAGGCTTAAAAACATCCCAACACATATATTTGAAAAAATCATGCTCCTTATGCAATCAAATCAAGCTTTGATTTTTGTAAGGCATTGCCCATAAGATTTCAAATCAAATATGCAATAAAGATAAGAAGTTTTGAGATATTTTATGAACCTAAGGCTATTCACAAGGAGCGTAAGTGCCGGTACCCCTTATAACGTTTCGTTTCTACTTTATACCTTCTCATCTTCTTTTTCTTTATGCTTGAGCTCTAATCTTTAGTGAATGGTCTTCAATGTGACAAAGACTCAGGACTAAGTAAATTCCATATCTTCCAAGCACCTATCTTATAATATTCATTCAAGTTCACAAGATGCTTTTAGTAATTCAAATATAATTTTCATCATCAAAATCATTTAATCAATATAATAATTAATATTATGCCAACACACTTGAATATGAAGATTTAATTTGAATATGCTCTTGAATGTCTAGAGAATAAATGAGTGAGATGACTTAATTACCTTTGTATGGAAGGAATGAGGGGTATCTATAGGCAAGACCCAAGCTTAAGCTAAAAAAGGGTGATGACATGGGCTGGTTTTGGTGTGAGCTGGGCCCCTTACGTATATATTTTCAGTAATTCGTTTCCAACAAGAAGCTGATTTACTTACACGTTGTACCTTAGGTCAGACCCCGGTTCATAGCGTCCGCTCTTAAAGAGGTTAGGTCAAACTCAAGGGTACGCAAACTGTAATCGATGCTCATTTCATCCAACTAATAGCCTGTTTGGAACAGTCTTATCTGAAATCTGAAATCTGATAAGCATCTTATCTGATAAGTATCTTATAAGAAATAAGTGTCTGATGCAATAAGACTGTTTGGTTTGTTAGCTGAAATGCTGTTATAAGTTACTTTAATAATAATGTTATCAATTTTAACTCATGATATTTTAATTTTATAATTAAATAATAAATATAAAATATAAATATTAATTAATTTTTATTTAAAAATTTTAAAACTTTTGAAATTTTAATTTTTAAATTTTAATATTTAATTTTTAACATTTTTATTTTTTATTTTTTAATTATTTAGTTTTTAAATTTTAAATTTTTGTATTTTTAATTTTAATTTTTTAATCTTTAATTTTTAATTTTTTTAATTTTAATTTTTAATATTTTATTTTATTTTAAAATTTTTAATTTTTAAATTTTAAATTTTTATTTTTAATTTTAAATGTTTATATTTTTATATTTAATTATTTTCTAACTGATAAGATATAAGATAAGATATAACTACCCTAAACTCAACTTATTTTTTATAACTACAAATAAGACATCTTATAAAAAGTATCTTATAAGTGTCTTATAATAAGCTGATAACAAACAGTCTTTTTCACGTAAGCTGTCAAATAAGATAAGTGTCTTATAATAAGCTCCAAACAAACACAGCATAAGTTCGTCCCAAATCGTTGTTCCTTGATCAATGTCTACTGAGATAAGGTGCAAGTTGGACCCTGGGTCTAAGGGTCCGTCCCTAAGTGTGTCTTTCTTGTCCAAATGCCACATGTCATCCCTTTATTGTTTGTTAGATTTAGCTATATATAAATGTGTGTGTGTGTGTCTATATATATATATATATATATGTATGTATGTATATGTTAAAAGGGATTCAAATGCCTCGACGTCATCGAACCAAATTAAATAAAATGGTGAAGGTATATACGTTACTTGAGGCATGGTGATCGTGCGGATCAAGAACCAGGGAAAAGAAGGGTCATCATTGGAATGCTTCGGTTGAAATAGAAGGTGAAAATACAGCTATACTACATGCAACCAGCTGGATCTCTTTGTAATATCATAAAATTATGAGTCAAATTAACGATTATAATTTTTTTATATAAACTAATTATAACTATATTAATAGTTTATTATTATTCATTCTTATAGTATATGGAAAAGCATATATAGCTAGCATGTACACGTGTAAAGATGGCTCCAACAGTAGTCGAATTCATGAGCATGTTTAATTAACACATCAAAATAATCAAACATGTTTTTATTAATAAAAATTCATTTCATATGAAAATAATAAAATATATCTTTATTTTCACTAGGAGTTCTCTTAATTAAAGTCCGTTTTTTAAAAGATCTTTTAAGAAAATGATGTTTTCAAACTTAAAACCAAACTAGCTAGCCCTTAGTCTCTGACATCTGAATATTATTGCTTAATTCGTGTATATGTCGTTATTCAGAACAATAAAGAAGGTGTATATGATAAGAAATACCATATTCCATCTAAAATTCATTTGTGATAAGTGGAGTAATTTATGACTTCAATTTGATAATTTCGAAACTTAAAATTTATTCATAGTAAATAATCGAATAATTCACACACACACACACACATATATATATATATATTTATATATAATATGGGATGTAAGACGGATCTTATTAAAAAAGGGGATAATGCTCGTAGTGAATACGACCTCGAAGTTCTTGAGAGATATGGAGGCATGATAGAAGGGGGATAAGTATGGCCAAATATTAGTTGCCTAAGGGACTAGAATGCTACTCAATACATGTGGGTATGTGACAGATATTATTGTGGTGGAGACAGCAGAGTTTCATTAATTTTTAACTTCAAATTTCATGTACAGTTTTTTAGTTGCATCTACGACATAATTCTTTTTTTTTCTTTCGAATTTTATTTATGAACAAGATGCATTTCATTCTTTTAAAAGTCACATAAAATTCCTTGTAATTTCAAAACTTACTGATATTTGCTTCTGGTTTAAAAACTATTAGAAATTAACCTCAGCTGTTAATTTTTTCATTAAAGTTAACAAATATTTTTAAAAAGATAACTTACAACCCATTAATAATGGAAAAAACTCAAGTAAATTGGTGCAAGTTTCCCTTTGGTTTTAAAAATGGTATAAATCCTCTCTTCTGATTTTAAATATGGTGTTGATTCTCCCTTTCTAATTTTAAAAATAGTGCATATTTCTCTCTCTGATTTGAAATAAGATATAAACATACTTGTACATGAGTAAAAAATATATTTCCTAAATTATGTAGATTTCTTAGTTTAAATGACTCCTTATTAAAATAATAGAAATATTTTCAATAATAATTGAACACATATAAGTAAAGAAATTTTCATAATTTAGTAAATTTATTTTTTATTTTCACCCTACTTGTGGTATATTTACACCTTGTTTCAAACCAAATAGGAGAATTTGCATCATTTTTAGAATTAGAGGAGGGTATTTGCACCAATTTTGAAATTCTTTATTAACTCTAACTTGAAAACTAGAGATAGGAGCCAATATCCAAAGTTTTTGAAATCATAAGGAGTATTAATAAATTTTGAAACTACAAGAATTTTTATACAACTTTCACAAAATAAGGGATAAAATGCTTTTTATTTTTCAACAATGGTTTGAAATTAATTTTAAATTGAATTTTTCCTCTCTCTTTAATTTGAAATTAACAGTAAATAACATTTAATCTAAAACAGAATAAGGGATATACGTATGTAAAATCCAAAAAATCGGAGGGAAAAGAGACAAATTCACATAAGGTCTCTAGATATTAATGTGATTGCAAAAACTCAAAAAGTTGAGAGTGACTAATCCTGTGAAGATTCAGGTAGCTTAAAGTGATTACTCACAAATTTGAACGCTTGTTTGACATGCACCTGTCCAGAAATTTTTTGGGTGCACGCAACTAGAATAGACATATATATGCATATCAATTGAAAATTCAATGTACATATTACTTTTTTTTCCTTTTCCTTTTACGAGATGTTATTTCCTTTCTATCCTTCTATGATAATAGCGACAACAGTTTTAATGAATTGTGTAGTTACATCATAGAACACGATTAGTTAGTCAAAGATGGTTACCATCGATCTACAGATGTATCTAGTCAAAGAAAATAACCTACAAGAGAATAGTACATATAGAAAGAATTATTTACCCCTGACCCGAGAGCAAGCTTGAAGTTTATATTAATTAACAACAAGAGTATAAAGACGTTAACAGAATACAAGATACAAAACAAAGACAAATTTGTACATACAACACAGCTTTGAAAAAACTAGTACAAGTACTAACAAAAAGAAAAAAAAAAAAAGGAAAAAGAAAAAAACTTATCATAATCGCACAAGCGGCTCGATCTACCATAAAGTTAGCATGACCATAGATATGCTCGATTATATAGTCAAGACCAAGAGATAGGAAGAATTTCTAAATAGTAGACAAACATCTCTAAACGGAAATTGAAAAAGCCGCAAGGGCAAAAGAAAGTTGTACTACACTAGAGCAAACCATTATACAAGCAACAACAGAACTAAGCTACTCTTTGTTCTGTCCAGAGTTGTCAAGAGGACAAAATATTTAAAAGTCCATATGATTGGTGGAGGAAACATATCATAGAATAAAAGAAAAATACAATTAATACATAAGAAAAGAATGATGCCGCTAACCCGTGGCTGGGGCAAGAAGAAAAGGGAGAAAACACCGGAAAATTAGCCCCGCACGAGCAAACTAAGAAGAAGAAAAGAGAGATCTAGATGGCGAGAGAGAGGTGGTGGAAGTTCACTGATTTGCTTTAATTGTGTTCTGATGAGAAGGACAAGAATGCGATCTAATAGTTCAGGCTACTAAGTTATCGAGTCTTTCCTCAATTTCTTTACGTCAAGGTGGGGATAAATATCGCAATGGGTAAATAATTTGTTTAGTCCCTTCTATTTAATTTTTTTGAATAATTAAGTCATTTATATTCAGAACGCAAAATTTTTATATAATTTATGACATTATATTTGTCCTAAATCCAAAAAAATAAAGAAATAATGGTGTTAGAACTAATTTATGAAACCGTTAGTCTTGAACTCAAAAAAATAAGAAAATAATATTATTGGGACTAATAGTATCATAAGTTACCATGTTGCAAAGATAACTAAAAAATTTTATTTTTTGACCTTTTTTTGAACTCATCACAAACCGTGTCACTAAATACAAAGATAAATGATTAAATTATTTTATTTTAAAAATAAAGCAATTCATTGTTAAACAAGAAAAAAAATACATAAGTTATTTACGCTATTGCAATATATATTGTGTCAATGGGACGGTAGCCACTGACCCCCCAATTTTTTAAAAATATTTCTACTTTAAAATATATAAATATTTAATTCAAAATATGTATCGTGATCTTATCGAAATAAAGCTCTAAATCGCGCAACAGGTCAATCAATTATGTTTTCTTCTTGGTCGTCGCCAATCAATTAAGTGGTTCGAAGCATGCTTTAGTGGCTCGGTGCGTTATAACAAGTTGAAAGGCTTTGATTGGTGATTCAACATCTTTATCTCGTATTAATTGACTATAGCTAGCGACCATGAAAGCAAAGTGTAGAGATTGAATCGAAGTGTGTGTATATATATATATATATATATATTATATCTCTATCTATCTATACTATATAATAAAGTAAAATAAAATTGTAATTTCGTGTTGTCAAGTGGTGTCATATATAATAAGTTTTTCATAATTATTTATTAATTAATTAAATATGTCCATTTTTAGGTCATTTTTTATTTTTCATTATTTATTTAGTTATAATTTAATTAATATTATACCCTTTCTTTATATATATCATAATTATTTTATTAATTTCATACTATATAATTGTTTCAATAATTATTTAGTAAGACGCAAAAGCTCTATAACTTTAATATATTTAATTACATATATAATTTTTCGTACATTATACAAGTGTTACACTAGTATGTGTGTATATATATATGTGTGTGTATTATGTGTGTTTGTCATCTGTCAACTACAGGTAAATTAGGTACTGCTTTTCTCCAAAAACTTTAAATATATTACGCTTTTGCACGTGAGAGACTTCCACGAAGTATCATTATAAAATCCACTCCAATCATTAGCTTACAATATATTCCTCATCATTCATCAGTTCCCATGCGATATGATGTTGATTTGTTGCACCCAAAACTGCAGGCCAGACCACAGAAAAAAAAACCCATCATCAAATATTTTAAGTTCGAATTTATATTTTTTATTACAAATATTATTAATGAAAATCTATAATTATGAAATAAGTCTAATACGATCATATTTAAAGTAAATTTCTCATTATAAAATACAGGAGAAAAAATGGTCCATACGTCAAAGGGCATAGCAATCAAGACCGTTAAGGCAATGAATTTGAAGGACCACACGTAATTAAAAGCCCCTTTTAATCTTGTCAAATTGGATGGTCCTGATGAGTGAGCATGATCCACATGTGTACGTTTTTTTTTTTTTTTTTCCTATCACGAGCTTGTGGATCATATATGCCGTACTTGGACCACTGCTAGCGACTGCTATGTCTCATATCTCAAAGTACTTCTTGCCCCTAAACATTCTACCTGATGATGTATTTTTTGGTGCTTAAATACACCATTTAATTTTGTTCTTACATCTGACTGAATTGGCATATGATCTGTCCAAAAGTTAGGTCCAACCCCCTTGAAATTATATTAGAAATAGTTTTACACCTCTCGAAACTTTTGCTTTAAAGAAAATTAAATTAAGTCCCTTTATCCTATTAGATAGGGTCGATCGGGTAGACTTTTTAAGTTATTTGAAGTTTGATATATTTATCACATTGATATCTAGGTATAGATGTGGTCGAATATATATATTAATGGAAGAGCATAGAGGACATGTAGCTTGAATGTCTTCTGTCATTCTGCAAAAACACTAATGATATAGTTTCGGAAGACTATGAACAACATAGGAACTAAGTGGATGATTAATAAGTTCAGAATTTTGTCAACTAATTAATACATCAATTAGTTTCGAGATAAACATCTAAGACGTAATTGAAAATTAACCATAGGTTTATTAAATGGTCACGTTTAATTTCTTTACCCGTGTGTATGTGCATGCACGTTCATAGGAGAAATACTCTCAAGTGTCTCATCATAGAAAAGATTCTCAGCCAAATTTGAGCTCATCAAATCACTAGCATCAGATTATCTTTCTAATGTTTTTGGACACGTATAGACATATATATTGAGATTAAGGAATAACTCAAATGATGGAGAGAACAATTTTTAAGAGTAACGATCTGAGTTCATATCTATTAGGGTGAAGGACTAGGTTAAAAATAAGGGGTTTAAAAGAAACATGAATGATACATGTTATAGGTGATAGTTAGTTAGGTATAGATTAAAATTCTTTGAAGGCATGTGACTGGAACTTTTAGAGAGAATTAGGAACTATTAGTTAAAGGGAAAAACCAAAGACTAAGTGAAGACAACATGAAGCACTAAAAAACATGCTATGCCTGAAATAGCTTATGGAGTCTGTTAGTCTTATCTCTAAAATTTTCAACCTAATTGTTAGGAATAATATTGAGGGCACATGCTTAGGGGAAAAAAAGAAAAGGATTTAGCAAAAAATGCACTTTAAGTGGTCTCGCTTTAGCTTACTTTAACCGAAAGGTTTCCAAACCATTCTTGTTTCTAATTAAAGAAAAGTAGACAACTGAATCTTAATTAAGGCAAGGGAAAGAGGATTTGAAAAAGAAAGACTAAACTCATCATAGTCATGGGCCGTAAGGCCATGAGTACTCGGCATACCAAAAGCTAATTTAAGTGCATTAAAAAGGAAAATCCCAACAAAGTAGATAATTTAATGAGTGAGATTTAATAGTGTTAATAATTATTTTTAAATATGTAATCGATTTAACCCATAAATATATCTCATGACTTTTGTAGATACACAAATTTACAATTTAGATCACAAGTTTAGAGCTCCACGATCCATTTTAAGATGGTCGCGATCAACTTGGGCTATTTAGAAGACGAGGGTCAAACAACCTTGGAACAATGGTTTGGTATAGTCCTAAGACAGTTTGATGATTAAGCAAACATTTGGACTAGATCAAGATGTAAATAATGTAAAACAAATTAAAAGATAAAAATTAGAAATCGAGTAGTTAGAGTATATGTTAGGAGAAATAGAGGACAGTGGTAGTGTTGATAGGGGTGAATAAATATGACACTAGTGAAAGGCTATTTTGATGTTGAGAAAAGATGCTGGAAAGGATGAATTCGTCATTATTAAATTTCTCTTGTATAGAAAAAGAAACTACACTTTTGGCTAAAACATAGGAAAACACGGATTATAGTTACTGCAGCAAAATAGCAACAAAAATAGTAAAAAAAAAAAAAAGCAAAAGCGCACATGTATAGAGGGTTTTCCCTGCTCTTGACCCGACAAGGATTAGTCTAAATTCAAAATGTGGTTTCGGAAGACCCTAGTTCAAAGCAAAGAAAAAAAGTAACTACACTTTTGGCTAAAACATAGGAAAACACGGATTATAGTTACTGCAGCAAAATAGCCACAAAAATAGTAAAACAAAAAAAAAAAAGCAAAAGCGCACTTGTATAGAGGGTTTTCTTTACTCCTGACCCGATAAGGATTAGTCTCAATTCAAAATGTAGTTTCGGAATACCCTAGTTCAAAGCAAAGAAAAATAGCAACAACATAGCGACTTTAATAGCAAATTTTCGTAAAGAGCTGGACTAGGAGCTGAAATAGTGCTCCATTATTAAGCAATGTTTCCTAAAGACTTGTCGTGGCTTAGTCATGCTGAGACTTAAACTGAATGTCTTCAAATATTCAGTATAGTTGCATGACACCTTTCTTCAAATTGAATTTTCCAGAGTGCAAACACCGAGCAGCTCTCTAAGCTTTAGAAATGCAGTCCTCTTGCGAGGTTTGGTGAATATTCAGCTACTTGATCTCACACTTGCGATAAATGAGATCAATCATTCCATCCTTGATAAGATCCCTTAAGAAATGATACTTCACATCTACGTGCTCACTTCTTCCATGTAGAACAAGATTTTTGGAGTGTTTGATTGCCAAACTACTATCATATATCTACTAATTAGACTTACGACATGCATTATGCTTGGCCTTATAGTTAAGTACATCAAATTTCCAAACATTTGCTTATAAGAGTAGTGTTTACCATTTCTCCCGCAGAATCCTTTTCAAGCTTCAAAATCCATTTTAGTTGGTGTGCAGACATAATTGTAATTTTTCATGTTGAATCTATCTAAAATCTCGTGCACATATTTCTTCTGTGTGATATAGAAATACTAGCAGTATATTGCATTACTTCCATGCCAAGAAAATAGTACATCAATCCAAGATTAAATATTTAATTCACCTATCATAGATTCTTTAAACATTTCAAACATGACTCTATCATTTCCAATGTAAATCAAATCATCTACATATAAACATATTATAAGAATTTTCCCTCCATTTTAGTTTAACAGTGTATGTTTGTATGGGGATTTCTAAATCCTTCTTTAATAAAGTGATTGAAGATAATGTCATTTTGTTAATGAATCAATAAGATTGTGAACCTGTTTCACTACAAGAAAATAGGCCTTTTGTGACCTCCTAAATCGGTCGCTACATTGAAAAATCGGTCACTAAATTGCAGTAGCGACCGATATTGCGACCGAAATATCTGGTCGCTAAATGGCTGGTCGCTAAATTGAAATTAGCGACCGATTCGTTAATCAGTCGCTAATTAGCGACAGCTTGATCGGTCTCTAAACTGGCGGTCGCTAAGTATGCACAACTCGTAAATCTCGTAAATCAGTCGCAAAACATTTTGTGACCAATTTTGCTACTGCCAAGTTAGTAGCTAATTTTAGCGACCGCCAAGAATCGGTCGCTAATTAGCGACCGCTTGATCGGTCTCTAAACTTGCGGTCGCTAAGTATGCACAACTCGTAAATCAGTCGCAAAACATTTTGTGACCAATTTTGCTACCGCCAAGTTAGTAGCTAATTTTAGCGACCGCCAAGTCGGTAGCTAATTTTAGCGAACGTTAGTGATAGACTTGGTGGCCACTAAAATTAGCTACCGACTTGGCGGTCGCTAAAATTAGCTACCGCTAAGTCGGTAGCTAATTTCTTGTGATATTTGAAGCTTACATTTAGCGACCAATCCATCGGTCGCTAATTCAGCGGCAGACATTTGGTCGCTAACGTTTAGCGCTTTCTATTTTAGCGACCAATATGACATCGGTCGCTAATTTATTGATTGTACTCCCTGTCACAACCAAATTAATCCAAAACTACACAAACCTGCTAACAATTTGATGTCTAGCTTATATACTTGTCACCACAAATTGGTAACACAATCAACCAACAAATTACATCTAAACACAATCTTTTCAATCCATATCTTTTTCACATAAACGTAAATAATGTGTCATAAAACCAACACATGCCAAACAGTCTTTAAACCAAACTAAACCTTACAGCGTTTAAACCAAATATACTATAAATTATATAGTATTCATCAACATATAATAAATTAGTCTTTTTACCACAGGAAACACAATCACATATTTGGAGGGGATGGATCTGAAGGTGGTAACTGAGTAGTCAATCCAGCGGACGCCAACATCAATCTCATTTGCTCCATTATTACAGCTCGTTCACGTTGGAGTTTTTGCTCCAACTCTAATTCCTTGCGTTGCATTTGTTGTTGAACTTCTTCTTGTACTTGCCGTGCCACGTCTTCTCGCATTTGTTGTATTTGTGATTTGTACTTCTCTTCTTGTTCAGAAAGACGAGCATTCAATTCTGCTTGGGATAGTGAATTGAAACCGACGGAGGAAGATGCTGACCCATGTCGTTTAGGAGGCGGAATGATCCCTTCAAAGTTGTTGATGGGCAGACCAAATGTTGTACCCTTCTTCACACCCCCAATTGCTTCATAAAAGATCTCAGGGTCAAAATGATTACCCGACTGATTGATGCTACTTTCTTCGCCCTCGTCACATTGTTGCCTTTTCTGACTGTAAAGCTCATCATAACGCTCCTACAAAAAATGAGTCAAAAAACACAATTTAGTTCAGAACGACTAACCTAAATTAGTAAAATATAAACCTAATGTAGCAAGAAACTAGATACATTACCGAGACTCTTTGTGCTTTAGAACTAATCCAATCTCCGTCTCCTTTATTCTTCTTATGTGTGCGCTTAAACAAATCAATCTTCGTAAAGTTTGGATCTTTTGCAACCTATAAAATACATATAAAAATATGAGAATACAACATTAAATATTTATATATAACGAATAATATGTATTTTATACGCATGTGAGCGCAAACCTCTCATTGCTCCACTTCTTCGAAATTTATAGACCCACTTGTGTGCAAGGAATACGAGCCATCTATTACCCCTTTTATCCGGTTTGCTTTACCAGCTTCATGTTTGTTTATCCATTTCTCCTCCAACCACAAGTCCACAAGTTTATCCCAATCTTGTTTCTCAATCCAATTTGGTGGAAAGTTCTTCCAATCATCATGAGGATCTTCTTGTTTAGATTCATTCCTGGCAAATTTTCTAGCATTATATAGCAAACCTTTCATCCTTTTGCCACAATGTTGGCGCCAAATAGGGTAGGCAACATTTTCCTCCTCAGGTGTTGCGAACTTATAGTATTGCTATTTATATTACAAGACAAAAGAAATTGTTAGCTATGATGTTAACTAGACATGAAAATATAATTAATATTTATAGTTAATATTACCAGAAAACCTTTCCACATATGATTTTTGTAATCTTAAGGAACTACATCCCATGACACCCAAGGACCTTTAAAATGGCTTCTAATCATGTGTGATGAAGTTCTAACCCATTTTGCTCCTTTGTAAGGGTAAAGGCTATAATGAAATATATTATAAGTGTTAGGAGTAATAAGTTCATTAACTTGTAATGTTCAACTAAAATGCATACCTTCTATTTCTAACTTGTAACTCTTCTCGATTCTCAGGATTTGGAGGAGGAGGCAAAGCAGCACCACGACGTTCTTCATTGGTCATCTCTGTCTCATCATCATTATGAGAGTCACTATCATGCTCTCCTGTTGATAGAATATGATAGAACACATGTTATAGAATCATTATATGACTGTACATTTGAGAAAGTTGTACTTTTCGACATATTATAAGTAGCTTTCTAGATAGCACATAAGTGGGATACCTTTATGCAAAATCTTTCATATGATAGTTCATTTTAAACATATCAAGTAGTAATGGATTTGAAATAGAAGGATCCAAACAATTGTAAAGCTACTTCACAATTCACACACAAAGCCACTTTGGCCTATGGGAAAAGAAATACTCTTTCTTTTCCACTTGAAAAAAAAACTTGGCCTTACAAACTAATAGTACATAAATAAGCATACATAGTCATCAAATGAGATAGCTGACAAAATAATAGCTGTTGTTTTTTACTTTCTTTCCAAATACGCAAGAGATAAGCACAAGAGATAGATTTGTACATACTATAGCTCAGCAATTACTCAATTTATTCATTTTAAATAGTCCCCATATGTCTGCTTTTATAACCAAGTGGAATTATCATTCATTAATTAAAACAGCTTTTAACAAGCATTGTTTGGCACGCACACAAGAACAAAACCACCAAGCTAGAGGAAAACCATGATCTCAAGCTCTTTACAATCCCCTAACTGATTACATTGTAGACCTACCACTCCTTGCCTTTAATGAATTTAAAACAACCTATTCACTTATGATACACAAGAAAATGATCCACGAACCACTAAAGCAACTAGCATGATTATATTTTGACACAAGCCAATCACAATAGTTGGAAAATTGAATTTATCATAGTTCAATGGAGACAAATATAAAAGACTACTATCCACAAAAATCGTTATCAACAAATAAGTCATAAAAGAATGTTGACAAGCAAATCAAGGTCCTACGTAAGGCAAGAATGATAAATTTCAATGAAATATGAAAAAATCAAATTAGCACTTGTAAAGGTGAATATAACATTTGCCTTGTAATGGTGCAGAAGGTACAGAATGAGCCGAGGGTGTAGAAGTATGTGAGGGCGTGGTGTCTACACGAGCCGATGTAAGTGATTCTCGTGTTTGTGGAATAAATGATCCTTCCCTTTCAGAAGACAAAGACATAGGTGTATGCTCTTGAACATTATGTGAAGAGTTTGAACTGCCCTCCTCATCACATAATCTCGATCTCACTGAAGATTTAACAAGGCGTCTTTTCCCTTTACCCTGTAACATCTGGATATCATTAAAGAAGTAGCATTTAGATACAAGTAAAAAAAATATAACATTGCATGAAAATTAATGAGATTAAACATAACACAAAGTCTTTTATTAGTAATTACATGAATCAAGATGATCTATAAATTAGTTGAATTCGTGATCACTATCCCCATTATCAAAGTCTTCCTGTTTAGAGTCTTTATTAGAGTCGTCCTCGTCATAGTCATGTTCATAATCATAATCATCTTCTTCATCTTCTCCTCCATCATAAGCTTCTTCAAGTTCTTCATCTTCATTTATAACCCTTCTCTTTTTTGAAGAATTAAAATCTTGAAGTAACAATGCCTTTGCATCAACTTCTTCATCTTCTTCTCCTCCACCATGAAGAACATCAGCATTGTCTAACTCGGTGTCAATATCAATTTGAATTGGCTCGGACACTTCGTCTTCTTGAAAAATACCATAAACAATGTTGTTTTCATTGTCATTTAAACCAAGATATGCAGCAGGAAACAACTTTCGTGCTCTAATCTTGCAAACTGTCCACCAATTCTCTCTCCCAATAGGATAAGAAGTGTAATACACTTGTTGAGCTTGAAATGCTAATATAAATGGCTCGTAAGAACTAATCCTTGATTGGTGGTTCACATCTACGAGGCCATATTTGGGGTGAACTCGTACCCTTTTTGTAATCAAACCACTTACATTTGAATAACGTAATCAAATTAAAATCAGAATAGTGCAATTGAATGATCTCTTCAATTACACCATAATAGTCATACTCGCATGATCATCATAGCAACTCCTCGTACACATACACCATAATTTTGTGTTTTCATATCTTGTCCTTTTTCCTCGGTGTGGAACTTGTAACCATTCACAAAATACCCTTGACAACTAGTAACAACTCTACTTGGACCAAGAATCAACTCCTTTAATTGTGGATTAATGTCCCTATTATCTTTTAACACCTTGGTACGACACCATCGAACCAAATTCTTTTCGCGCAACTTTGCAAGATGGTCATCGTTACGAGTACGATTTGCACGACGCATTTCATTGTCAAAATCCCTATGTCAAAGAAAAGACCATAACAATAATGTATAGTAATGTTATTAAATTAAATATTATCTATATTTCAAAACAAATAAATGAACTAAGATTGGAATTTTCTTACTCTATATATTGTTGAACTAATTCTTCATTACAATTATGAAGAACATATAATTGGGCAGCATTAAACTCTTCTTCAGTCAAATATCGAGAAATCCCTTGCCCGAGTTGATGCCCTGGGTATGCGAAAATCAATAGTCTCCCATTTCTTTCCATTTCTCCACCATCATCATTCCTTGGCACTCTGTTTCTCCTTGTAGGCACATAAGACTCAAAATACTTCGAACAAAATTGAGACGTCACTTGAATTAAGTAAGCCTCCACAATAGATCCTTTCACACAAGCCTTGTTCCTAACTTTTTTTTTAAAATTCCCCATACACCTATACAAGCATTTCATTTTAAAAGATAATCATTGAATTTAATACAGAATACAGGGTAATTGGGTAGATAATTACCGTTCAAACACATACATCCAACGGTATTGTACAGGACCACCGACTTTCGCTTCGTAAGGCAAATGAATTGGTAGATGTTCCATTGAGTCGAAAAATCCAGGCGGAAAGAATTTCTCAAGCTTGCATAGGACTTCTGGGATGTTTGCTTCCAACTTCTTCACATGGTCTAGCTTTAAGGTTGTTGTACACAAATCACGAAAGAATATGCTAAGCTCGGTTATTGCTTCCCATATGGGTTGTGGCAACAAATCACGAAAAGCAATCGGTAGCAATCTTTCCATAAATACATGACAATCATGTGTTTTTAACCCATGAAATGTCAGGTCATTCATATTTATGCTCTTTGCAATATTTGATGCATATCCATCTGGAAGTTTTAGGTTCTTCACCCAAGCACACACTGCTTTCTTTTCATTCTGTGACAAGACATATTTTGCTTTTGGCATTTTTGTTTTGTTTGTCCTTTTATCAAGGTACATATGCAACTTGTCACGGCTACAATATTCTGCCACATCTTTACGAGCTTTAGCATTGTCTTTACTCTTGCCCTTTACATTCATCACTGTATTGAACACATTATTGAAAACATTTTGCTCAATATGCATCACATCCAGATTATGTCTAACCAAATTGTTTTGCCAATACGGCAACTCCCAAAAAATAGAAAATTTAGTCCAATTATGAGATACTCCATAGCCTGGCCACATTTGATTTTGTGACGCTTTGCCGAATTTGATTTGCTCATAACATGATAATTTAGATAACACCTTATCACCTGTCAACCGAGGCGGAGGTGTATCGTGTTCAACCCTACCTTTCCTGAAAACATGTGTTAATTCCCTGTATGGGTGGTCTTGAGGCAAAAATTGACGGTGGCAATCAAAGAAAGAAGCCTTACCACCATTTTTCAAGGTAAATGCCTTAGACCACTCCAAGCAATAAGGACAAGCCATTTTCCCATGAGTACTCGAACCTGCCATCATTCCATATGCTGGAAAATCACCTATTGTCCACATTAGTGCGGCCTTCATTACAAAGTTTGTACTTGTGGACACATCATACGTGAGGGCCCCATAATCCCACAATGTTTTTAACTCATCCACTAATGGCCTCAAGTATACACAAAGATTGTTTCCTGGGCTACGAGGACCAGGAATGAGCAGTGTTAAGAACAACACATCATCTTTCATACACATGGTCGGTGAAAGATTATAAGGTGTCACATAAACTGGCCAACATGAATATGGGGCAGATCTATTACCAAATGGATTAAAACCATCTGTACATAATCCCAATCTTACATTACGAGCTTCATTAGCAAACTGCGGATAGCATGAATCAAAATTCTTCCATGCTTCTCCATCTGACGGGTGAATTAATTCACCTTCTTCTCGACAAGCACTTTTATGCCAAGTCATGTGTTTGGATGTTTGCTTAGACATAAATAACCTTTGAAGTCTAGGTGTGATGGGAGGTATCGTAAGACTTTGAAAGGAATGTTTTTCTTCTTCCTTTTAGATGTGTTTCGTGCCTTGTAACGTTTATGCCCACAGACTTTACATGAATCAAGATTAGCATCGTCTTTCCAATATAACATGCAATCATTGGGACATGCTTCAATCTTGATATATTCAAGCCCTAACGCCTTCATCGTCTTTTTGGCTTGGTAAAAATTGTTTGGCAATGTATTAGAAGGCAACATACTTTTCAAGCAACTAAGGACACAATCAAAACAACTTTCACTCATGTTATGCTCGGATTTAATATTCATCAATTGTGAGATTGCTGATAACGTACTGTGCGACTTACATCCTTCCCACAATGGTTGCTCTATATTTGCCAATAGTTCATAAAACTTTGCTGCATTAGGATTCGGCTCTTCTGTCTCATTTCTATCCTCCTAGCCAAGTTCATCTCCAGCAGCTTCTATTACCATGTCCGCATATGGATTTCTTGATTCTGTTTGAATGGATGCACTACTTTGTATGGGTACATCATTTTCCCCATGTCTCACCCACTTAGTGTAGCCAACTAAAAACCCATTATGCAATAGATGATCTGCCACTTCATCCTTACCAAAGAACTTCCTTAATTTGCACTTTGTACAAGGACACCTTATATTCCCATTATTTTTTGTTCCATTTTTGTATGCAAAATCAATGAACTCTTTCACACCAGCAATATATTCATCAGTTATCCAATTGTTCCTTATCCGACAATACATCCAATTTCGATCTAGAGACATTGTCTTCCTAATAAAGCATGAACAAATGATATTTGCATGGAATTAAATTACAAATGGAGTAAAAACATTGGTAGCGAAACATGCATTAAAAAAAGAGACCAAACGATACTATAAAAGATTGTAAGATAAAAATAATGTATGACCTAGAATGTTCAATTTTTATTTTTATTTTTAATTTAAAGTTACTACACAATTTGTATTACTCCTGAGTCACATGGAACAAGTTTTCCAGATAAGTTGATACATTATGAGATTTTTGACGTTAAATTGAAAAGGGATGCACATAAGACAAATTAATGAAAATCATGAAAGGAAATTCTTCTTGAAAAACATGAATACAGCTGCTAAATGAACCACTATTTTACAATCTTTTTCATCATATTTAATTGCTTCTAAACTTATTGAATAACTTACCTTTGATCCCAAGCTCAAACTTTTCTACTCTGCAAATTAAATCCCCAGATGTAAATTTGAATCCCAAGTTCAAACCTTTACTACATGTAACTCCTACACATTAACAAGAAAGAAATAAATAAATTAGAGGATAAGAAAATTCTAAGCTAAAGAAGTTAATTTGCCAGTAAAATTTTGAAGCTGGACTCATTTCACTGCTCATAACAAATAGATCAACTTATACTGCTACATAAAATTTTGAAGCAACAAGGGGTACCACACTTTCAAGTTTCAGCCCTTTAAAAATTTTTCATATTAAAGAAAAGCCCACATTAATCATGCAGATTGCAGACAAATAAATTACACCACAACCACCAACCAAGGAAGTACTCAAGATCCTGCAGCCCCGGGCTCTTACTTCTGTAATTCAAGTTTTTCAATTAGATTGAAAACCATGTTTGTTAAGAGCCAAAAGAAATGCATTCTCTATAATCGCTCATTTTTTGTTTCAGTCCACTAATATAAAAAATAGCACAAAAGTTTATTCTAAGATTTCAGAAAATGAGAATCCACCTCATCATCTTCATCTTTCTTTTGGTATCTGCAGAATTTTGTTCAGGCCACTTATATGATTGTCCTG
Organism: Cordia subcordata; assembly: GCA_028554755.1. Taxonomy (NCBI): domain Eukaryota; kingdom Viridiplantae; phylum Streptophyta; class Magnoliopsida; order Boraginales; family Cordiaceae; genus Cordia; species Cordia subcordata. Next base: position 9,456,748 of record JAPTOF010000001.1, read on the forward strand.
TAAAAAGTTGCAGGAAAGATGGCCTTGTGATTCGTTTCCCCTTTCGCCTAAAAGATCGCCACCCAAAGCCAGAGCTACACGTCTGCTGCCTAAGCAGTTCTAATTACCCCAAAGATATGATTATTATTGAGCCTTCTTTGTGTAAGAATCACCCAGGTAAGTCTATTAACAATTTAAATAGTTGCATTGTAGTTTGCAAAGTTGCTTGTGTTCTTTTGCTGGTTAAGATCCACTATTTAAAAGAAAAGAAGGAAATAAGAAGAAACCAAACTACAATAGCCACAGAACGATTCCGAAAGGGACCAAGAATCTTCTATATCACATGACAATTGAATAATAGCTAGGCAATTCGCATCCGAAAGTTACAAAACCATAATAAATTTATTCCATGAGTAAATGATGATACGTAACTCTTTCTTTCATGAGGCTGATCGATGAGAAGGACTGAAGGAGAAAAATAAGTGTTTTAGTAAAGTTTCTATTCTTTTAGAAAACATACTGGATTACACTCGCATGCTCTAACGTTTATCATTATCAGTATTAGGTCCCTAGCTTCTTTCAGCAAAGACATGTTGAGAATACTGGTCTCTTATCATTATTGAAGTTTTAATGCTATGAAATGATTTGAATTCCTGAAAAAGATACTTAAAACTGAGGGGGGAAAAAGGATAAAATATAAGACAGCTGATTATTCACGAAAGTCGACAAGAAGAAGTATGGCCACGCAACAAATTAACATTTCTGAGGCATCTGATATATAGTAGTCTATTAATTCTAATGGACACACCTTGACGACTCTCGAGAGAATATTTGAAACAGATGCGTGTTTAAGCACCACATCACAAAGCTCGATAACAATTATTAGTAAACAATTTGGGAGTTTTGAATGGTTATCAAAAGTTAAAAGAAAGTGATCAATTTGACTAATTTAATTTTTAATATTCTTAAAAACTAATCGAAAAGGATCGGACCTAGAATATTTTATTAGTCAAGGAAATGAAAGAAAACTAACCTAAGAACGTCGTGGTGATGGCGGCAGCAGCGGTAACGGCGTCAGCGGCGGCAGCAGCGGCAACGGCGGCAGCTACGGCAACGGCGTCGGCGACTGCAACGACGGGTCGGCGGCTTCTGCGACGATAGCGTGAGTGTTGGCAGCCACGACAGGTCGGCGGCTTTTGTGGAGATGAAGTTATTTTCTATATTTAATTTTGGTGGACATGAAGCTCACTGCGAAAACTCTCAAAGGCAGCCACTTTGAAATTAGGGTTCAGCCCTCTGTTAGTCACTTCTCTCTCTTGTAAATATATATGTATATAAATGAATGTATTTGTATGTCTTTATGTAGATGTGAAATTTTTGTGGTTTTATACATTCATGTTTGTATATATGCATAAGGATAGGAAAAATTTGTCAGAAGTTGTACTTTTCATTTTTTTAATCTATGCTTTGCTTTTTTAATTTTTTTTCTCCTTAATTTATGTGAAATACATGGATAGCAAATTTGTTGATATTGTCATATCGAAATTTTGTTTTGTTGCTATTGTATATATATGTGTGCTTTGCGTTGTATATGCATATATACTCTGTGCGGCGTAATTAGCTATATTTATATGTATTTGTGTATACATACACTCACATATATAGTCAGTTACATTTTCAATTTTATTTAAATACTTATTGTAAAAAGTATGAAAAGAAAATCCATCCAAATAAGTCATAAGATAAACTCATATCAATTACGCTCTCATAGTAACATGATAAATAAAAATTAACCATTTATATGCATATAATATTATCACAATCATTCATAAAATTCTAATATAAAAAAATTAATCAGCTAAAATATAATTAAGCCAAACAGGGCCAGAGCTAAATAAGTATGTGCTCGCTTCACTAACCTTTAAAATCACTTTTTATAAGCTGATAGAAAAATATTATATATAATCATAGTGTATCTATAACAATTGAATATCTATTATATATTATTATAACAATAATACAAATTAATATCTACTATCTCTAGTATACACCAGAATTCTTTTGTCCTAATAAGATAAGAATTTTCTTTCTTAAAATATGCATGGTTATTAAATGTAATAGAATAAGTACATCAAATGTAGTATAATTAAGATCTTAGAATTAAGTCAAATGCACTAATATAACTATACACAAAACCATCAATTCACTAGTAAGTAGATGCTATGATTAGATTAAATCTATTCATTAATTAGATAACAAAATTTGACTTAAAGGAAAACAAACTAAATTAATTTTGATAGACATATTAACTAATATAATATAGCTAGATTTGTAGTATGTACTATGTATAATACATAATCTTGTAAATATAAATATGGGTACATGTATATATATATATATATATATATATATATATATAAAGCAAGTATGAATTATATATAGGCTAAACAATAGGGTGTAAAATATTTATATTTTTAAACGCTACATGTCCTTTAAGAATTTAATTAAATTCTTTTCTAAAATTTCAAATTTAGCTACCGATTACAAATTGGTCGCTAATTAGCTACCGATTAGAAAATTGGTCGCAAAATTGCAAATCGAGACCAAATTTAGCGACCGATTTCAAATCGGTAGCTAAAATTTAGCGACCGATTTTATTCGGTCGCTAAATTTTGCTACCGATTTCAAATCGGTCGCTATATTTTGCTACCAATTGCAAATCGGTCGCTACTTTTTGCCACCGAAGAAAATCAGTTGCAAAAAATAGCGACCGATTAGAAATCGGTCGCGAAATTTGGTCCCGTTTTGTAATTTTGCGACCAATTTACTTGGAGGTTGCTAAATTTAGCGACCGATTTGAAATCGGTAGCTAAATTTGGTCCCGATTTGCTATTTTGCATCCAATTTTCTATCGGTCGCAAATTTGTCGATATTGTTACATATTTAGCAACTGAAATGTTGGTTTAGCAACCGATTATCGGTCGCTAATCTTTTGGCAACATATTTAGCGACCGATTGTGTAGTCAGTCGCAAGGTCGGTCGCAAAAATGAAATTTAGCAACCGATTTTCATCGGTAGCTAATTTTCGGTCGCTATAGACCAATTTTCTAGTAGTGTTTGGATCGTTTTTTCCCCACAAAAAGCATCTTCTTCTTCTTTCCCCCTTTTTTTTGGGGGGAAAAAGCTAATTAGTTTGTGCTTCATATAGCTCTTAAGCTCCACTTTCCATTTTAATAAGCCTAACATAAGTTATATTATTGTTAACCTGTTTAACCATGTTCAACAATTGAAAAACTAGTTAGGCTTGTTTAGATTGACTTTTTCTTGAAAAAAAAATAATAATAATAACTTCAAGTTTTATGAAAGTAGCACTTTTTTTGTATAAATATTTGGATTAATTTTTGAAAAAACTTAAAACTTTTTAAAAAGTTAAGTTTGAGCTTATAAAAAAGTATTTTTTTCAAAAATATATAAAAAGAGTGCTTCTTTTAAAAGTCAATTCAAAATGTACCTTTAGCCTATGAAATGAGAAATTTCTTTCTTTATTTGTTATGGTTAGGACAAACAAGAAGTCAAACTTGATGCATAGATTTATAATTTCAAGTAAATGTCACCTAGTGACTGTGTGTACTCTCTATCAATGTATGTAATCTTGAATCATTGAAGTTTAAGCGCTAATCCAAGAGACTAGTAGTACTATGGTCTTATCAAGTAGACGTTTCAGATTGAGATTATGGCCAGCTCAAGGGATTGAGACTACTTCCTCTTGAAGTGAAGTCTTGAGTTTAAATCCTGTAAGAAGCAGGGGGAATTGGGTTGGACGAGGAGTAAAAAAAATAGAGCACTTCAGATTTGACTTGGTAATTATGTCTGTTCACTAATGTAGGACATTAGGCGAAAAAGCAAGGAATGTGTTTCCAAAGTTAAATTTCGAATTTTCATGTTAAAAATGCATAGGTGCTATTTCATGGCTTGTATGCCGTTTTCATGGCTTACCAGAAATTTTGACGGGATACCCATGAAATCCTTTGTCCTTTCTTCATGGCTTGACTAGATTTCATGGCTTAATTAGAATTTTCATGGCTTGTTCTTTAAAATGTACCTAAAACATAAAAATAACTCAATTAAGTAGCAAATTAGTCCAAATCACTTCTAACGCCCAATTTGACTAAAAATCTAAGAAAATACTAGACTTTAATGACCAAACCAAATAAAACACCAAAATTGTCCTCAATTAGACTTAGAGTTTCATACGAATTAGAGTTTCATACTTCCCAAGTTGAAGATCCATGATTAAACTTAGAGTTTCATACTTCCCCCAACTAAAGAGACTAATACTTGCTAATAGAAAATAAAACACAATCAACCATAAGAGTGTATCTTAACATATTCAAAATAAAAGAGAGAGAGAGAAAAAAAAAAAGCTTAGTCTAAAGCGTAGAGCGAAGTCTACTTCTGAGCAAAGCTAAACTCTACGTCCTTCTTCTCTTCTTAAAATTGGCATTTTTCTCCTCGTCAAAATGGGCAATTTCCTTCTTCTCTCTCACTTGGGCATCTCTTTTCCTTTTAACGATGAGGAAGAGTCCAGAATTAGAAAGGTTTCCTAAGTTATATGTCTTTTTTTCTCAAAAATCCTGTCATAAATCAATATTCTTAAATTAAAAAGGCAAAATATCTTTGCTTCTCAATACAACTTATTGTTTTCCTTCCATCCATCCAAAAGTCTTTCAAGCAAAGTAGGGATCAAATTTGGAGCTTGCCAACAGATTTCCCGAATCTCTATTAAAAGATTTTGCAGGTGCAACTTCATGGCTTGGCCATGAAAATCTTCCCACTCTCATGGCCTGGGCATGAAACTCCCCTGCCCTTACTCCATCACCTGATCATGAAAATTTCTCCATTTTCATGGGCAACCTATGGATTTTCTGCTACAACGCATCAACCAAGTTCCTCAAATTGCACCTAAATCACTTGAATTCATTCGAATTAATTTTTTGCTTCTAGAAAAAGTTGAAATTCAACTTTTTAAAGAGTTTTAATTTTTTTTAAATTTAATCCAAATATTTATTAAAAAAATAATATATATTTTTTAAGAAAACAAGTGCCTTTTCATGAAAAGAAAAACAATTCAAACAAGCTCTAAATTGAAAAGAATGGTGGCGAGTAGATAATTAAGAGCCACCATTTTGGTGGTTGTAAATAGAGGGTCATTAAAGGCGTCAAATAGGTTCTAAGTGGCTACTTCATTAGAGATATGTCATTACAAATACAAACAATGAGAAAAATGGTAGTAATAATGCATAATAGTGAAATAGGCTACTAGGTAAGGTTGTAGCTCTTGAAGCCTATTTGGCATTGAAGTTCAGCAGGAAAAAAAATTGGTTTTGTAAAAAACTAAGTTCATGGGGTGTTTGTTAGGAACAAAATTGAGTTTTAAATAACCAAAATGGAGTTGAAAAAGCATTAATTATGCTATTTTTTCTTAAACTATGTTTTACAAATCGTAGGTTTATATATATACACTTTATTAACTATAACTATTACAACGTAATCATTTACAATTACATACTAAACATGTTATTTTCATAAAATTAAAAACTTCAAAAATTTAAAAAATTGGAATTTAAAATTTTAAAATTAAAATAAAATATATAAATAAAAATTAAATATTAAAGTATAAAAAATAAAAGTAAAAACTTATAAAAATTAAAAAAATAAAAAACTAAAAATAAAAAAATTGAACATTAAAAATTTTAAAAATAAAAATTGAAAAATTAAAAAACTAAAAATTAAAAATTGAAATTTAAAGAATTAAAAATTAAAAAATACAAAATAACTAAGAAATTTATAAACTAAATAATCTAAAATATTAAAATCAAATAAATAAATAAATAAATCATAAACATCACTTCAAATAGCAATTTTAACTAAACAAATAATCAACTACCTTTTTATCCTACAATAATTTTATATTTTTTTTACGTAATAGTAAAGCAACTTTTCTTAACCAACAGCAACCATAACTGTAACCGTAACCGCAATGGTAACAGCAGATTTCAATAGCAATGCCAAATGGGCCTTTATGCTACTTGAAAGAAGAGGAAAAGTGAAAACATTGAGCATAAATATATGTATATTGAAGATCTCAATAAGGTATAGTACACATTAGGTGCCTCTACTAATGGTGGATCTAAAGGAGAATGACCGATAAATGCACAAAAGGAGAGCCTATTTTTACATCTCGTAACTTTGGTGTCTAATAATCTATATAATAGATTAAACAACTTCTTTTTTAAAAATTAAGGAGATACCACATCAGCTAAAAATTTTTGGAACTCAATGAGATATGCCACATTATTTAAATGAACATTTATTCTTTCTGTAGACTCTCTCCTTTTTTTTTTGGTTCTTGTCTTTTACTGGGTTAGTTTTATTCATCATTTTCCTTGGTCCAAAAAAATAGTAATTAATTTGAAAATACGAAAAATTAACAAGTAATTTTATTTTGATTCCTACCAAATCCTCAAAACATAAAAAGTAATGGAAAAGAGAAACTATAATTACATAGACAATGTGTAAAACATATACGTCTTTCAGTGCTGCTTTTTACTTAAAATTTTAAGTCTTGAATGACATCTTATCAGTATTTTGATGGTAAATTATTTAAATAGTTAGATAAAATAATATTATTTGGGCCTTTTCAACTGAAAAAGAAAAAGAAATCTTTCGGAAAATAGAAATTATCCTATGCAACTTAAGGTCCAATAAGATCTCTAGATTTTCTTTATTTATTGTGGATTATTAACATTAATGTTGTCCAAACTTCCAGACAACATCCAGTTCAAATTATTCCCATTAATATTATGCAAAAATTTGTCCTTCACACTGTATCTTGACTATATATAGTACTAGTCTTTCTCCCGTATTAAATATAATCTTATATACATATAATATATAAAACGGTAAATATGACCCCTAATAGTCGTATCGTCCATTTCGATTGTAGTTTACTGAATTGATCCCTTGAAATTGAGATAACTTAATTTTGTCTTCTTCGCTAAGAGTTTTGTTTTTTTTTTTGGGCTGTGAAAAGTTATAAAATGTCAAAAACAATTTACGAAGAATCTCCAACAATTCAATCTAAAATATCATCTAAGGCTCCGTTTGGTTGTAGGAAAGTAATTTACTAAGGAAAAATGTTTTCTTAGAAACAGCAGATTTTCTGGTGTTTGATTGTTATAAGGAAAAATACTTTCCTGTGTTTGGTAGTCACACTTAGAAATCATTTCTAATGAAGAATATTTGTAAATAAAATATAATTTATAATTAAAAATAAATTATTTAAATTTAAAAATATAAAATTAAAATTAAAAATTATAAAACATAGAAAATTTGAAAATCTAAAGCAAATAAAAATTTAAATAATATCTAACATAATTAATTTATTAATTTTCAATTTTTGCTTTATATTTTATTTTATTTTTTAAAATTTAAATTTTTTTTGTAATTCAAGTTTGTAATTTTTTTAATTTTTTAATTTTTAATTTCTAATATTTAATTTATTTTTATTTTTCTTTAAATTTGTTATTTTTTATTTTAGTTTTTTAAAATTTAATTATTAACTTTTAATCAGCTTTTAAATTTCTTATGATTCACAACTTTTAGCCTAACTAAACTAAAAATGTTTGAAAAAGCTGTTCCTCTGTCAAGAAATTACAACCATCCTTCTACTCCACTCATTACCACGTCTCAGCTATGATTGCTCCAAAAATCAAATTGAAAAGGGTGGCTTAAAAGCCTCTATTTCTCCCAAATCTGAAACTCCAGTTGGGAATATCCTCCCAACTAAGCTTAAGCTCCTCCAATTTGTCCAAAAGATTTAAAAACTTACTACAAATCCTTCTAGCGATCCTTTTGTGTATTACAAGATTATTCATCAAATTTTTATAAGTGTGATGTCTACTGGTTGAAATTTTTGAACATGCAAGTTACAAGTTATGAAAATATAGTTCCCAAGTTGTGAGGATCATAATGTATAAGAGGGTAAATTGTATGGAACCCCCCTGTAATTTGTTTTAAGTGTGCGTTTACTCCCTGTGATTTAAAAATTATCTAGTCACCTCCCTGTGCTTTCCAAAAGTGAAGCACATTACTCCTTTCCGTCACTTTTTCCATTAGATTTAATCGAGCGTGTAGTACATGCGCCGAGCCTGCGTCTAGGTTTATTTCTTTTGATGTTAAACTTGATTTTGGTCAATAATACCCTTCTTTTTTTGTTTTGAAAAAATATTTGTAAGAGAAAAGACTTGAATCCTTGATGTTAGTTTAAAATATGTAAATTTTAACCAATTATACTATAAACATATTTGCATTTTATTTCATTACCATAAGTAAATATTTTTGTCATCAAAAAATAAAAAATAAGAAAAGAAATTAACCTTCACTATCATTATAATTGCACAAACACCGTCTCATTTATTAAATTAATTATTAAATTAATTTTAAATTTTAATTTTTGATTAATTGATTAATTAATTAATTATTAAATTAATAATAATAAATTATTTAATTATTAATTAATTATCTAATTATTAATTACACTATGTTTCCAATTAAATAGGGTAAATAGCACTTTACCCCCCTATGGTTTGTCATAAGTGTGTCGTACCCCCTTGTAATTGCCATAAGTGCATCGTTAGCCCCTGGGTTTGAAGTGCAAATTAGTCTTTTTACATTTTTCTTAGCCAAAACTAACGGCGTTAGAAAAATGGGTGTGTGTGCTTCACTTTTGGAAAGTACAGGTGGGTAATTAGCTAATTTTTAAATCACAGGGGGTAAACGTACACTTATGATAAAATACAAGGGGGTTCCGTGCAATTTACCCTATATAAGAGATGTGAATATATAAGTTAAAACTGTGACCAAACATTAAAAGAGTTATGAACATTTATTGTAACACTTGTTATGAGAGGTAATACTTATTGAGAGGATTTTTCCTTCACCATTCATGACTCGATAGGGGTTAATCTCAAATCCAATGTGACTTGAGAATACTCTAATTCAAAGCAAAATAAATTAAAATAAAATAAGTTGTGAACATTAATTATGACACTTGTGAATATTTTGTAAAAAAATATTATAAGATTTGTGAATATACAATGTATAATTTGTGAACATATGTTCAAATGGAGTTATGAATGTCTAATATAAGTTGGGTAACATTAAGTTTATGATGTGTAAATACATAGTATAGAACTTGTGAATATTGATGTTGAACATGTAAAGTAAAATTTATAAACAATAAAGTACAAAAGAGTTGTGAATAATATAGCATAAAAGTGTGAATAATTAAACCTTTTAAACATATCGTATAAAATTTACAACCATATATAAACAGACATAATTAAAACTTATAACCATATATAAACAGTGGTAGATATGATTTATATATATTGAAAAAACATGAAGCTTTCTATCGTTTCTTTCTTTATTCTTTTCTGTAAATCCCCATCTCCAACTCTCCTCACTCTCATTAGCGTTAGAACCAGGTCATAATTAAAACATTCTATAATTGCTATTGTAATTCCTGTAATTTGTACCAGCGGCTAATCTTTTTACAACCTTAATCGTGTGGACATTGATTGATTTGTTAACTAGTGGTCCTGGCTACTACTTGGAAACGAAATGATTTCAGCAGCTACATTGGCAAAGTAATAAAAGATTATAATTAATGCTTCAATGATCATATAGAATTTTGGTACAAAAATTTCGCCATCATATTTTTAATTCTGACTTCTCATTTATGAAGTCATGACCTTCACACAACTCCAAAATCCTACATGGAGGATCATCAACCTCTCATGTCTAACAATAATCAAGAACTCAAAAATAGAAAATAAAAGATGATAAGAAAAAAATAATAATAAATACAAAGAAAAGAAAAGAAAAGAAAAGATCAGATTGCTATACGCTCAACCCAGGCTCTAAAGTGAAAAAAAAAAGAAAAAAAAAATCAGCAAATAACACTCATATCAATACTCTCTCAGCCCAAAAAGCCTACTTTTCTGTTCCCACCCCCCACCACTAAAAAGTCATACCTACTAGTTAGAGGAAATTGGCAAATGTACAAGATGTGTATATACTGAATGATTGAGGTCCCCCACAATATTCTCCTTTTTTTGCTTCTGCATTCTCCTTTCCTAATTTCGGGTGTCAATAAATGCATGGGGATTGTTGGTAGTCCTCCATTGGAGTGATTCATCGTGTCGACCGATCTATCGGGGTATTTGAATCCCTTCACGACGTTACCATCAAAGGACGTTCTTCGATAGCGCTTATCCGATCCCCAGTCAAACAAATATGACATGTCTTGGCAACAAAACTATATATATATATATATATATATATATATATATATATATATATATATATATATATATATATATAAGATCACCCTGATCATCATCAATCAATCAAGGTGAACGAGCGATAGTTGTGAGATGTTTTGGTTCCTCATCTTCTTTCCAACAGCTTTCAATGTCCTCAGCAATTCTCTTAGCGTCCATGGATGCACCAAGCAGGCCACGTTTAGTGAACCCCACGGCATATAGCCCACATTCGCCTTTCCACCCATTGGGAAATGGCCTTTTTGGTAGCCCATCTTTCTCACAGAACATCTCTCTTTCCTGTACCCAAATTCAAAAAAATTTGCACATGCATTCTTCTTTTGATCAGTTCTTTGAACTAGCTAAGTGGTGAGAACATATAATATATACATATAATCAAGAAAATAAAACGAAATAGGAAAAAAAAAATTAAGAAGGGGGGATGAAAAAAGTATATACCTTTAGCCAAGATGGTACATTGCTTCTATAGCCAGTTGCTAAGATGATAGCATCGAAGTTCTCTTTTCTTCCATTTACAAATTCCGCAGTGTAACGTGTTAATCTCCGAATTGCAGGACATACCTACACATATTCTACCAAATTTAATATCTTGCTAATTTCTTGGTCAATAATTGAAACTAAGTGAATTAAAGAAAATCAATATGTATTAGTTCCAAGTTTTGTGAAGTTAACATTTTGTATCCTTATTAGCATATATGGAAAAGAGAGATAGAAAAAGAGAAAAAAGAATATTTAGTTTGATATCTTTAATTATGTTGTAGTTTGACTGTCTTAAACAGGCATGGACAAATGCTGCCAAAATTGTGATTGGGCGAAATGTTAAATCTTGAGCTACATAAACTTGGTTTGAAAAAAAAAAAAAAAAGGAAACAGTTGCCTTTGTTACTTGAGGATTGTTTGGACAAAAATCGGGACAACTTTGTCATGTTGGCTTTGCCATTAAGTGCAAAACGCAATCATGTAAGATCACAATTATATATATGGGATCCAACAGACACTAAGAAAAAGTGTTGTTATAAAGTGAAAGTAAAAGTTGATTTTGATCTTGAAAAAAAATATGATTTGGGAATAGTTAGATAAGTACCTTGATGTCTCCACTTTTGATCTTGGCAAGGGTCCCGACGTCAAGTACCGGGGTCTTTCCGGACAAGTTCTTTAGCTCCAAGGGTCCCATTGGAGGCCGGTCAAGGCCGAATCGAGTAGTATCACCGAGCAACAACCATGACACAATCAACAAAAAACGATCGACAAGGCGCATGGGCAGCCACTTGAGCAACCACATTGACAACCCGAAAGTTGATTTTCCCAGCATCTCTCGTGGTAGGACGTGCACCTAAAATCCATGGCAAAAAATCCAAAATCAAATAAAATCCAGTATAAGAATCGACGATATGTTAAAAATTCATCATCTCATAATATCATAACTACGTCATCCTAATATTACAAGAGCATCTATATCTGGAGAACCATAGAAATGAACAATACAAAAAAAAAAAAAAAAAAAAACCCAAGGAGGCTCCATAAAAAGATGAATATTCTTGATGGTGGATTGCGAGTTGGAGGCCTCAACTTATTGGCACTAGCTAAGGGTATGGTTGCTGCCTCCAGGGGCCATTGCTGGATTCCATTTGGGGTTTGGGGGGGGGGGGGTGGTTAAAGGGGCCTTTACAGTGGGATAAAATTAGTAGGTTCTTTGATTACGAAATAAAACTAAGGTTCTCTCACTTGATATTGCGCATGCTTGAGAATTCCAAGAAAGCGAAATATCAAGGATTTTCCATAGCACAAAAGAATCAACATTGAACTTCTTGATCAATTTTTTTAATACACAGTTGGAACTTGAACTCACGACTGAAAAAAAAAAAAGTGTTGACCACTGAAAAAAAAAGGTGTTGGGAGAAACTTTCAATTGATAAAAGTAGTTCCTTTTCATTTTCAACATGATCAAGAGAAATGAACCCCAATACCCACTCCCCCAAAACAAAGTAAATTAAATAAATCAAAGAAAACATCAATCTTTAACTTGGATTATATTCACTTTTATTACACTGCTTTTTTCTTTTCTTTTTTTTTTTTCCTTTTTCTCTGTTTATGTAAAGGTGAAAAAAATTAAAAATAAGCATGCACTCATAATTTCAGAATACCTCATCCATAAGTTTGTATGCCAATACAGCTAGGGCTATAAGCTTCCTTTCATATGTGACAGATATGAGCAAAAACATAAAAACTAAAAAGTCCTGAGAAAATCCCATGTAGGTTTTTGGCTTTGGCGTGGCTTATCTCAAATGGGAACTGACACAAAAATCTAATAAAAATGAAAATCTAAGGCGACCCAACGGAAACCCAAAAAAAAAAAAAAAAAGAATTTAAAAGAAAAGCATCTATTAAAAAAAAAGACTTAATGGATTTGCTTTGATTGACAAAAAGAGAGAGAAGGAGAGACAAAGAGAGAGAGAGAGAGAGAGAGGTTAACAAGACTAAAGTGTGCTTACTGTATCTCTGACCACAAGAGAAGGTGTAGCATTATGATTGCAGAGATCCAAACAAACCTCCATTCCTGAATTTCCACATCCAACCACCAGAACTCTTTTCCCTTTAAAAATATCACCACTTTTATACAAACTCGTGTGCATTATGGTGCCCCCAAACTCCTCCATTCCTTGAATATTGGGCACTACTGCCTCCGCATTCTCGCCGGTGGCCACGATCAGCCACCTGCACACGTACTCCGCCTCGTCCCCTCTCTTCAACCCCATCGTCCTGACGCGCCAGAACCCGAGGGTGTGATCGTACTCGGCTGACACGACGGTCTGGTTGAAGAGGGGCCTAATATTGAAACTCTTGGCGTACAATTCCAGGTAGTGGATGAACTGCTGTTTGGTGGGATATGTCGGGAGTTCTTGAGGAAAAGACATTAAGGGCAGCTCGCAGAATTGCTTGGGCAAATGGAGACGGAGACGATCGTAGGTCTTGAGCTGCCATAGCGATGCTATGCAATTGGATCTTTCTAAGACTAAGCTCGGCACGCCTTTCTGCTGCAAACATGCTGCTGCGGCCAGGCCTGACGGTCCGGCACCCACTATGATTGGCCCTGGGACGCATACACATCTCGGGGACGACTTCATCTTCGAATTGAAATATGGATCATGCGCTCTTTTGCCTTCTATTTCTCTCAAGTAGTCCATGTAAAACAACCAACTAGCTAGTAGAATTGTATCAAGAGTAGTTAAAAAAACTCTTATGGATATAACTATGAGAACTATATATACCTACTCTTTTACTATACTTCACGCATGAAAATATATATATGAGAGAGACGAAAAGTTCAGGACACCATTCGCTTCCCAAAAAAAAAAAAAGAAAAAGAAAAAACCAACGTGTTATTGATGCGAAAAAACAGGACTGATCAAATCAAATCCTCAAGCTTCAAAAGAGATAAGCCTCAAAATTGTTATCTTTTTTTTTCCCCCAAAAAAAAAAAAGAAAAAGAGATTAAGAATAGGGAAGTATCCCTTAAGAGGTGGAGTGGATTAGGAGATGTTCTTATCCACTTGTGAGAAGAATGAGTAAATATTTTTCCCCCCTTGTGAATCTGAAGTGTTTGTTCAATGCGGAAAAAACCGGAGGTAGGGGCAAAGTCTGCGGGCTAAATCAGCATTCATTCAAGAAAGGGAGAGATGGAGAGAGATAGAGAGGAGGGATAGGTATGGTGATATGTATGTCCAAATATTCCTTTTGTTCATAGGAGAGAGTACTAATGAACTTGAATTGAATTGAATTCAATTCAATCTATATATGAGAAGAAGGTTGAGCGGGTAGCGAAGAAGTAATGCAAGTGGGGCATATATATATAGTGCATGCTTTTGTGTGTGTGTTCTTTTTATATATATAGATACATACTTATTGTGTGTGTCCAGATTAAAATTTCCATATATATTAATAAATTACAAATTAAAGAATTATATATATATATGTATGTATATATATTAACCAAAAATATAGCTTTAAATCCCATCAAATAAAGTCATTCTATCTGTCATTATTAGTAGACTAATGAGGATAATTGGATGAATTAATTTTTAAGTCATATAACAACTTTACCTCTTTGGTATTAATCTCAATTAGGATAAGTTAAAAGGCATTTAGCAACAAATATGTTTTCTTTATTATACATATGGATTTGATTTAGCTACGTTATAGGCGTTCTGGTTCTCATTGGCTTAAAAGGTTGGTTAAGGTTGGCCACGGTTTAAACTTTTCTACTTGGGCCGTGATAATATGAAATTGGTATACTATCTCCACTTAATGTTAGATTATAATTTAATTATTAAGCTCTTTTAATTTTTCCTTTTTGAAATTATACGTGGAGGGGCGGAAATTAAAAATTGAGGATGTAAGCAATTTAATTGATTAAATATATTGCGCGCATGAAATTGCTTTTCTTGCAACCATAACGAACTCTTGCCTGTACTCAACTTTTTCTTCCTTTTATATTTACCGTACACTTACGAAAATGAAAGTCGATTTTCAAATTTCTTTTGGTGTTCGTGTTCTAGTTTGTAAGATTTTTCTGCAAACTCTTTACACATGGAAACGTTGGCAATCGCAGCATATAAGCTGGAATTTCAGCTTTTCAAAGGGCAATACAAGAATAACCCTAATCTAAAGGTCAATTAACAAGAAAAGAATAATCTTACAAGGTTATGAATTTGATATTAACATTAACTAACTCGATACATGTATTAAAGCGTGCCACGTCACAAGACTAACATTTTAATCGTTGACACGTATAATATTATTGAGTAATGGCAGTCCCTGATCCATATGACAACATTAGAGCCACGAAGGTGTTAGTTTTCGATATGCTGAACTAGTTTGCGTTGTTGATTTGCATATTCAAGCGAGCAGTATATGGACGATACGACCAAGAGAAAAAGCGAAAGGGAAAGAAAAAAAGAAAAAAGAAAACAAAGTGGTGGACCGGATCGGAAGATCAGCTGAGGTAGTTTGCGCATAAGAGACATCGAAATTTGAGCTAATAACACTGGTGGCAAAAGCTGGCGGTTATCATCGGACAGCCTTAAAGGCGCTAACTGACGACTGTAAACTCCTGAAAAACAAATCTCCCACCTATTTATTTTCTTTTTTCTTTTTTTTTTACCTCTTTTTTTGTTGGGGGGGGGGGGGGTGGGTTCAAGAGAAGTTCCATTACAAGAGAAACAATTACATGAGGGGCTAACAGATTCCTGTATCCTTTTAGGTCAATCGGCGGAACGATATTTTCTGCTTAATTACAATTTACAAGTCAATATAATCATATTTTTTTTGTACAAACCCTACTCCCGACCCAACTTCTTACCCATTTTTTATTGAATCCAAACCCTAATCATTATTCTTGAAAAATCGTTTCAACAACTTAAACCATCCAAGCCAATGTATTCGCTAGACCATTGGCAATTCTCCAAAAAAGATGAAATTAAATGTAATTAATTTCCCTAACAATTATTTTGATATCCTCCCTAACAATAGGAATGCTTTGACCACTTTTAGTAAGTAGCTAAAACCCGAAAAGATCAACTTACATCTTAGTTTCTATTTGTATTAAAACGTTTGATCTCTTTGGCAACACGATATAATTAAATTGTTGGTCAATAAATGCGATTCTGTTTACATAAAAATCAGGCTACACTTACAAAAATACGATATGTGTTTAATTATTCTTTTTTCATCGCAATACTCGAATTATATCAATAACTTGTTATTATAAATAAAGAATTTATGTGCCTGGAGAACAGTGATTAAGTTCAGTAGCAAAACAATAGTTCCTATTTGACAATTAACTCATCTTGGTGTTTAGGCTCTGCCACCGGTTTGTTCCGGTGGTCAGGTTTCACCAATTAGATTTTCCTTGTCATAAAAATTAATTCATCTTGGTGCATAGTAAAATTTATGTTGTGCATTTGTTTAAAAAACAATTAAAAGAAAATTAGGAATAGGGCTGAGCGATGACATCATTTGGCATTAATGGTTGTGAGTGATTGTATATCCACAAATTGCTATGATACGAATGATCGATGCTTCAACTCTCTCGACTTCATAGTGTCCACGAATTCATCGACGATTCATTCAAGTATATATCTCCGACATCAACCTTCTGTTATATTGTCTAATCGAAAGGAGTAAATATTTCATGAATCTTATGGAGTCCACGAGTCAAAGATTCAAGTCCCAATGTAAATGATCCCTGATATAGAAGTTTAATATTTATTTAACAAAGAGTTTTTATTTAATCAGTTTGACATCTTGAATATCATTTCATCACATGTAATTAAGCTTTTTTTTTTTGTGTGTGTGGAGTGTGGACATAGTAAATGGAATGTTAGGTACGAGATTTGAATTCAAGACATTTCAAGTTAACACGGTACTTATCATAATAGGAAACATGGTATTTTTTTCAAAATTAAAATAGGTATTGCATAATATAACATTTTAACCTACGAATGACGCGCGTACTGACCCAAAAGAGGGAAAAGAAGTAGGGAAAATTTACTCCAGTGCAATAAATGCAACTTGATCATTTATAGGGACTACTTGAAATGTAGAAATTATTTAATGAGAATTAATAATTCCAGCTGAAGTAGGGTGCATGAGTATATCTGAGTGGACATCTTATGACAGTATTTAAAATCAATCCAAAATGACAAGGCTATTAACCAATTTTAGAATGAGGGGGTTTTGCAACATGCATTTAGATTTGAGAGGACTTCCAAGTGTACTCCATAATACCCTCATTTGAACTCTTGGCTTCACCTTCGCCGCCGCCATCATTTCTGCCGACCCTACTGCCTGGAAAAGAGAAAACTCACCAGAGACAATGGTTTCCTTATATATCATCAAGTTAATAATTGGAAATCTCAGCAATATATACATATACATACACACACACACATATATATATATATATAGAAGTCATTGGTCTGCTGTATATTCTAGCTGGTTTTTTAACTATCGTTCTGTCGTAATGAATTTTCCCCCTTTTTTCACCTGGGGCAATATTTCTTTTTTGGGTCAAAACCTTGGGCGATATAATTTGTCTCTTTCCCTTCCAAATTGGTGAAAAACTTGCAATAGATAAGAGGTCGTATGTTAGTGATAGTATTCCTCACTGGAGGCCTATAGCTTTAGAGTTTGAATGACTATTACAGAATTAGTGAAAAATTATTATTGATCTTCTTTAAAGAAGAAAAAAATAATTGGGATTTGTGTAAACTGCAAAAGAAGGGGTTAGAGCCCCTCTAACCCTCAAGAGGAAGAACAAGTGTTGACTCGTAAATTATAAACTCAAAGTTTAATTCTCCCGTTTGATTGCCCCGGTAAATGTATTAGGACTTTTTGTCACATTACAAAATTTACAGTTTTGGAATGCATTTATTATGGTTCTCAATAGAATAAATTTTCATTTTCTAGGGGCATATATTTAGTGGTGGGAATTGGAATGGATAGTCAGGTAACTAGATAATCGAATATTGGATAGTTGGATATCGGATTGATAAATCTAGTACCCGATCAGATAAGTAAAAACTAAATATTCGATCGGATATCGGATATTTTCGGATATGGATTTTCAGATTTCTCAATTCGCATTGCTTTTTTTTCTTTTTCTTTAAAGAAATTCAAAAACCACAAGCGAAGGAAAAGCTACACAAGATTGATAAAGGTCAGACACTTCCACTTGAACCAAGAACCAAGCTTAATACAACACAAAAAAATTAAAAAAGAGCAAAAGTCTATAGACATTTGGGCTCGAGATCAGTGGCAATATAAACAAAAATAAGAGTAGTCTAAACAAGATCAACGAGATAAACATATGGGGGCTCAAGAAGTAGCCGAAATTTTTGACCCTATAATTTCTCATAATAATCGTGACAGATAAAGAGAAGAACAAGAACAAGAGCCTGCACTTGGAGATGAAGACATGGTCGATGGACCTACAGGTCCAACGTGGACAGGTCACGAGCTGCCATTGTGGTACTGCCGAAGAAGACGCGCTGCTGCGGTGTTGCTGAAGAAGACTTGCTGGTGACTGCTGTTGGCGAATAAGCTGGGGGGCTGCGTTAGGCTGGTGGGTGGTCGGCTGTGAGTTCTAGAAGAAAGAGAGAAGTTCTATTTTGATATTGTTAGGTTATGGCTCAAAGTCCAAACTCATATAAATTAAGAAAAAATTTTAATGAGAATTAAAATTCTAGTTATGGTAAGAGTTAATTATGGTAGGATTGATAGATGAGAAAATCCTTTGTCGACAAGGAAATCTCCTCTATAAATAGGACTCTTGCATTAGTTGTATAAGGGGTGCCTTAGGGTCACACCCCACGGGGTGTGGGGGTGAGAGAGAGCCTGAGAGCATCGAGAGTGTCTTATATTTGTTCTAGTCCTGTTGAGGATAGAACCATTATAAGAACTCTGTGGGGAGGGTTTAGACTTTTCTGTCCGTGCAAAAAGCCATCACCCGAGTTGCAATCCCATTATTATTGAATAGTGAAAATTATCCCAGAGGGGATCATGGAAGTAGGTAGAGGGCCGAACCACGTTTAATAGCGCGTATTCTTTTCTCGTTACATATGCTTTAATTTCGCTGCATGAGTGTGTGTCTGTGTCCTCGAACTTCCCAACAAGTGGTATCAGAGCCAGGTTGGAGGGAGGACGCTGGTTTGCACAAAAAACGAAAAAAAGAAACACCGAAGGGGAGTAAAAAAAATTTCGTTGATCTACTGGTCATGTTTGGTGGCCTTCACGGCATCCGATTGACTATCCGTTTGTTTCTGTGTTTTCGTCTCGGAGAGGAGAGTAAGCTACTAAAATTTCATGACGATCTGACGGTCAGATTGTGAGATATAAGCAGGTCAAGTTTTGTGAGTTTGTGGTCAAATAATCAAACAAAAAGTTTGACCAGCGTTGACTGAAGGGCTGCAGGGGTTTGACCACGTTGACCAAGGGTCTCCTCACTATTTTTCGACGTCTTGAGTTCGTTTTTGAGGTCCGTTTTGCCAAATTTCTTGATGTATCGTGGGTGAGCTTTGAAATTGGGTAAAACAATGAAGTGGTGATGAAATTTTGCTAAAGTCTTTGAAGCATTGTGCGAGCAAATACATTTAGCCAACTAGTGAACAAACTTCTAGAGGAGTGAAGTTTGGATGAGTAGACTAGTTGAAGAAGGTTCGATTCAAGGGAGGAGTCACGCGAAGAGAGTCTACGTGGCTGAACAATCAGAGTCCTGGCCAGACGACTGATAAGAAATGCTACTGCTGGAAGAGAAGACCACGTCCGAGATGCCTTGTGTTGAGGGAGGACGCAAACAACCTTAAGAGGTCGAGGTTAGACGGAACGAAGAGGGATGTTAAGCATGACTTCAAAAACCTGCAAGGATGTGTTGGTAGCTGTTGCCGTGAAGATTGTTGTCAAGCGAGGGCTTCAGCATGAAGACTGTGAAGAGGTTTCAGTTGCGACAAAAAAGCTTCAGACTTTTCACAAAGGGAGGAATTTGTTGGATTATGGCTCAAAGTCCAAGCCCATACAAATTAGGAAAGAATTTTAATGAGAATTAAAATTCTAGTTATGGTAAGAGTCCTAATTATGGTAGGGTTGATAAATGAGGAAATCTTTTGTCTTGGAGGACAAGGAAATCTCCTCTATAAATAGGACTCTTGCATTAGTTGTACAAGGGGTGCCTTAGGGTCACACCCCATGGGGTGTGGGGGTGAGAGAGAGCCTGAGAGCGTCGAGAGTGTCTTATATTCGTTCTAGTCCTGTTGAGGATAGAACCCTTATAAGAACTCTGTGAGGGAGGGTTTAGACTTTTCTGTCCGTGCAAAAAGTCATCACCCGAGTTGCTATCCCATTATTATTGAATAGTGGAAATTATCGCAGAGGGGATCGTGGACGTAGGCAGAGGGCCGAACCACGTTTAATAGAGCGTATTCTTTTCTCGTTACATATGCTTTAATTCCACTGCATGAGTGTGTGTCTGTGTCCTAGAATTTCCCAACAGATATGTTAGGGATTGGCAGATTTGGGGTAGCTAATAAGTTTATTTGTTTAAATTTTTTTAATTTATTTAAAAAAATTCGGATACCCGATATCCGATTTCGGGTAGAAAAATAGTATCCGAAATTCGATCCAAAAATCCGAAAAAAAATATCGGATGTCGGATTGAATTATCCGAAATCCAAAAACCTTACAATTATTTGTCCCATCCGTTCGAATACATATACAGATACAGATACAAGTTCATATACGGCACAGATATTCTCACCCTTACATATTTTCTATCTACTTTTGTAGGGCATAATTTCCATTATAAGACTATTAGTTCAACCCTCGAGCAACAAACGAGAAAGAAAACATAATATAAAATTTGATTAATGTTAATGGCCTTTAAAGCAAATCAACAACATTGGTTGAGAGTCATGTCGCGCTTTTTTCCTGTGTTGTTATTCTCTTCATACTTAGAGACCTCTTATGAACTCTATAGGGCATGTTAATTTATATATATAATAAATATTTGTAGTTAAGGTGTTTGTAACAATTTAAATCTAATTATTGTCCTGTCATCACATTAAATTTAATCAAGTGATCAAAAATAGTTAAATCGGTGATGATAGTAGTAATGAACCTAAACCAATATCATTATAAAGTGCATACAAATTTCAAAAAGAATCCATGTAAAAGGGCATTAACAGTATTAATTATACAAATATTTGTACCAATATGAATTGGCCAATGGGTTTCGCATTAAGTTGTTGCACTGTTTAGCTTTGATATGCAGCATCAGGATATTTAGAGTTAATGTTGGATGCCACCTTATGCCACAAATCAACAGCTGGTTAGTACTGAAATGACTAGTGTGTTTCCAATCATTGGGCAAAATTTTCAAGAAACAGACTGCAATGACAAGTATCATCATTGCGTAAAGCTCTCTTAAAACCAATGTAAACATGCACAAAGAGGGGTGTTGTTTCCCTCCTCTCTTTTCTTTTCATCTACTTGCTACCTTTCTTCTGCTCCCCTAGGACCATTTTTGCATAGGCCACAGTGTTATTGATCGTTAAAAAGATTTCCCCAGTCGAGTATGTCAGATACAGTTAAAAGGCCTTTTGTTTTAGCAAAGAACACATTTCCTCATTTATAAGAGGGTTCTTGAAATCAATCCAACATTCTCTGATCACTTTAATTATTATATAGCACTATTTAATTTGTATCATTTTTTTCAATTACTATACATGAATAATTCACAACTATTAGATGATATTTGTATATTATAATGTTATGATCGTAGATTCCTTCTAATCTTGTTCGAATTTTCAAGAACCCTCTCCTTTCAAGTGTTATTATTCGAATTCGACCAAATGCGCCACATGTAAATGTCTAGTCATCCTTGCTTTTTTGGCCTTTTAGAGAGCAATAAATTTTGAATTCATGACTCATTTCAAGAATTTTGCAGAAGGAGTGCTTCTTGAAAAGTGGTGTTGCAACAGAAGATCCATTACAACTTCATGCCATGGTGACAGAAATTGGAGCATTGAAGAGTTTGATTATATTATGATTAAATAGATTCCTGATTCTCGCTTTTAATTTTGTCTTTAGAAATCCATAGAGTGGCTTTGAACTCCTTGCAATTGTAAATAAAAATACTAGCACAATAAGAAAATTAAATTAACTCTTACACATATGACACATCTCTATTATATACTAAAAGCCAATGGAGGGGCAATTTTGTCAAAAAGCAACATTTGTAGCTTGCACTAAGCAATAAGCCACTTGTAACAAGATTTGTAGTTCATATCTTATTTTTGAATTGCCCTTAATGAAATTTAGAGCACAAAAATACATCAACAATGTTTTGTCAAAAGTATTAGGCTTTTTTAAGAGGACAAACTTGTTTATCTTATTCGGATTTTTTAAAATTTTAAGAAAGGCATAATTATTTTACATTACAATCATGCGAGGACATTTATTGTTATTATTATTATTATTATTATTATTATTATTACTACCACTACTACTACTACTACTACTACTAATATTATTATTATTATTATTATTATTATTATTATTATTATTATTATTATAGTCATATATATATTTTTTCTCTTTGTTCCTTGTTATTACTCTGAACTTTGGCAATATTGATAGTTGATAAAGTTGAGTAGTTTTATATTTTATATGTAATTTTAGTTAGTAGCCAGTGAATGGGCAATTTTGTGAAAAAGCAACATTTGTAGCTTGCACTAAGCAATAACCACTTGTACCAAGCTTTAGCAAATTTATACATCTTATTTTATTCCTGAAATGCCCTTAATGGAATTTAGAACACACAAATATAGCAAAAAATTTTTGGCCATTGTATTAGGCTTTTTTTTTTTTAGAAAAAAAAATTTCTTCATATTTTTTAGATATTTTTCTATTTTAAAGAAAGGCATAATTGTTTTACATTACAATCTTGCAAGGCATAATTGAACCAGTATAGAGTTCATATATAGTAATTGTAGTCATATCTCAATTTTATAGGTGTCCTATATATGGGCTAATGGCTTATTGATGTGGAGTTCAACTCTAGCAAATTAGTTGACACCTTGTCTTTTACAAGTGATCCCTAGGTCACGACCTACAAGAATTATAAAAAAAACTAATTCTAAATTATGAGTCCTGAAATGTGTGGCACCCAATTCCTTAAGAAAGTTGCAACTTCTTTGCATTTGTGAATTACAAAAAACGGAAACCTTCTAGTAAGGGAAACTTATAAAGAAAGATGGCAAACATATGTAGATCCATCTTAGGTCAAACTAGACTGACAAGTAAGGTTGGAGTGTTTATACATCCATGGCACTTGTGGAATTGAAATTTATGAAATTCATTTGTGTTTTGGTCAATAGAAACATGGACATTGAAGGAAATGTTTTACAATCATCAAATTCTGGTCCATATTAACCTAAAAAGAAAATCACAAAACAAAGACAAACATGACCAACAAAAAAGAAAAGCATGAATGCACCAGTCCAGGTACATCAAACAGACATAGTCAAACAAAGAAAAGAAAAGTGAACTATTGGGATTGTATATCCTAAAGACCACTTGTATATGGATATTGAACAACATATTCAATCATTGTTTATATTTATGAGCATTTCTTACATATATTATCTCTGGTATATATGTGTAATATATTGTGTAAGGTCCAATAATGTAATCCATTGACTTGGGTGCGTAATGAGATTGGACGCATAATAGATCCAAGTCCAGTTTTGTATATATTATGAAGATGTCCATAGCTAAATAGTAGTGTTGAGCATTCTACCGGGATATGGCTATAGTGGACGCGTCTCCCAATAGGGGTGATCTAACTGGGTTATTGAAGGATCTTTTCGGATTTCACTTCTAGTGCGTGTATCACACATTGGACAAGACCATCGTGAGTATGTCTTCTGGAACTGTGCCTCCATATAGAGGACAAGATACTCACTACTTCCGAGTGGCTGATGCTTTTAATCTTGAGCATGTGTGAATGACCTAATGAAGTTAGGATGCAACACTTTGATATGCCATAAGGAGAGGTCTTGAATGGTAAAATTGCCTATCTCGTACTTTAGGTGTTGTATTCTAATAAATCAAGACATGCATGTATAACAATAGAGTTTATATGCCCCCTTGGATTTGTCTTATTGATCATCATAAACCTAGATCTAGTGATATCACCTTTCAAGGGTATATCGGTCATTTAGTTTATGGGTCGCTCCTCAGATCAAAAGATCTATGACTAGGTGGTGATCGCTCATTGGACTAAAGATTCTAAGGTTTCAGATGTAGTCTTGGAGGTGATGGTAACTTTTGACCAACCTTGACTACGGGTGGACATAGAGGGGTATTTTGGTCATTTTTCTCAGTTAGTTAAAGACAGTGGTTACTCGATGTTACCGGTTTCTGCTTAGCCAGTAATTATCCATAGGGTACGGCTTTGGTCTTTTTAATGGAAAAAGACCGAGGTAAAAAATGGTCTTGATGTCGCCAAAGTGGTGGCAAGGGCATTTTGGTCATTTTGGGAGCTAAAGGTAATTATATCTTTTGGTCTCTTCACTAGTCATATTTTCAATGGATGTAATTAATTAAGATCATCTAATTATGTGGATGCTTTATTGAGACGTAAATTTAATTTGAGAAGGGAAAAAGATTTTATCTAAGTTTTTTCTTATTAAATTTATAGACATTTCAATAGAACAAGCGGGACCCATAGAATTAGATATTATGCAGTAGAAGAGAGAAAGGAATATCTTGGATATTTTATCTATAACATATTCCATTTCTAGAAAGAGTATAGTTGAAAATTTCATTATTTCTAGAACTTTACCCAATTAGGATTGTCGTACATTATATGGTGAGCTTACAATATTACTTACTTGAGTCTCTTTGCCTTTTAAAAAAATGGGTGCAGGAATTTTCACCTAGCACACCAAAAACACACACTACTCCATAGATCTTCAATTATGGCTCTCCTAAATGCTTGCCCCCTATATAGCATCACATATTCTAGCTTTGGAAAGGTGATCGTAGTGAAGAAGACTAAATAAAAGGCTATTTGGTGGAGATTTCACAAAGTAAAGAGACCATCTACTTGCATCTTCAACTCTTTGAAAGTATATCACATCATCTTCTTGCTTATATGTTCAATCATGTTGTGCTCATGTGTGCAAATAGCTTTTTATTGCTTATTCCGCCACTATATTAGATATATCTTTTAATAATTTTTTAAAAGCATAATGATCTATGAGCAATGGTGTAGCAATCCCGACCCTAACACAAATTACCACTAAGAGGAACTACATTGTCAACTTTAAAGATGCAAAGTTGATTACACATAAAGCTTGTACCATCACCAAAACCCATTGGAAATATAGGAGTGATCGCTACAAATAGATCTACCGTTAAATAGGAGTAAAACATGCCACTAGCCTAGTGGGATAGGCAATTATCCCAAACTATAAAGACCATAAGAATCGCCTCAATCTTGCATGAGAAATTCATATGCGCAAGTAATGGTGTATACCAACTTAACGAAGGCCCGTGCCAAGAAAATCAACATTTGAATGGTCTGAACTCTTTTACTTGTAATGAGCCTGAAGCCAATAAGGTAGGAACCAAGACAACAAGCAACCTCACAATAACACTACCACAAGCAGTGAAGACGAAAGTAAACAAAATTCCAAGGGTGAATGACTCAATAACGGACAATGAAAGAGATCATAACAGATTCAATATGGCTGTATTACTTATTATTGTCAAAATTAGATCATTGATATCATTCAGGAAGATATGGTGGCAAAGAATTCAAAATAGATTAGAACACATAAAAAGTATGGTCAAATCTAGCATCAATTTGAGCAAATAAAAAGAGACTGAGCCCGCAACGAGCAAAAAAAGTGAAGTGCTAACATTAACGAGGATTTAAAGCTGAAGGTGTTGGCTTGGTAGGAAGAAGTAAAAAAGCCTCAACACAAGTACAAAAAGAGAAAAGCATGTAAAATCTATGACATAAAGAAAGGAAAGGAGAAAGAAGGGAGGATGGCAAGTCTAGTTAGTACATAGCAAAGCAGAGAAACAACAGATTTCTCAAATGAAAGAAAAACAACTCCAAAAGAGTCCATTGGTATAGTTGAAGTTTATGCACTTCAACGATTAAGAGACTTTTTAATATTGATATTCAACAAACAAAACAAAAGAAAAGAAAAAAACTTTGCAAAAAAGTTGCTACATGAGTTGTTTGGTAACAAAACTAAGTTTGGACTAGACTAAAACAAAGTTTTGAATAACTGGCTATTTTACTACCTTTTTTCTCAAACTATTTTTTTGTAAAAAATATGAATAGCTTGCTTTTAATTTTATAGATACGAAAGTATCTTTTATTAGTTATAATAATTATAATATATATGCACATACGCACGCCACACAAACACACAATATAAACTTCCATACACATACCACACAAAAACATATTACACATAAACATGTGCTCAACACAAATACACACATACGCTACATATACTACACATTCTACACATATACAGACATAAATACACTACAAACACTAAACACCACGCTTACATTACACAACAACCTACACATACTATACACAAATATTACATACACACAGTTTAAACATCACTTGATTTTCGTCCTTTTTTCATTATTTTAAATTAAAGAACACTTTAAACAACAATTGTAATCAAACATATTTCAAGCTGCTTTTTCTATCCGATAGTTCTTTTATTTTCTTTTACCAAGTAGTAAGATAACTTTTCATAATCACAAGTTTGAGTTCAACACTTTTCCAAATAGAAGCATCAGATTTCAAAAGTAATGCCAAATAGACTCTAAGTTCACTAATGCATTGTTATTGAGGCTTCTCATAAAAAATAAGAACCTATGAGAACTTGTATTAGAGTTTGAATATAATCTAACTTGGCAAAGTTGTCTTTTAATTAATCTAACCTTTGAGTGTAAAGAAGCTTTGTAATTAAGCTTGTCTTTGAGCCTAAACATGCATTCAATTTTTCGAAAATGTTCTATTCACCTGAAAAGTAACTTATTCTAAGTGCTGAAAACATTAAGGGAAAGAGAATATTATGACTCTTGAAAGAAATCCTCGCAATGTATTAGGAAGGAGTTTGTCGTGTCTTGATTCTGAATATGAACTTTCTGAATATGAAATCCAATTATCTAAGCAACACTTAGAGGCTAAACCCAGACCATAAATTAAGGACCTCCATATATCAATCACTTAAGTAGAAACATAAAATGAGATATAGCTAGGAGGAACATACCTTGTACAGCATAAGCACACTCTCAATAAGAGATAAGTATATTAAGCATGACGTTAAGTTTCCCGATGTGTAACATATATAAAGCTGTTTCTCCACACATTATTATCATGAAATATAGATATAAGGCCTTAATTAATCATGCAAATAAAAAAATTTAAATAAAGTCTAATTAAGTACGTACTTAATATTAGACTCAAAAAGCATCAATTGTTGAGATTTTTTATTAGATTGAATCTTGTCTTAGATCTAAAAGGTAATTAAGCATATTTAAGCTCATAATTCCAACCGTGCTACATCAAATGAACATGTCTTGCCAATAGAAAATAGTCCAAAGACGTCTAATTAATGTTAATCGATGGATTTGACGTATCATGCTACCATTATGAAGTGGGAAGCAACATTTAAGAGAATGTCGGAGTTGTTTAATGATCATTAATGACCGACCAAATTCAGATGTAATCTTCCACCGATAGGATAAAGTCAATAATTTTTTACTGTTGTAAACAAGTCTTGTTGCTCATTGTAAGAAAAAAAAAAAAAACCATATTTTGTCGAGGATCATCACCAAAATGAAACCTCATCTTAGACCCTCACACAAAGAAATTTTGGATTTAAGACAAAAAATTTAGTCTCAAAATAGATTTGAGATGGAAGTTTTTCATCTCAAAAACTCTCGTCTCAAATTTTGAGACGAAAAATTTTCCGCCTCAAATTTCCGTCTCAAATATGTATTAACTTATTAGAAAATTTTGTCTAACTTTTTTGTCTCAAATCCGTCTCAATTTGAAATAGAAAATTCTTGTCTCAAATCCACCAATTTCTAGTAGTGCCTTTGGATTGACTTGT
Organism: Cordia subcordata; assembly: GCA_028554755.1. Lineage (NCBI taxonomy): Eukaryota > Viridiplantae > Streptophyta > Magnoliopsida > Boraginales > Cordiaceae > Cordia > Cordia subcordata. Next base: position 9,484,847 of record JAPTOF010000001.1, read on the forward strand.
AATGATTTAAAACAAATTTAAGTTTTATTTTAAAAAAATTCAACATTAAGTAATTACTTATCTGAATAGAAGTTTTATTACAAAAAATAAGTGTTTGCATTTTTGTTAAAATAGTTTGGAGAGTAAATTATATTGTCAAGGGGAATATTAAAGACATTAAAACAGTATATCAGTTAACATACAATATAAACATTAATTATTTATTTAGTTTCAAAATATATTATTCAATTAGTATTATTAATTTATCACAAATATGACATAAGTACATAGGTTATTAAATGAACTACGATGATAAAGAAAATTGTAAATACAATTTAGGAACAAAATTATAAATGTATGGGTAAAATGTAAATGTTTTGGTCAGACTTACTTTTTTTTAATTTCTTCAAAAGCTTTTAAAGCTATAAAAAGGAAAGTTAGAGTTGAAGAGCTATTCTTTAAAGAAATAACTAAGAGCCAGTTTGGATTGGCTCTAAAAAATTTACATTATTTTTGTAATAATTATTTAATTTTATTTCTAAAAAAGTTAAAATTCTAGAAAGATCTCAAATATATTTTTTTTTTCAGAAGTCAAATTTTTTAACTTATAAAAAAACACTTTATTAAAAGTTGTGAAAAAAATTAAAAAAACCAATCCAAATCAGCACACATGCTTACACATTTAAAGTGGACTTTAAGCTACTTTGACTTTCTTAAGCCAATCACCCAAAAGTAAACAAGACTACAAATAACTCTACGGTTTACGAATTTAAAGTGGACTTTAAGCTCGCAGAGAGTGTGTTCCACTAAGAAATCTACATTTTGACATTAATTATAAGGTTTTAGTGGATAATCAACTATGTATTAATTACCCAATATACATAAGTCCTCCTTAATCAGAAAGAAACCCGTCGGCTAAATGACAATTATTTTTGTTACGTGCGCGCTTACACAGTAATTCACAATATCACGTGTTAAAGCTGCCCATAATTGTAATGATGTAAGTTAATCCACTTTGATCAAGCACTACTGGTAGCACATTAGCATATTTTAATAGATAATTAGTAACTCTTCAATAATAATTACCTCTAAGAAATCAGGCGACGCATGCGCACATTTTTAGTTCTTTGACCTACCAAAAAAGTTGCTCTACAAGATTTTGCTTTGGGTTTGACAATCTCTTGCGTTTTACTCTGATTTGACAGAAATAACCGACAGCATTAGAGGATTCTCATATATTATTATATATACATTGCCTCACTAGTCATCTTTGCTACATGGAGCTTTCTTATAAATGGCATATGGGCTTGCTTTAACAAAAAGCTAGCACTTTTAATGAGAAAATTATTTTTTTTCTACATATGTTTAAATTGATTTCTTAAAAAAGTTAAAACTATTTAAAAAAGCTCACGTTGGATTCTTTTGAAAAATTAAAATTTGAACTTTTTCAAAAAAAAAATTATTTTTTTGTTAAAAATTACTTTCGAATCCTATATAAATTAATCAAATCCTCATTACATTAAGTGGGTCACGTGGGAACACAAATGCAAAGTACCTCACTTGGAAGTATTTAATAAAGTGTTTTGCACTAAGCATGTAGAATTTAGAATGGTATCAAGTGAAAGAAAAGCTAAGGGTTGGTAATGTACGTCAGAAATTTAACAATTGCAATAGACTTCAGTGTGAAGCTAAGTTTCGAAAAGTCCAAAATGTCATTAGTCTAAAACCGTGGCTTATAGGCGAGACAAAATACAAGACAACTATGTTAAACTTCATTGTAATATAGTAACATGTACTTCAATTCAATGAATGTCTTGTTAGCTTCACACTTGCGCTTTCTCCAATGGTAGTACTTTCCTACTTGGATTCAAATAAAATTTTCTTATGGAAGAAAAGTTTGACAACGGTGGCAACTATTATTGTTAATCATTTGTTGACTTGTATAATCAAAAAGTAATGAGCTACTAACCGAAACCACTTTAGGCGCGCGCACACTTCTACTTGATCGGTTTTTGTTGTGTTCCATGCCTTTAGCTATAATAATCCTAGTTTAGTATCTAGATTCTTTCGTGGTCCAGGGTTTATCACTTTTATGAGTACCTAAGAAGTAAAGGATAGTGTTTTATGTTACTCTTTTACTATTTGTACTATTTTATGTGGTCAGAATTCATGTATTAATTATTAAATTTTTATGTAGATAATAAAAAGTTATATTATATAAAAAAGATTGAAGAAATGATACTGATACTCAAAAGTCAAATACCCTACATGTGATTGTTGCATATGTACCTTATAGCTACTTTGTTCCGGCTTTAGGCTCCTTTGAATTGATTTTTTTTTTTAAATCTCTTTTGAGATTTAAATTTCTAATTTCTTCGATAAAAAGCTGGAATTATTTTTTAATTTTAATTTCTTTTGAAATCAATCTAAATATTTGTTGCAAAAAAATATTTTTTTAATTTTTCTATTAAAAACCGATCTAAACTACCCTTTTTACTTGGCAACTTTACTATGGACCTGTTTGAATTGACTTTTTTTGGGGAAAAAGTATTTTTTTCTCTGAAAAAGTTATATTATATTTGCAATAACTACTTGATTTGACTTTCAAAAAAGCTGAAATTCTGAAAAAAGCTCAAATACAGCTTTTTGTAGAAGCCAGAATTTTCAGCTTCTTAAAAAAAATTATTTTTCAAAAACTGTTAAAAAAAGCGCTTCTTAAAAAGCCAATCCGAACGAGCCCTATGTATTCATGGAAACCACAACCAACCTAACCTACCAGCCCCACCCCTCCCCCCTCCCCCCTCCCCCCCCCCTCCAAACAAACACACCCAAAGACACCCACATCCCCACCAAAAATATATCACACAAATATGTATACTTCCTCCTTTTCTTCTCTCAAAATAGTATTTGTACGTTAATGGGAAGTTTATGAAACTCTAATGGATTATCTTTCTTGAGTTACGTGCACGACTTTTAGGAGCCTGTTAAGCATTGAGGTTCAACAGTTAAAAAAAAAAACAAGTGTGTAAAATGTTTGGTTATGAACAGCATTAAATTTTGAAAAACTCAAAATAGAATTTTAGAAAAGCATCATCAACTAAATGGTTTGGAAGAGAATAAATATGTACACACAAAATATCTCGAATCTAGCTCAATGAATGCGGGGGATCAGCCTTCGCATCAAAGATAAAACACAAAAGGAAAAAGAAGAAAATCTCGCACTGTACATTAAAATCTTTTGCGCGGACCCATTTCTTCTAAACTACTATCTTCATGTGATTCTTCTTCATGATTGATGATTAATTATTGCTGTGTAATGTGATTCCTGGGAGAGAATTTTAATTGCTGACCTTTTGATTAATATATGTTTTTAATCACCTTTTTTTCTTTTTTTTTTCTTTTTTGCCATTATCTATATACATGGAGAACTGTGAAAGTTTCATATCATCTAATGATTACCAACCTCTAATTAAAATAAGCTCAAATAAGAGCTTTTTATTGTGTGTGTGTTCTTTTCTTTTTTTTTTCTTTTTCTAAATAACATGCAGAATGGCACTTTTTATCATCGTCATGTGGACAATGATGTATCTATTTGATAAAGACATACTTAAATTTATACGATGAGAAGATAGAGAAAAATAATTCAATTAATTTCTTTTCAAAGATTTTGAGGCTGCAACATAAAGTTTTGCTTAACTTCAAAGAACTAATAAATGAAAGTTTTATAAGAATCATACTTCCACTTCCTTTTTGGTGACACTAGATGCACAAAAAGTAAGAGTGGGCATCATGTCCTCCATTGGCCAATTCTTTTAATCTTCCTTTTAATTTAAATTTCCTCCTTCCTTTTTTTAGTTTCAATATTGCACCACTGATGAAACTTAATTTATGTCCTAAGCACTTTGGCTGTAAGTTTGATTTGACAATGGGGACACTACTTTCGGGTTACATAAAGCACATTTGTCCAAATCTCTCTGCATCAACCCAAGATGGTGAATGATATTTTATGTATCAAGCCTCCACTTATATTATATAATTTTCCTTTTTATCAGTTTGATAAAGAATTAGATTTAATTTGTCGATATGGAAATACTTCTAGATACAGTATTATTCACTTTATCTTTATAAATAAATATTCTTCTTAATTATTCTCAAAGTACAAAAGAAAGATAACATATACAACCCAATCATTTTATAAGTGGGCGAAGTTTGGTTTATAGAACTTCTTTTCTTTTCTTTGGTATCTTATATTATAATCTATCCAACTAATATGCAACAGATGTAGCAAAATAACTAGCTTGTTTCTTTGGTTTATATCATTCATTCTTTTTATATATCGCTTGGGGCATCTCCCAATAAATGTGTTACATTCGGCGTATGAAGACAGCTTTTTCAATGTTATGGACACATCAAGTGAACTACATGGTATATGTAGGTATTGCAGTCCGGATCCGCATCTGAATTTTCTCTTAGTAAAGTTTCCTCCGAATAATTTAAAAGTACTTTGTAGACTTTTGGATTTAAATGAATAAATTCACACCATCCAACTTTTATTTTGTAAAAAGGAAATTGTTTTTCTTTCCTATTTTCCCCCCAATCATAGGCCTTCTTTCATGCCTATTGTCTTTTGTTTCATCTTTAAATACTCGGCAGAAAAATTAAAAAGCAACTGTAGAGCACGATAAATTTAATAAAAGTAAGATACGGAACTATAATATATAAATAACTTATTGTTTTTGAAAAAATGTAAATAATGAAAAAACTAAAAAAAGAAAAATTCAACATCAATGGAAAAAAAAATAAAGAAGATAATTAAATCTGTACAAAAAATTAACTCTCAAATCTGTTAAATTGAGGATCAATCTCAATTATCTCGAAAGTTCAATGACATATTCTCTCATGAAACAAATTTTTTAATCAGGGCACTTGCAAAGCATGCCCCTTATCGTATAAAAAATAAAATGACAATACGTGAAGGAAGGCCTGTGATTTGGCGAAAAATAGAAAAGGAACACAATTGCCTTTTTTTTAAGTCATTGGTCAAAATATTAGTTGGATGGTACAGATTTATCTATTTAAATCGATGAGTCTACAAAACACCTCCTAGTTATTCAGAGAAAACTTTATTAGGAAAATATCCAAATCTAGTGCAGTTCTCATTAAGCGAATGGGGATAATTTTTTTCAGACCGTACATTCATTCACTAGCTAGATAAAGTAAAACTTGGTATAATATATTCTTGTACCTGAAAAAGTTATAAATTAAATATATTATATAAGGAGTTATTTTTTTGGGATCCTATATTTTTAATATGGTATTACAAAATGTGGCCCTTGATGTTGTCTTTGCCTTTCACATGTCGAACAATTTAGACTAGATTTAACAGCGGCTACGGAAAGCTGAACAAAAATGAACGGGAAAAATTTTTAATTTTTCTAAATTATAATTATCCAAGTTCAAATAAGTACTAAATCGTCTCAAATTACATGAAGTCCTTCTGCAAAAAAAAATTTAAAATTTAAAAATAAAAGATTTGATTCTCGGGTGGAATAAAAGAGTCAGCAGATTTTGCAACCAAAGTCCAAATTCGAAAATTTGAACCTGAAAAAACTTAAACATAATTGAATCAAGTAAAATTCAAAAAAATAAAAATAGAATATTCCCACCCCTACATCTACATATTACCCATTTCTTACCTATTAGTTTAGTTAACTATAATTGCATTTTTAATTCTTCAATCTTGATGTTAGTGCCTTGCAACTCATGTAGTGTTGTTTATCGTACATTTAAGTACGTGTGAGCCATCTCTTCCCTAGACACATAGTTGACCATGATTGCATTTTTCGTCCTTCAATCCTGATTTTCAGTCGGTCATAATTCATCAATCATTCAGATAGAAAAAATTGAGCTTACTATATAAAAATTTTAAATTACTCCTCTTTGGGTATTAATTGATTTTAGCATGAAATCTGTTGTTCTTAACCATACTCGTCCACGATAACCTTATCACATCATTCATCTTTGTCATGCTGTGTGCAATTAATCTAACTCTATGGGGAACAAGTTTTTAGGGATGGCTTTGATGCTTGTTGCACACATTTGTACTTAATTGATTAGTACTGTGATTTTCAGAAAGATTTGGAAAACATTAAGTGCGAATATTGGGCCAAGACAAAAGATAAGGCTTTTAGGCATTTGATTAATTTATTAGTAATTGTACTGGGACAACTTAAAAACCGTTGTTTATACTGGGCCAAGCCCAATGAAAGCGGCTGATTGCTCACTAGTGCTCCATATGATCAAACATGTTCGGTGCTTTCTTGCATGGTTGATGGTAGTCTCTTGAACCAATGATGTATTTTTGCCACTTGTCTTACAGTATAATGGTATGTTACTTGCCTTCTATGCAAAAAGTTTTAAAATCAATTCTCTTTGTATTCAATATTTGGCTGTTGTCGGGCTTTTCTGATTAAACGCATTACCAATTAGAGTAGAGCACACTATAAAGCGTGATGGGTTGCAAAGGTCTTTATCAAAAACTAATAATTGATTTTCATGGAACTTTTAGCCTAGTAGTGAAGCCATAAACAATTAGAGTTGTTTTGACCATTGCAATTTCATACAGGTCGCAATTATAACAGTTAGATACTAATAACGCTTTTCTACATTAGAAGCTAATAGAGAAAGTTTTCATGAATCAACCACCGGGCTTCTCTGATAAATCAAAAGATGGACATGATTGTTGCCTATTGAAGTCATTATATGGCTTAAAACAGGCAAATCATGCCTGGTTCACTGCACTGCAAAGCTTTATCCTCTCCCTTGGCTTTATCACTTCTACATGTTTGTTAGTTGACAAATTTGCTTAAAGAACTACATTTTACACCTTCGACTTCTAAGTGATAATATTGGGGCTATGTATCTAACGTGCAAAGCATGTTTTCCATTTGTGAATAAAACATCTTTCAATTGACTATCACCTCGTGCAAGAGAAAGTGTTGAATGGGTTTCTTACGGGACTGTATACCGTATATCCTAAATATTACATACTTACCTAATATTATGCACCTCACAATAGCATGTTCACAATTTTTATACTATATGTTAACAACCTTTAATTATTTGCAAAGCGCATGTTATATATTTAAAATTTTAACACTTTATGTTCAAATCTTTTAAGTTGTTCAAAATTTAAACACCCAATACTCTTATATTAAGCTTTATATCATATGTTTACAAAAACAAATCTTATAAGATATGTTCACAATATATAAATAATATGTTCACAACTTGTAAATGATATGTTCATAATTTGTGAATGATTTTGGAGCTTTCCGTCGAATGTGTTACTGGTATCCGATCGACAATCGGATTGTTGCGTTATGTTCGTTAGTGTGAGGAGAGTGGACTCGTTAAATTTTATATTGATCACAGTCAGATTGTGATATTTATTGAACGGTGTACTATGCACATTTGAGTATATCATTCTTTGGGTACATAGTATAATTTGCAGTTTCTTACCATTCAACATGTTTTAACAACTAATCAAATTGCTAATGTCCTAACGAAACCATTACCCAAGGCGCGTTTTGAAGATTTACTATCTATGATGAGTGTTGTGGATACAAACGCCATCTTGCGGGGCATATTAAAGGAGACTTCCAAGTGTTACCGGGTCCTACAAAGTCTAACATCTTGAGTTGAGTAAGGGCTAACCTTGTATATTTATCCTTTATAAATTCTTGTAATTTTGGGCTTTTATCCCGTGTTGTAATCTATAAATCTTGAATCTTGTCAATGATCATCAATATGATACATCTTTTGCATTGCCCAACTAAGTCTTTATACTTGGTGTGTACGTATTCGAAATTAAATTGGGAAAAAGATTGATGAGTAAATTAATTGGGTCAAATATATGTTGAATATGGGGATGAGGATTTAGGATTGATAAGTCTTATGATGTACTGGGAAGAGATACCACAGGATTATCATGTTTGGTTGTGCTCATTTGGATACTTATAAGCATTTAAAATAAAAGCAATTCTCATCAATTTTTTGTAAAAGCGTATATACATGAACTTGTTGGGATTGGCTTTTGTTTTTAGGGAACATTGTATTTTTACTGAACAAAACACACGTCTTTCCAATAAGTATTTGGTTTCATTTTAAAAAAATTATAACTCTAAGAAAAATTCAAATTCTATTTTTTAACAGAAGTATTTTAACTTTTAAAAGAATACTTTTTAAATAAAAACAACCCCAGGGCCGGAGCTAGCAAAACTCCAACAATTTTATTTTTACATGTTGTATTTATTTAAAGAGCAAAAAAGGAAAAAAAAAAAACAATACTTTGGCCCACCCTAAATTTTTTTGTTAGTAGGTAAATATTCCAAAGCATGACATTAATACAATGACAAAGAGTAATTTTTCTGAATACTTATCTTAATATTTCTTTCTTTTATATTTTGGTTTTAGAACTTTGAATTTTTGTTATGATGTTTTAGTAAGTTCTTTAGTTATTTAAAATAGATAATTTAGTGGTCAAATTTTGTAAGAAATATGTAATTTTAGTGGATAAAAATTCAGTAATGCTTAATTTATTTATCTTTTAGTTTGGTAATTTATTTAAATTTTCTATGTATGAAGAATTTATTTTGGGTGTACAATTTATTAACTAATGTCAGATTTTTTTTATAAAAATGTATATATTTTAATTTAAAAAACTCCTTTTTAATACATTTTCGGAGTAGTTTTTTTATCAAGATCAAAATCTAAAAAAAAGACTTTGGCCATTTTGTATAAGTCGATCCAAATGAACCCTTCGACCCTTTAACAATATTTTCAAAGGGTAAACATGATATTAAACATATGCCTAATCACCCTAACTTTCTAAAACATAACATAATTTTCTATATGAAAAAAGAAACTGTTGTCACATTCATATAAACGTAACAATAGACTTTTTTTATTTAAGCAAGTCCAACTTCAATATAAACTGAGTCAATTTACTTTCTTTTACATATTTCACCTTTTTTAATTTTTGACTAAGAGTGTTTTTGAAAAAAAGTTATATTATTTTTGTAATAATTATCTGATTTGATTTCCAAAAAAGTTAGAACTCTAAAAAAAACTCAAATACAATTTTTTTAGAAATCAGAATTTTTAACTTCTCAAAAAAAGTTATTTTTTCCAAAACTGTAAAAATTGCTTTTAATAAAACCAATCCAAACGGACCCTATATAATATTATATTTTATCATAATTAAAATAGCTAAAATCGTTAATATTCTTAATAAAGTTTCAGCCCTAACTTTTAAATTTCTAACTCCGCCATGAGCAAACTTTATAAACACCAAAAATAAGCATTGCTCCGACAAAAAAAAAAAAAAAAGCATTGCCTATTAACCTTAAATGAATCTGACACTGACAGGATAGTGTCACCAAACGCAATTAAAAGCCATCATTTAAACCACATAAATTATGGTTATTATAACAATTAAGCTGCATATCTTCCCTGATGTAACTCGCCTATCTACCATAATTATCATCCCCATAGTTTTTGGGGAAGTAATCGTACACTAAAAACGCCAAGCTACCCACTTGGAATAAATCATCTTTTGATAATAACATACAACTGCCCTAGTCAATTGACGTGTTAAGGAATGGTTTTACTTTTTGACGAGCTAGGTGAAGTTGATTCTAGTTTATGACAAATGTATCTATGTAAGTTTATAAAATAAAGAATGAGAATTTATACTATTATATATAACAGATTTTGTTATATATAATGTTGCTAAGTAGCACTGTCAATTTTATGCCACGTGTATACTGCCACATTTAATTGTTTAAAATAACTTTCTATTGTATCTATTCTCCAAATTAATATATGGGCATCACAAGTCCCTTGTCTAAACTATGCAATCAACTAAATTATTTATTTGTTATTCAATTCAATTTTTTCCCTTTTCCTATACTCAAAAATCTTTTTTTTTTTCTTCTTCATATATTATTTACACTTAATCACTAGCCTAAAATCATGATTAAATCATTGTTTTGGTATTATATTTAAGCTCCAACATTCCAATCTCACTTATAACAGCACAGATTCGCTTCTTTTTTTTAGATAATCGTAGTTTGATCAATTTTTTTATCACCATAGTTTTTTTGTAATTCCAGATTATGATATCTTGCAAATTTCAAAATTGTGCATATGTAAGGAAATCACATTATGTGTATTATTATTGTTTAATCTATTAAAAATAGTTTATATAATTTGTTTGAAACATTTAAATGAATAAAAAACTAAATCTTTTTAATATATCAACCTACATATGTCACATCCCATACAATCGCACAAGTGACATACTAGTATCGTTATATATCACTGCTTTTCTCCACTGTCCTTCTTTATATAGAAAAACTTTTACTACATACATTTAATATTATGTGAATTCTTATCATATATAAATAAAGATCAGTAAGTACATAAAGGATGATTTAAAATATTATTCGAACAATAATCACCTTTGGCCCATTTTTGGTATGCTTCCATACGGGGATCCTATTACTTCTTCTTGACTCATCGGATTTACTACAAGTTTTGGTCCCACTAATCTTCTTTGCATAAGGTATGAAGTAAGAGAGATCCAGTTGTCCTTTCGTACAGCAAATTAATTGAAAGTTAACATTGATTTTCTTGCACGAAATTAATATATCGAACGGGGGTTGAAAGAACGATGTACTCATTCAAACATCAGGGATCTGATACGCTAAGAATGTAGGTAGACCATTAAGCTCTGAAATTTGAAATTGACATTGTTGTATGACTCCTCTCACACTTTAAGATTATATTACATCTATCATGAAATTATAACTTTCATGTGCGGTGGCACGCTTGCGAGAGTAGAAATTTTGAATTCCAAACCTTAACAAATTACCAACCATCATTTTATTACTCTACCCAACTCTAGAAGGCAAAGTAAAAAATATTATACAAAAACCAATGCAATTCTGAATTATTTAAGACTGGGATGCCGCTAAGATAGATTTTTTTGATTGATGCATTAGCACCACCTTGTTATCATGAAGGTGAATATTCCAAACAATCACAGAAAAGAGTACCTGAGAAAACGACTAATACTCTTAAGTTTGAATAGAGGCAAAACAAGACTGGGTTTTGGATGTAACCAGTCCATTTAATTTGAGAGATCAAGTAGGTTTATTAACTAGAACATTAATTTCAAACTAGTAAGGCCCCATGCGATTAGTTTTCCATTAATTATTATTGGGTATGATGTTTTAACTCTAATTAAAGAGTAAAATGCATTTAACTCTGGTGTTTTGCCAAAGTCATTAAACTCTTTATAGTTTCAAAACTCGTTAATATCCCTTATACTATAAAATATGTCGCGAATAGCCCCTTATGCTATAAAGAATATTATGCAATTGCTACAAAAATTGGAGGCTTTTTTGCAATATTTTTTAATAAACGGGGGGTATTAGTGAATTTAAGACAGAGAATTTTATGCAACTTTGACAAAATAAAGGAAAATAAATTACATTTTACCCCTAATTAAAAGCGCTCATCGAAATTAAGTAAAAATTCAATCATATTACACAACGCTAAAACCATCACTGTCGACTCTAACTTTATGATTCACTTACTAACTGTTCTAATTTGTTGAGAAATTATATTACCAACAAATTTTTGGCAGAAACATATCGCTTTGTTTTTGTATATAAAAATGCATTCCATAAATTAAATATGAAAGCAAGTACAAAAAGTGTTTATTCCACACAGCAATCAGACAGACATTATTACATAAAATCTGAACCGTTTAGTTTCTAAACTATGATACCTATCTAAAAAATTTAAATTTATAGAGAGGATATTAATTCATTTATTTGTGCTTAGCAAAAGTCTTATATGTTTGAATTCAATTGCTAGTCTCCTGACATGGTAGATAATAGGCTTGATCCTCCAAGGAACATTCAAATCAAACGAGCTGATAGTGTGTATATTTCACCATCTCCAGTGCGTTTAAAAGCATGAAACAAGAGACAATCACATGAATTCGTAATAGCTAATTAAAGAATTTTTAGCAAGTATAGCGTCTTTGGTCAGAGATATTTTCTTATAATTATGCCAAGGTTGTACGATAACTCTGCAAAACGTTCTAACATAACTACTCCTTAGGCAAAAGATATTCTCATCAAATGATCTCTTTATTTATTGCGAAAGAACCATTTGCGTATCTCATATCGATTATGACAAATTTCCATATTCAGGTTTCGAATTTAAAAATTAAGCTGTTCGAATTCTAATTAAGACTTTGCACATGTGTTTACACCAAATAAATGAAGATATTAGTAGGAGTGATTTGAATTCACCCAAATTACTAACAAGTTTAAAAACCCTAAATTTATACAATTTAGTTAAGAAGTTTATTAGTTTTATAATAGCCCGTTTCCATAGTGTCCAGGAAAGTTAATGCATTGAACTTCAACAAAAGAACAAAAAGTTATCATCTCTGTGGCACTTCTCTTTTATCTCACTTGAGTATTATTATCTTTAATTCAATTCCTAAACCTTAAACTCTAAACTTTTTTTTTTCTGATTTAAAAAAGGACAAAGGCCAATTACATGCAACTTACTTGTATTCTAAACTCTTTAAACTAATATTGATTTAAGTTAATCATAACTTGTACTCAAATGGTGGCCTCATCATTAATGTGATATAAAGCTAGATGTAATAACAAAATATTGTGTTTGGTATTATTAAGAGCTTAGTAAAATGGAATCAAGAGATGAAGTAAATATTGAACATAAAGCATGTCTGTCATTTAATTTCTTTATTGCTGAAATAGCTTTTTTTATTACTATACTAAACTAATAGAAGGCCATATAATTAATTCTAAAATGTTACGTGGCAGTTATTATTATATAATTCAAATCAAACTTATTAGTCTAGGTCACTAATTTTGAGAAACTAGTTGTTATAACTTATGCTGCTCACTGAAACCCCACAATAAGGTACCAATTTGTTAGGTTTTAGCGCCGGCTACAAAAATGTAGGTAATAGGTAACGGTAAATGCTATCGGTATGAGCGTCATTTTTTTTAAATTACCACCTATATAAAATTTTAGAAAAAGAAATCATGCCATATTTCATCTACAGTTTGGATTTTGAATCTTTTTATTATAACATTCTATAATTACACTATCCACCAACTAAGCTAAAAGTATATTCATTATTTGTCTCATATAAATACCAAAACCCCTGCTTATACAGTAAAATTGCTGTCTATTCTTAATTATTTTATAGTGAAATTATTGTTTATTCTTCTTATTATTATTATTATTATTTTTGGTAGTTCACTCTCTTCAAAGCCGAAGCTATTCCAGTCAACCTTGGCATTTCTTATGTAAAAAACCAATCTTAATAAACGTACCACTCTATGTGTCTGATTAATAAAGTAGATCTACTATAATTCTTGTGAACGAGATTATAGACCCCGGAATTTAACACTTTGGGCAAGTCCAAACCTGTCCATATAAATTCCTTGTGATCACAAATAAAAAGAAACAAATAAATTGAATAAATTAAGAAAAAGATGGCATACTCTCTCAACTCCCACCCCTCCTATCCCCTAATAAATATGGTTGTTGTTGGTTGTTTAAATTGAAGGATAGAAAAGTCCAAGATATTATGAGCCATCCCAATTCGGTATTAGATTTCCTCAGTGGACACTGACAAACAATTTTAAAATCATTTCTTCTTTTGCATTGCCTTTTGCAATCTCCATCATTAATTTCCGTCTCTCTACCCCACAACTCCTATGTACACTTGGCTTAATTTGCATTCAATATGAGTAAGCCAGAGACAGTTGAAGTAATTAATTAAACTATTTCCTTTGAGTATATATTCAATTATAAATACTGCATCAACTCACCATTACATTCTCCAACCCATTCTCTTAAGCTTTGGTTTCAGTGCATTCTCAAAATCTTATTATTCTTCATAGCATATAAGTTTGCACACAAGCATTACTTTGTGGAAGATCTGCAGCAATGGAGTTCTGGCTCCTCCATGTTTGCACACTTCTTTCTGTGAGTACAAAATTCAACAAATCAACCCCACAGAGAGTCTGTTTGGCTCTGCTCATTTTACAACTTATAAGCTTCTAAAAAAAAGTAATTTTTAAAAAAAAGTAATCTCTCACATATTGTTTATTATTTACAGCTTATAAGTCCCAAGTAAGCTTAGGCAAACAGGCTGAAAGATATATGCGTCATTTCTTTATGGTGTGTTATTTTTTAGTGCTCAAGTATTTTTTTTCCTTTTCTAATTCCTTTTTTTCCTTTTTTTTTTTTCTGTGATTAGGTTGCACTTCTGGCTTGCCATGCAGCTTTGCCTGGTGAGGTTTACTGGAACACGGTGCTGCCCAACACTCCTATGCCTAAAGCAGTCAAAGATCTCATACAGCCAGCTGGTACGTAGGCCAGAAAGCTTTTCTCTAGTTTCTGTAGGCTTAATTGTTATAGTGGAGTCATAAAGATATCAAACTAATTAACTAAATATAAATTATTTAATAGTTTAAATTTTTATATCAAATGATCCTTTAATTTAAAATAATACTCGAGCTTTATTAAATGGTAACGGGTTCAGGTCTCGCCATTTTAATCCCATTTGCAAAATACATAATTCGACTGCCTAGCTTGGACGCTAAAGGACATGTTAAAGACATTAAAGTACACATTATTTAGCTGTTTAATTAAAATTGTAGAATAAATATATAGTCACTTAAAAAAGGGAAATATGTCTATTTTAATACTTGAAACTGAAGCTTCTATTATTGTATGATATTAAACTGAAGCTACTATTACTAATTAATTTTAAGAGAAACCAAATATTTCCTATGATAGTATGATATTAAGTTGGTGTTGTTCTTAGTTTAACTTGTTCTTTCTTTTCTGATACAACGAAAGTTACGTCGTTTTACTGAGAAACCTCTTCGTGTTTTATCACTTTTAATGTCAAACCAAGTCAAAAGCCTCCGTCTTGTTTTCGTTTTACATTTTATAGGGACAGGGGAACATAATAGTGTTATGAAGAATCACCAAAAATCCTTCAGTTTAGGTCCCAGTTCATATTTGTTTCTGTGTAATATTGCATATGTTAAAAAAATTCATGCTACATGAAATTAGGTTAAAAAAATCCAGAAAATTGGAAGAATCTAATATTGAAAATAAAAGCACCTAAAAGCAACCCCAATTACTTTTTATAAAAAATACTTATAAGCACCCAAATTGACACTCTCCAAGTAATTAATAATATCCAATTTCTTGACATTATGCAGAATGGGCAGAAGACAAAAGCACTTCAGTTTCTGTGGGCAAGGGCGGAGTCAATGTTAATACAGGGAAAGTAAAGCCAGGCGGTGGAACCAACGTGCATGTCGGAGGCAAGGGCGGCGTCGGTGTTAGCGCCGGAAAGCCTGGAGAAGGAACCAATGTCGGTGTCAGAAAAGGCGGAGTAACAGTGAGAGCACGCCCCAAGGGGAAGCCTGTCTACGTGGGAGTAAAACCAGGCCCTGACCCCTTCATCTACAAGTACGCTGCCAATGAAAATCAGCTCCACGATAATCCCAACGTAGCTGTATTTTTCTTGGAAAAGGATCTTCATCAAGGAACAAAGATGAACTTGCGCTTCACCAAAAGCTCAAGTCAGGCAACTTTCCTACCTCGCCAGATTGCTGACAAGATTCCATTCTCGTCAAGCAAAATAGACCACATTTTCGATCAGTTCTCAGTGAAACCTGATTCCACCGAAGCCGAAATCATCAAGAAAACGATCAAAGAGTGCGAGGAGCCTGGAATCGTCGGAGAAGAGAAATATTGCGCAACATCTCTGGAATCGATGGTAGACTACAGCACCTCCAAGCTCGGGAACAATGTCCAGGCAGTCTCGACAGATGCACATCAAGATACTCATCTGCAAGAGTACAGCATTTCAGGAGTGAAAAACATGGCCGATGACAAAGCTGTGGTGTGCCACAGACAAAACTACGCATATGCAGTGTTCTATTGCCACAAAACACGCACCACGGACGCATACATGGTTTCCTTACAAGGTGCTGATGGGACCAAAGCCGAAGCAGTAGCAGTTTGCCATAAAGATACATCAGCCTGGAACCCAAAGCACTTGGCTTTCCAGGTGCTCAAGGTCAAGCCTGGAACTGTTCCTGTCTGCCATTTCCTGCCTGAGGATCACATCGTTTGGGTCCCTAAGTAGATTTTTACGAGAAAAATGGTTGAATAAATTTCACTGGTCTTATTAGTTTTATGTCGTTTTTGGTGTATAATAACTTGAAGTTTAGACATCATATGTGCTGTATTATGCAGATGTCGTTGGTTTAGGAGCGTGGAACATTTTACACCTTGTGGAAGCTGCATAGATGCGGCTTCTATGTCCATGCCATATCTCTCTGTCTATGTATCATAATTTGATAAGCAATGTATACCACTTGGATGTTGGTCAACATTGGTGGAAACTTTATCGGATGCAATTTGGTGTCGTTAAACGCAATAAATATAAATACACGAATTTCCTCCCTGTAGACTTAAATTTTTACTAGAGGTAGTAATTAATCATGGTATAGTCATTGGTTCTCGTACCTAGCTATTAAACAAATATTAAAACTATTTAAATATAAGACTTTTTAAATAAGGTAATAAGTCTATAATTATAATTTAGATGACTAACTGGAGATGTAAATGCACATGCAACATGCGGGGGATGTCACATGTTAATTTTGTATTTAATGCAATTTCCATATAAAGGTTTAATTGCAAAATTAAACAGCTGATACATACCTCCCACCTGTAATATTTATTAAAATTCTATTATCTTCCCTGGTACCAAAACCATCTCATTATTCTTTTATATAATTTTTTCAGTACAATAATCCACCTCAACCTCGTTCATTTTGTGGACAGTGTTAACGGAATTGAGAAAATGACCTTTTTGCCTTTAGGCTCTTTCTTTCTTTTTTTTTTTTTTTCTTTCTTTTAAGTAAGTAATCAATTCATTCCACTTTAAAAAAAAAAAAAAAAAAGGAAGAAGAAAAGAAAAATGTAGAGAGACAACATACAATACAAACAATCTGTTCCCCATACCCGCAACCATATTAACTCTCCACTTTATATACAAAAGGCGATCTACAAGTGTTCCTGTATCTTACTTTGGTGACAAATCTTAGTCCTAATATCGACAACAATCATTTGGAAAAGTTGGTCCTCACACAGAAAACGGAACCTTGCATGAATTCTACAGTTCCAGCAAAATATAATTAAACATGTGTTGAGTGCAAGACAAACTAAATCTTTGTTCAATCCCTTCCGGTTACAGCATCTACCAGAGGCCTCCATTTTCTACTTTCTCTCTTTTTTTCTTCATTCTTCTTTCTTCTTCATTCTTGACAGAGACCCACACACAGTGGCAGAGCGAGGACTTTAGGATCAGCAGGAGCATTTATTTAAGTACAATTTTTTTATATAAATTATGAAAACTTAATATTAAAAATATATATTTTATCATACCCAAAAAAAAAGAGATAAATAAATAACTATAGTCATTATAAATTTAAAAATATGTTTCAAAATAGTCATCAGCAGACTTCAGATTTTGAAATTGTTGAGTAATTAAATTATTATCAATGCTAAAAATACTTTATTTTTACATAAGTGATAACTCAAAAACTTTAAGGCATAACCTAGATTTACTAGTAGATATTCAATTTGGTCTCCACGTCAAGTTGTTTGAGTAACTCTGTGTATTATTTGAATATTCGTTGCATTAGATCTAGAAAAAATTATTCCTTAAAAGTCTATTTTATTTTTATTGAAAATTATCGATCATATTAATTAATGCCCTATTTGAGAAAAATAATGACTTATAAATACAATTCAAATTGAAAAAAAAAATTTAAACATAATACACAAATTAAAATAATAGTTTATACATAAAAATTGAAAACTTTTAATTAATATTACTATGAGGTAACTATTATCTTAAGAATTAATAATTGAATAATTGAAAAAAAATTATCACTTGACTTCACTTTTATTTCATGTTGTAAAGGGGAGAAGCACACCATTGGTGCTTTAATAAATTATACTCAGACAATGAAAATATGAAAAGTAAAGCAAGAACAAAAAAGCTAAAAAAAGGAAAATTTTGTTTTGAGAAAATATGTGAAATAAAGTTAGCAGAGGGAGTCATTAATTATAAAAAAAATTCTAGATCAATATTAAAAATAAAAAAATGGATGACCTATATTTGATACCCCTCACATAATTTAGAGTGTGACAGTAATGAATATAAGTAGGTGACATCTTTTATTTTAAAGACTTTTTTCAATTTTAATAGAGTAAAATTTTCTTTTCAAAAATAGAAGAGGGTGCCAATGACAACCCTCAATATTACGTGGCTCTCCTATGCCCACGGACACACATCACACCCACACATCCATGGACATCCACTTGTGCGCACACACATTCACACATTCCACGCCACATTTGCAGTAGTTCTTCACTGTTCAATCGTACATTGCTTCTGACGCGCCACCCCGGCCGACCGCCCCCCTCCCCCCGCCCAAAAAAAAAGAGAAAAAGAAAGAAAAACTCATTTTGCTTACTAGTTCTTAATATTGATAATTAAATAAATTAATATTCCTTTACATGTTTAAATTTTTAAATGAGATAATAACTTTAAATAGTATTAGAGTCTTCTTAACTTTTAAACTCATTTTAAAATATTAAAAACTGTCAAATACAATACTTAAAAACAAATTATGTTCTCACATAAATTTTTAGATAAAGTGACAAATCCACACTTAATGTGTGCTCGAAATGCAAATTAAGGATTGTAGTATCACTCGCTTCTAATTTCAATTGCTGAAAACAAATGGTACATTAAGTGTTAAGAGTCATTCATAGTGAAAACAAAAGACACTCAACAAACTCACAAAGGAATGATAACTTAGGCTCTGTTTGGCCTAGTTGTGTAATTTTAGCTGTTGAACTGTTGAGCTTTTAGTAGTAGAGTTTTGGGTAGAAGTGTTGTTGAATAAAAGTGGTCGACTGTTTGATCCGGTACTTTAGAAATTAAAATTTTATTGTTTTGAAGGTAATATTAAACTTTAAAAAATATAATATAGTATTTTTGAAAAAAAATAAAAATAAATAATTTTTTATATGACATAAAAATAGTTTTTCAAAAGCTTTTTCCGAGAAGCTCCAATTTGAAGCATTTGATTTTTCAGCTTCTTTCAACTTCAGCTTCTATATAAAAGCTTTTCTAAAATGGGCTAAACAAGTTAATTTTAACTTTTAAACTCACAAAAAATACTTTTAAATCTTCAAAAGTTGGGCCAAACAAACTCTTAAGCCATTAGTAATATTAAATAAGAGGAGATAAGCTTTTGCCATAAAACTCTCACACGTTGAAATGAATTTGAAGAGAAGTTATTTTATTCTGTAGAATAGGCCCACAAAACAATTAACTTGGCCATGAGTACTCAATTAAAGGAGCTAAAAGGACAAAATATAATTAAGCAGCTATTACTATGGAAACCAAAGAAAAAAAGGCCAAGGATAAGCTATTTGCATTTAACAATTAAAAAAACATCGTGAAAAAGACTCGGTCAAAGCCGGTGCTGTAATTTAACAGTCCCACTCAACTCCAACTTTCGTTCTCCTCACTATGCTAAGCTGATGACGAAAATTTCAAACTTGCTAACATTCAACTATTTGTGAATTAATTTGCAGCTTGGTCCTCCATATTAATATGATTCAACTCAATTTCTTCTTCTAGAACTCTTCTCTAGTAAAATAATAATGCAACTCGACATGTTGAGTCCTTGCATAAAAAATTGAATTCTCTGCCAAACGTATTGCGGACATGTGATTTGGGGTTTTTTTGATTGGGTTGGAGGGAGAGGAGGGTTTTAATGGGTTAAGTTTCAAAAAGACTTATTTGATTTGCTTATTTATGTAAAAGCCGAGCCACGTGTATTTCGTGTGTTTATTCTGTTAAAAATTTGATGGAAAATAGAATAGGAAACAATGGTGTCTCTTTTTTTTTTGTAAGATGAGGGATCAAAATATCCCATTTAAAAGATTAAAAAAATCAAAAAATCTTTGACAATGAACATAAGGGACCAACAAGGTAATTTACCCAAACCATAAAAAAATAATAATAATAATAGTAATAAAATAGAATTAAATCATTCCATAAAATAATAAAAGTGCCTTTCAACCTAAGATTTATTTGATTAAAAATTGATGTCATGATCATAGAGGAAGAAAAATAGAACTAAAATCTCATGAGAGAGTCTAAGATACACGATAGAATTCTTTGGGAAAATGCATGACATTCTCTCATTTCTTTATTTAAATGTATAACCCATACCATGGGATTAATAGATAGATCAAGTGGTTGAGACTATCACTCTCAGACGTGAAATCTTAAGTTCAATCCCATGGGAGTGGGGGTTTAACAAAAAAAAATGTGTAACCTATATTATTCCGTAATTTGATCTAATACAAATGTATGAATGATGATTTTACTTACTTATTTAACCAAAAAAAATCCAAACAATTTAAATATAAAACCTATCTAAATAGGTGTTTTCCTAAAAAAAAAGAAAGAAAAAATCACTTAATTCTTTTCAGAAGTTAAAAGTTCTAAATTTCTCAAAGAAGACTGAACAACAATAGAAGACATTGCAGTCTCCAGAGACATAGGATTGCAGGAGAAAAGGTTAAATTGGTCCAAATAAATGCATATCCATGGAGATAAGCGGTGGATCGAGTAGTAACCCTCGTATCCTATCTATGTAATATAAAAGCCTAATAAATTTGTTGGTTCTCAGCTTGTTTTTGTGTGTGTTTGCAAACTTCCAACTGCTTATTTAATGAAGGCATTAATTAATTTCACCACAAGAAGATGTTATTCTTTGCCTCTGCCAAATATCAAACGCCTTCCTTCTTATCTGATGTTGTGTGCTCTCCTCGTGCATTTCGTCTTACGGCCTGTTTGGATTGGTTTTTCTTACAAAAAAATATTTATTTTTTCTAAAAAAAATTTACTCTTTTTACAATAATTATTTGACTTGACTTCCAAAAAAAGTTAAAACTCTGAAAAAAACTCATTTACAGTTTTTTCCAAAAGTTAGAATTTTTAAATTCTCAAAAACACTTTTTTCAAAAGTTATTAAAAATTATTTTAAAAAAAAGCCAATCCAAACAAACCCTTAGTCATTGTTGCCATAAATGTGTGATGAACCACAGTTGAGAGGCAATCAATAAATTGCTTCTCATCATCAAATTTAGATGGTGTTGTGTGTGTTTTGCGTCCTTTTTTTTTTTTTTTTGGGTTTTGTTTTTTTTTTTGGGGGCTTTACGTACGTGGATTTGCTTCTAAGGCTCCCCATGCCTATAAATAATCCACCACGGTCTCTTCACTGTACATGCAAGTCGATCTTAGTGTTTGTTTCCAACTCTTTAACATCTAAAAAGTAAAAATACTACTTGTCATATATAGAGAGATGAGGTTCTGTCATATCTTCACATTCCTCTTGGTGAGTGTTAAAGTTCACTTTCATCTTTCATCAACTTTTACAC
Organism: Cordia subcordata; assembly: GCA_028554755.1. Taxonomy (NCBI): domain Eukaryota; kingdom Viridiplantae; phylum Streptophyta; class Magnoliopsida; order Boraginales; family Cordiaceae; genus Cordia; species Cordia subcordata. Next base: position 9,506,513 of record JAPTOF010000001.1, read on the forward strand.
ATTGATCATGAATTAATGTGGATTTTTATATCAGTGTATCTGTCTGTTATTTGCTAGTGAATTAGCTAATGAGATTTTTCATCAACTTTTACATATTGATCATATTATAATATGCATGTTTATATATATGTGTGTGTGTGTGTGTGTATATGTATATGTGTGTCCGTGTGTGTGTTGGTGAAGCCAATGATCCTAAATTTACTTTCAGCTTACGGTAGCTGCAAGCCATGCAGCTCTGCCTTCGGAGGTTTATTGGAAGGCCATGCTGCCAAAGACTCCCATGCCAAAAGTTGTCAAGGAGCTTCTTCCCTTTGGTTGGTTTTGACTTATTCACAACATTTCTTTTACTTAATCATATCCTTCCACATGCTAATAGTAAACATGTTATTTTCTTTTCCTTCTATGGAGATGCCATTCAAATTATTTGGCCCCTTCTTCTTTGGTAAGGCTTCATTAAAAGCCAAATCTTTTTTGTTTTACTAAATAAGAATTCGTACCTCAAAGGAAAAATGAAATATCACTGAGATAATATATATTTATAATACTCCATTTATTCACAGGACATAACACTAATTATCATTCTTCTAATTGTTAGGAAGCAATCAAACTATATAGATGTGTTTGGTTGGGATTATTATTATACTAGCGCCCTTAACATCATCCACGAGATACCAATTAGCCAGCCAAAAACACCATGTACAGAATAATAGCCGGATAGAAAGAGATCTTTCTGGATGGTTTAGAGAAAACTCATCTAATCAATCTAATTAACACTTCTCTATGTATCAACTTTGGCAACTTTGGCAATAATGATTGTATCTTCTATCTCGTTTTAGAAATAAGAATGACTAAAAAAATGAACGAAATAATATTTACGAAAACAACCATATAATTATAATCTTTAAAATGGGACCGGAAAAAGTCACGTTGCTATATTGGTGAAATGAGATAATTAAAGATGCTTGACGCCTCTGCAGAATGGAAACAAGAAAAGAGCACATCTGGTGTTGGACATGGTGGAAGCAACACCGACGATGGAAAGTGGCAAGGCAGTGGCGGAGGCAGCGTGAGTGTGTCGCACCCCGGCGGAGGCGTGTCCGTGAGAACAGGCTACCAATGGAGCTGGCCAGGACAACCAATATATGTTGGAGTATCACCCCAACCGTTCACATACGCCTATGCAGCTACTGAGAATCAATTGCACAACAATCCCAACAACACTGCTATATTCTTCTTGGAGAAGGACCTTCACCAAGGCACAAACATGAACTTGCACTTCATTACAAGCTCCAAAGAAGCGAAATTCTTGCCTCGCCGCGTTGCTGATTCGATCCCTTTCTCCTCTACTAAAATGCCAGAGATATTGAACAAGTTCTCGGTAGATGCTAACTCAAAGGCAGCAGAGGCGATGAAGCAGACAATTAAAGAGTGCGAGGACTCTGGGATTAAAGGAGAAGAGAAGTACTGTGCCACTAGCTTAGAGTCCATGGTGGATTTCACAACCTCAAAGCTAGGCAAGAATGTAGAAGCAATTTCAACAGAAGTGGAAGAGGAAACTCCATTGCAGAAGTATGAGTTCAGAGGAATCGAGAAGATGCAGGCAAGTGAGAAAGCAGTGGTGTGCCACAGGCAAAACTATCCATATGCAGTGTTTTATTGTCACAAAACACAGAGCATCAAAGCATATGTGGTGTCCTTGGTGGGTTCAGATGCAGATGGAACCAAAGTTAACGCTGTGGCAGTGTGCCATAAGGATACATCAGCCTGGAACCCAAAACACTTGGCTTTTCAGGTGCTTCAGGTTAAACCAGGAACTGTTCCCATCTGCCATTTCTTACCTGAAGATCACCTTGTTTGGCTTCCAAAGTAGCTCTCCTTACCTGTTGATATGATGCTGTCTGTCGAATAAAAATAACTTGCATCTCTATTTGTAGAATAATACAATAATACTTGAAATCTTGCTTGTACAAGGCACATGTTATTATCCATATTTGAATATGCTATCTGTTAGTACTTGTTTTACTTTAATTTTAAATCATGCATAATCATTTAGAGCACTAAGAGAATCATATTTATCTTCCAAGAATATAATAATATAAATGCACAAAATTATTTGCGGCCAGGATGCTATAAAACCATGCATGCATCACGCATCAAAATTCATTAACATTTACCATTCCTCGCCCCAGAAAAAGGAAAATTATTATTTCAACATTCTCCAGGGCTGATATGGCAAGTTATATTGTATTCTCAATGTTGATGTGTTGCATTTATGATGCCATAAATGCATGCATGCATCACGCGACAAAATTCAGTTGTATTTACTATCCCACAATAAGAATTGATGTATCAACATTCTAAAGAGCTGATACAGCATGTTATAATACATGTGTCTAGCTCTCGAGTCATCTCTGATTTTAGTATATATATAGACGTAGATAGATAGATAGATAATGTTTATTTTCCTAACTCTTCGTTTTAAAATCCCTAAGCAATTACTGAAATGGTTGACAAACATCAAGAAACAAAAAAGGGGAAAAACTCGATCCGAACATTTATGATCGATTTGAATATACAACTTAGAAATTCTATAGATGTTAGAATAGAGATGGTTAGCTTATCATGTAAAATTTTGCCCCAAAAGGACATGGTTACTCTCAAACTGGATTGCATTTTGTTGTCCCATCTATATGGCCAGGTCAAAAGTAATGTTACATTAAGTAAAATGATTTTATACATTCAATAATCAAAACGTTAAACACAATCCTAAAACTTTCACTGCCTTCAAAGCGCAGTCGCAATAAAAAGTAGCAAGAGAAACCATTCCACAAGGGTCAGATAATCTCTTCATCAATCAGACCTTTAGCAAAATCTGTGGACATCAGCAGGGAAAGTTGCAACCCTTCTTCACCTTTAACTCCTATAACAGAGTATTTTTGCAACACCTTGTTCCTTCAATCAGTTTCTCTTGTTTCAATTTTTCTGTAGCAGAACAGAATGTGTGGCGGAAATTAAGGAGAAATCCCCTCGATGCCGTAGGGATCTCCAAGATATCAATGGCAAATAAACCATCCAGAAATCAAATCCCATGTATATGCATACCAGTTTGGAACCTCCCTGCGCCAACAACATGCAAAATGTGCTTTAAATGACTTCACCATATCTGACCTGATAACGTATCCGGAACAAAACTCCAGCAGTCTTGCCAACTGGAACAGTAATCACACTGCAATCAGGCTCCATAAAAAAGCAGCCACCTAACCATGCAGCAAGAAGTGATTTCTGTCTCCCCCATCCTCACACAAATAATCTCAACTAATATAGTTTTTTACTAAAGCCTACTCTTCCCGCCCAACACATGAGACACTGTAATGTGCATGATACTAATTCGAGGTATATCAGGTCAGATTTGCTTTTGCAGGGAACAGCCTGCTCTCCTCCTCCAGAAAAAATTATAGCAGAACATGGCAGTTACCTTATCTACTTCCTTGCTTACCAAGTCCCAGTTTCCATCACAGTGCCACTTCTATACGCTCCCCTCAGTCCTCCCCTCCTGTTGCTACCTCCAGAACGTCATTCCCCAGATACTGTGCTTATTAATCTGTCTCACCATCTCTAAGACCTAAGCTTCTTGATAAACTGCCACAGGAGCTGACACCAACATACTTTAGGACCATAGAGCCACACCAAACTGCCATCCAAATTCTCAATGTCCCATTTTACTTCCTCACAATATAACCAGTCCAACGTTTCCACTCCTGCTGTTTGCGTCTGTAGTATCACATCCCAGATTGTGGAAGTGTTAATCTATTTTACCACCACAAACATCTTAGCTTCTTCATGAAAAGCTATCATGCTTGAGGAGTCAACCACTATCAAGAATGAGCATTATCACGCTTGAGTCAACCACCATCAGTCATAAAGCCAATAGACCGGGAGCTTCCCGTCAAAATATTTAATTATAACCCCTTCAAGGTCCAAAACTGCTGGAACAGTTGACTACAAGTTTCCTAGAGTTCCTGTCACAAGAAGCATACTTTAACCAATTAGTCTTCTCCAACAAAACACCGTGGAAGATCTCAGTATTGAAAGGAAGGAGATAGTTCAATCACCAACAAAAATACCTGAATGAACTTTCTTTGTCAGCAGAAGAATCATCACTTGCAATACTGATCAACCAGCTCTTGTCAACTGATGCCGGCATCTGCTTGAAAAGGAATTAAAAAATTAATAATACTAGAGCTTCATATAGGAAGAATCCAACGGGTAAACAGATGTCTATGTTAATGACCAAGCAATTTGACGAAGCAATTGATAAAAGAATTACAAAGATAGTACTTGAGATTTGAGAATGAATTAGCACGACATCAACATAACCCAACTTGAGAAATAAGCACGGACATAAATTTTACATGTAAGATATCCAAAACTAAGAGCAAAACAATCCAGATTTTGAATACTAGTGGAATATCTGAAACTCCTTTCATTATTGACCAAGATCATAGTGTAAGTCATAATTACAAACACCAACTTTCCTGACGTGTTAGACTCCTCAAACATGCCCAACACCTTACCAACAAGAATAAGAAACAAAGTTCTCATACAGAGGGCGCTACTCGAACCTAGATAGAGTGCTAAATTTCACATTTTTCCTACAAAAGGCTGGTTAAAGGAAACGTTTCATCAGCATGTGTGAATTATTGAATGCGCAATGCGGTGTCTTCCTGAGGTGGTATAAGTAGAACTATTTCAACAAGTGAACATATATGAATCTGCGGTATATATATTTCTTTGCATAATGTCATCTCATATCTTGATTATAAGAGTAATGCCACATCTGCTTCGCTCCCAAGGTGAAATTTAAACAGACTAATCAGCACACTTTTCTTTACTGTATCAGTTACTATAGATAGTATATATCTTACGTAGGGCAACTCCTTGTCCTGAAACATTGTGTTTCAAGTTAGTGTACTGGTATGCAAACTAAACATAGCAGAACTGTTGTCTGAAGGTTTACAAGCAAACAAGCCTCAATCATCCAACTTTTGATGCTTCTCGAGAACTTCCAGCTATCAAGGTAACTAAAATGTGCACAAATTCACAAGATACAGAACTTGCAAGGGAAGTGAATCAAGGTTCTGAATGAGCTGCAAAGCATACCAGTAGTTGTGCCTTAGAATAGTTCCTGATCATGACTTGTTAAGCAATGAAATAAACCAAACAGAAGTCAGCTTAGACTCTTGTTCGACATTTGCACTTGAAGATCAAGAGCCAACTTGCCCATGTCCAACTTTCATAAATTCTGATAAAGCACCTTCTGCATGTACTTGCAGTAGTTCCTCAGTTCAACAACAGCAACATCAACATAAATTTCCAGACCCACCATCAACTCAAGCAACAACAGCACAGATATAAGACTGCAAAACAGACTATCATCAGAATTCAAAATATTGCCGAAATATCAGAAATTACAGAAAAAATGTCTGATAATGTTCACAACGTTACCATAAGTCCCCAACACTGGTCTCAGAAATTGGTCTCCACTAAAGAAGATAAAACATCATTTATAAGAACTCATCATTGTGCAATTATCTTTATTCAGCAGCGAAAGGCTCCAATGACCCCCATGTTTTCCCGACCTTCAGCTTGACATGTAAGGGAACTAAGAGAAAATGCCAAGGAAAGGAATCCCATGATGATCAACTCAAAAAGAAAAAAAAGAAGCATTTAATCAATGAGAAAGAAGATACAAAAATAGAAGAGAGAAAATATCCAAAGGAAAGATACATCACATAATACAGAAAATATTAGGTAACACAAGAAAAGTAGCTTACAAAGAGACTATTTCATGTGAACACTTGATGCATCTTACCAAGAAGTGAGGCAGCATTTTCCATGCTTGTTTTCAGAAGCAAAGCAGCTTCCCTTACAATAGAAGGATCAGCTTCCAGTACTAACTCATCATGTACCTATATATCAGGTTAAAATCATCTAACTCATAGGTCAACTAATAAAACTACGCTAAGATGAATAATGAAACAAAAATTATTACATTGTCTGCATAAAAATTTAATATGTTAAATTTCATTCAAATATGAGGCAAAAGCAGCTGAAAATTATCATGCCATCGATATTTTTTTCCATTTGCTATTTTCCCTTCCTTTCCATGGTAGGGTTCAGATTGAGCTTATTGTGATCCAAGGAATGAATCTAGTGGTCAGAGTTGAACCATAAATGAGGATTCCTAGTCACATCCCTCTTTACCAAATGATGAGGGTTTACACATGTCCTTTCACTCGAAGGCAAAGAGAGAGAGAGAGAGAGGAGAAGAAGAAAGAAATGGAAAAAAAAAAAAATTACACAATGATGTCAAAATAGAATTGTTCTTTATCAACTATTTAGGCCGATCCCAATCGATCGTAAATTGGTGGTTTTTAGAGTGGTTCAATCAATTATGGCTTCAATTTTTACAAATTGAAACAGGCAGTTTGGTTTTCGGTTTTAAGAGTACAAAACTGCGGCCAAACTAAACTGCCCGCTATATATAATGACATACACTTAAAAGTTTCTTACTTTTAACGCAAACTCGCATCACGTTACTTTCTTAGTATCTCCTCTTCATTCTTACAGTCTTCTCTTCAGACTTGAGTTTCTAGGTTTGTGCACCAAACAAAATATAAATAAAATAAGAAAGAACTCTTGATAGTTAAAAAGTTATTGGAGGATTGAACAATTGGGTCTGTAATTGTTGTTCGGATTTCAAAAATTATTGCCAAATTGATATGATTATGTTACATAACTAACTATGTGATAACCAAATTTTAAAACCATCCAAAGCAGCTCTAACCAAAACCATCGACTTTTTCATTATTTTGGTCAATTTCTGTTTTAAAAAATTATAAATTGCCAAAATCAATTCGGTTAAAGCATTAGTAGTATAACCGTCCAAACCGTCCATGTACACCCCTACTCTAAAGACTTAAACCTCAAAGAATAATTAAAAATCACATAACGGTAGGTATGTATTTGTCAGTCAAATTAGCTTCAACACCACAGGCTTATAATATCCCAAAAGGAAAAAGAGAAGGAGCAGGGTAAATATACTTTAGAAATAAGTTCTTTTCTAACTTATGAGTTGTTTTCACCAAACATCAACAGAAGTTTATAAGCTCCAAAACAGCTCGTAAGCTGTTTTGAACAAAAATTAAGCTTAGCAGAAAAACCCTCTTAGTTTTTAACTTTTAGATCTTCTCATGAGGAATAAGTAGTATGCATGTAGAAAAATAATACAGTAACGTTGTCAGCATTTTTATCAGTACCTGCAAAAGAATCCGGCAGCGCCCCTTAAGCATTTCAAATTTTTTTGCATATCCAGAATCTGGAGACTTCTCTTCCTCATCAATGATCACAGAGTAGATATTTATCATTGCAATTTTGATTATGTCAGCAGCAGAACCCTGAGAAAAGAAAAAAAGAATCTCATAGCGAAATGGAAATATTGCTCTACAAGTCTCATAATGAGCAGACTGGAAAAAAATGGAACAAAAATGTCAAAAGAGAGGAAGAAAATATACCTGACATATGGAATTTACTGCTTGCCTCTGAGCTTTAGATTTTTCTTTGCTGTTTCCAAATTTTATTTTTGCCAAAAACCGCTTTCTTCCTTTAAGAGTCTCCACATAACTGCACCACAGCAGCAAAGACTGAGACCCATAGGAAGCAAGTTTGAGAACTATCCATGTAAGCACTCGAGTTAAGAAAACCAAAGTATATAGGAAAGGTTGATAATCACAGAGCAATATCTTAACAAACAAGAGTGCATGATTATCAGTGAGCAACATACCTTTCTGTCAGATGTGGTAAATGTATAATTCCTATTCCTCCAACACCCAGAAGATATATCACATGTAACAACAAATAATCATCCTTCAGCGTTCCCAATTTCAAGAAGCTACAGTTTCCTACATTATCACTATCTCATGTTATCAGTTTACTACCTTTGAGCTTATGTGAAAATTCCAGCTGAGATCTCAGAACAGGATAACCTTCACCAGTCTTTTCATCTCCATTAGATTTTATTATCAAGTTACTGATAGTTGTAATTTGAAAATGTCTAGAGAGTATATAAGGCCAAGATTGATGAAACTACTGCCATATGTAGTATTTTTCCGTTCCAATTTTTACCCCAAGGATACAGGCAAGTTGACACTAATGAGATGCATGTTTCACATTTATTAAAGTTGAGACTTCTCAAAAAAAACACATGATGTAGGCTATGATAACATATAAGAAGAGCTAAAAGCAACTGAAAATTGCATTTTACAAGTATATTGAGCATCAGAAGGCAAGATACCTTCAGGAGAGTCCATCAGATTACAAGACAACGAAAGCGTCAAGTAATATAGTCCTCTAAATGATTTTGACAAAAGTTAAAATCAGACACCCCATAACCTATGTATTAGATTCAGTTCAGGATGCAACTAATTATCGCCAAGACAGCTGACATGCAAGCTGCCTTCTAGTAAACTTGTGAAGAACACTTATGGCCATTTTAATCCTTAGGCAAACGACCAGGGAAAACCTAATGTACTATGCCCAACCCATGCGGCTATCTTCACAACACGTATGTGTACCAACACAGGCATGACTGGCTTCTGGATAAGAACATAGATTAAGCTTGTAAAATTTACAAGAGGCATGGAGGATTTCAATAGAATGAGCTCACCCTTTCTGGCGACAACATGCAACCGTTTCCCGAAGCCAGGAAGCGACACCAGGAAATGAACTCTTAAAACTTTTAATTCTCTCGGCGGCTTCATCTGAGCTGCAGTCCAACTGTTCTGCAAGTGTATTCACACCCATTCCATACAGGATCCCATAAATTAACCTCTTGGTGTGATCTCGCTCTTGCGTGCTCACAGCTGACTCCAGTTTTCCAGTCCATTTTGCAGCAATCACGGTAAACACATCACTATCGGGTCTACTGAGGAGCTCAATCAATGAAGTATCCTTAGAGAAATGAGCCATAAGTCTTAGTTCTATTTGTGAATAATCTGCTGCAAGAAGTAACCAATTATCCTGCAACATAAAACCCAAAAAGAAAAGGAAAAAGAAAAAACAGAAAAATGTGAGAGAGATAATATGGACCATCTCAACTCCTAGTACATAAAGAAAACAAGCCAAAGAAGAGATTCAACACTATCTAAAAACCCATTACCTGAGTAGCCACAAAGAAGTCACGAGCATTGATTTTGTAATAATCAACAGCTGTAACAGCATTATCTTCATTGCACTTAACCAATTGGAAGTCAACCATATGCTCAATGCACTTCAGAAAAAGCAACAGATCGATGCATCAATGACTAACAAATATTATGAAAGATATATAAGGAAAATAAAATGAAAACTGGTAGAAACTATTAAACCTGAAGGTTTGGTTCCTCCACTGAAAGACGTCCTGTAGCTGTAGACGTCTGGAGCCAATGACCATGAAGCGTGTACTTCTGCGTCCTCATGGAAAGCCTAGCTAGTGAACAAATTGATCCCAACGTACAATTCAAAAGTTTCGCCAGTGTCCTGTGCTCTCTAATAATAGGAATGATATGGTGTTCATCCCTGTAAAAAAGTTGAATCTTTACACAACATCAAAGATCTCATATGTGAGACAAATGCATAGAAGTCAACATTAACCAAGTCCATCCGGTAATCAGCTTTAGTGAAAACTAAATACTGAATGAATCCACAGAAGCACGCAAGTAAGAAATCAGTAGCATAAGATTTATCTCAACTCCTACAGCAAAAGTATTAATCAGCATTTCTCACCAACTGATTAGCCAAACTAACAGAGAAAATTAAAGAAATGTCACCAAATTCAAGAGCAAGTGACAATACGATGCCATCAAACCATTTATGAACAAAGGACATACTGCCTTTTGATGAAGACACATTCAGGTGTTCAAGACAAAACACCAATTTTTCCAGGTTACATTGCCTGACTACTGTAGCTATTTAATTCCAAAATCATCAAGAACATCTGAGGATTCTGCCAGATAATGCCATGACATCATACATTGTGATCTTTTGACAAGCAGATCAGTTAAACAACTTGCTTTACCAATCCATTTATGCTTTTTGTTTAATACTATTACCTTATCATTCTTCCTCATGGATTGATTTTCCCAGCAAATCCACGAATAGTCCTTGTTACTTCATATTTTTCTTAAAGATGTTCCTCACCTTTTGTCACATTCAAGTTCAATATATCATGCCACCACATCAATTTCAGTTTCATTGTGCTATCAACTAATATCCATATGGTATCTAGCCCAACAAAGACACAAGTCAACAATCCGTCCCATAAGCCATAAGCCCATGACAACCAACCTAACACAACATGCACTTAAAAAGAAAAGAGAGGGGGAGAGAGGGAAAGGAGAGAGATATATGCTGCCTTCTCATAGCTCTCTGTTTCAAATTTATGAAGAGTTGGGCAGATGGAGAATACTTCTGAATGTGGAGTATAAAACATAGAAATGTCTTCCTGTAGATGTAATCAAAGCTGAAAAAATTTTCTTGTCAAAAAAGAAAAGAAGAAACAGGTAAAATCGGTAAAAGGAAAAAGAAAATTAACATAAAAAAAAATAAAACTGAAAAACCGCTCAAGGCAGTTCACTTTTTGACTATTCTGAACTAAATTTGTAGCATTCCAGTTTGAGTAGTACACTGGACAGGAAGATGGACTGCTACTTGGTCCAACTGGCCAGTTAGTACGGTTAAAAACCATAATTTTCAAATTGTGAATCCCGTCGTGGAACAACATATCATATTTTTGATTTTGAATGATATCAAAATGACAACTCATGTTGTGAACTAAAATGTCATATTTCTTAATTGTGAATCCTATGAAATTGACAACTCTAATGATTTGGCTACATTGTAAAAGTAGATTCAAAAATTTATCCTCACATGAACATAGACTAACAAAAAGACAATGGACAATACCAAGAAGAGAATGCTAACAACAATGACCCCTTCTCTTCATCACTTTCATCTTCTGGCCAGCAATGCAAGATGAGGTGTTTGACAACATGATTTTGATTCTACCAGTGGCTTATTTTTTTATAGTGACATAAATCTTTAGGTAGGTGTTTCATATTTGCCTTTTTTATCATGTTCAGCAAACTTTATTTGTTGTTTAAGCAATTTTCTAACCAGGAAAAAACCAAAAAAAAAAAAAAAGAAAAAAAAAAAAAATTGTAATTCAACCTACATGAAGCATAGAAGTCAATCGAATTGAACTGCTAAACCAGACATGTTTATAGGATTTAGTGTCATCACGTGCATTTCCAATTCACCACAGATTCAAATTGGTTTGATCATGAGTCTAACAGAACCATTGGATACAAGTAATGATTGATTTGGATAACTATGATAAAGACACAGGATAGTAAAGAGCATGAGAAAAAACCATGTCCCTGTATACCAGGAATGCAAAAGGCACATGAAGGTTACACTTTCTCTGACTTATCACAGAGCACATATGGGAATTTGGATTGTGGTATTTATCAGGGAAGGAGGTACAATCTGCAAACAGTTAGCAAGAAATTTCACATTTTAAACTGGTGATACATCAATAGGCTATAAAATGACAAATAAGCAAGTTATTTCTATACCTTAGTAAATCCAGACAATGCTTGTCAGTCCTAGGATGTTGCTTCCCTTTATTGTGCCCTTCAGGTATAGGCAGCTTCAAGTGTCCATAGAGTACATTTGCAATATCTGCTGCTGTATATAATGAGAATGTCATGCCAGCCAACTTGTAAGCTTCCTTCTCCAGATTTTTCAATTTCCTTCCCAAAATTTGCCGAGCTTCCAGGCATTTTTCCATGTCAACACCAATCCCCCAAAGCTCCATATCAGCAAGAACTTTCACCTACATAACAAGTATAACTCTGAGATCCCCAACAAAAGCCAGTTCAAAGAATGTGGTAACAAATATCACAAAAATGTCATAACCTTCTAGTATAGGACCACACAAATAGTCGAACACGAAAAGCTGACAAATGTTATTATGACAATCTCTAAATTAAATTATTGGGCACATCTAAAGTTCCATAACCAAATATTTTCTCTTCATCGCATTTCAAAATGAACCAAAAAAAATCAAAAAAGTTATAGCAAACAGCCATAAACAATTGGAAGAAAATCTCTCTAGCACATCAAATAGTTGTTGTTCTCTATGAGCATCCACAGAATTGCATAATCTTCTTCCATGTCCTACATCTACTTCGTAGAAGCTTATAAACAGTGATACCTTGCATTTTTAACGCAGCGGATAGTTGGGGAACATAAAAACGTAAGAAGGAAAATCAACTCAATTTCAAGGCTGAAATTTGCCAAGAAATCCCTAATATAATAAACCTTAGTAGAGAGAATAAAATATTATTGAATAATTTCTAGAAAAGTTTTCTTTTGAGTCTAGGAGACCTTATATATATAAGAAAACCCTATTGAAAAATTAAATCTTGACCGTGGACAAAATTCTAATCTTACCCATTTAGAAAAGGAAATAAATTAAAACCCAAAATATTGCTACAGTAACACGTGAACAGTAACAATTAAAAGAAACTAAAACGATCAAAATTAATTTGGGCTTGGGCTGGGATGCATCAATTTTTGTTTATAGTCACAAGTATTAAATAAGTTCCTGTGAAGATGTTAAAGTTTAATCAGCCAGTAAATGAGATATGAGATCTCAACAAACAGGAATTCATAGAAAAAGACATGAAAATATACATCTGTTCATTCAATAGAAATCAAAGTTGGAATCTCACCAATGGGATTTCAATAGTCAGAAGTGCTTCAGTAAGTTTTTCAGATACAAGTAATTTCCAAAGAACAGAACACAAGGCCCTTGTTTGTGCAACTCGACGACAGCACCCATTATGTGCAGCTCTTCGCATTTGATTTTTCCAGCGGCCATTTCGACTAGCAGCAGCTGCAGCCTCGCTTGATAGCCTTTTCTTTACCTCCTGTTACCCATCATTGTCCAGGCACCAAATTAACAGGTCATAAACATCAAAGACAAATATCCATAAAGCTAATTTAGTATCTACCAAGTAGATATGCTCATTCAGTTAGTCATTGTAAAGATTTTTGAGCGAGAAATAAAGGTACTGAACTGTTTTATTTATATTATTGTATTAAGGCGAAAGATATTCTCTCATCCAACATGTGAGAGAGATGAATTGCATGCCACTGTGGTATTCAACAGTCACAAAGAGCAATAAATGTCAATCGCAGAGGGAGCTACATCTTTGGACAAAGCACATGACAAGAAAAAAATTCAAGGTTGCACTCACAAATTTATCTTTGCACTGAAATATAATAGACTTGGTACCTTTTCCAAATTAGGGTTAGAACTTCTCTCCTCATCAGGCCACAGAATCCATGCAACAATGCACATGTCAACTGCATCTTGTACATAAACAGGGGCCAGCAAATGGTACGAGTTATCAGTATTTAGACTCATACTTTTGACAGCAATATTCAGGCTCCCAAATCTTTGAATGGAAACTGCAGGACACTTAAGCACCTGAATCTGAATTTTCAAATTCCAAGTGAACTTCCGCACATCCTTCTTTCCCATTATCATCCGAATTCTATCCCATCTTCCCTCAGCCACCTTCAAGTGTTCCTTTTCAGATAATAACTTCTCATTTCTTTTGCTAGTAGACCACAACAAATCCCTGGGAAGATTAATATAGTAGACAGAAGAGCTCTCCCAGCAAACTGCTATGCCATGTATCTCGAAAGGGGTGGTCGAATTCACTTCAGACCTTTTATTGAAATGAATATCAAAGAAAAAATCTCCTGTAGAATCCCATAGTTGCAAAAAGGCATCAAGTCCACCAGGAATGTTAACTGCATTTTGAGGGCCTTTCTCTGCAACAATTTCATTAATTCCTAAATGTATGTTGCCTCTGCCATGCTGTGATTGTTGCATGTTATCCAGATGTTCATTGTCCATGTCATCTACATCACTTCTTAACTGAAGAGATTGAGTAGTATCTGCATTATCAACATCGCTCAACCGAAGAGTTAGGGAACTTGTGGTATTTTTGACATAATGCACATTCCCATTATGCCCATTAAGAGTAGCAGACCCTTCCACCATCGCTGCTGCCTTTCGTGCATCAAGTTGACCATGCATGTTACCAGCTAAATATTCCCTCATTGAAGTGTCTAAGCCAACAGCTGACCTGTTTATTGACTTATCCAGTTCAATATCTGATATTAATTTATCCGTTGTCTCAACTCCTTTAAGTGATGACACCATCTGAGCATCCTTTGTATTCTCTAGACCAGCAATGCTGCTAGTTGACTCTTCCCCAGAAGAGGTAGACAATTCTTTCCAAGCAGCATTCTTGGCAACAGGTGGTAATAGAGATCGAGAAATTGGTGGAACATCAAGTCCAAGTGACCTGAAAGCTGAAAATGCTGCAACCCGTGCTTCCTCAGCTTTTTCGAGAACAATCTTTCGTGCACCATTTTTTATCTTCTTGGCAACTCCTAATTGCATCCTTCGTTGGGCAGTGCCTATAATAGTTAAGGGAGAAATCTATTCACATCAGAGGTAATTAGGAAAGAAGAACATATAAAACACAGATATATAAATGTGACGGGAGGAAGCCATAGCAACATACATTGGTATAGTGAATAATCCGACATGTTTAATATTTGAAACAAAGTCCATTCCCAGCTGTCTCAATATAATGGAAATTGTGAAACAGAGTATCAGGAGCCTATAAGTATTGATTTACATCATTTGAGCTATTTGGAGAGGACGAAGTCAGCGAGCTTTTAAAAGAAGGGATCGTCTCTTCCATCTTTGAAATGCCATTGCATTCATAATTTGTACTTTAAGATCAGGCGTTCTTGTATATGTGCTTAGACAGCATACAAAAATCTTTACGTAGTTTTACAAAGTTGGTGTAAATATTTTGGGGTCCCACCCCCTTATCAATAAAATTGTGTTACTTCTCCCAGAAAGAGAAAAAATGATGTGCAGGCTCAAGGCGAACCACACCCTAAATGAAGCCCAAGCTGAAGCTTGGTATCATATTTACAGATTTGTGCACATTACAGATTTTGATGTAAATATTTTGGGGTCCCCCCCTTTTTGCATATCAATAAAATTCTTTTTATTCTCGCAGGGGGGGAAAAAAAAGAAAAAATAAAAAAGAAATTGATACGCGAGCTCAAGACCAAACCAAGCCCAAAAATGGAGCCCAAGCTGGAGGTCCCTTATGGACAGATCTGTGTGCATTACAGATTTTGAAGTTCTCCTTAAGATATCGAGCTCAAACTTTCAACTCAAGCTTAAGCATAAAATTCAACAAGATTTTCAAAAAAGCTAAAATCAGAAATTTTCGAACATATAAATGCTTCATGTTTGAGTTAGTTTATAAATATCCTGCACATAATTTATGAGCATATTCACCAATATGTGAAATATATGTATGTGAGCTTGCTCTGACCAAAAATAAAAAAGAATGTGAGCTTGCCACTTCAGCTTTCAAACTGCCCATCTTATTGGTTTCAGGCTTGAACACCTAAGTTTGCTTGACCAGAATGTCAAGCTGAATTTGAACTTCAAAGAATCACACCCAAATAAAGCCAAGTCATATTCTCAACTATGTGATTTGATAAAAGTTAGCTTCAACATCCAAATAATGCTAAGAAATACCCACAATTATCAAACAAAAATGTTGACATACTGAAAAAGAGAAGGAGATTGATTAAAGCTCACCCCATGCAGTACTAATTTTAACTGGAAAAGGCATGCATATATAGAAACAGTGAGATACTTGTACCATGATAGAGAAGAAGAACTAGTTTCTATTTGCTTCTTTCAAATACATTTCTACGGACTGAGAAAAGACTATAAATGTCACTGGAGGAACTTCTTATAATAATTGAACTAGAAAAAGTAGTATCGTCATGCTACGACACCTACAAGAGTTAAAAGGCCTGCCTAAGCAAAAGCAGCAGAGAACAGACTGAAAACAGAGCCAGAACCATGTAACAATGGAGAATTATATTCCAATAGCTTCTAAAGCATACCTTGTGCAGCCCATGATGACGATTCAAACAATGCTTTCAAAATGTCAGGAATCGACGCTTCAGCTATTGCTTGGGGTGTCCGCAGACCGGCCTTATATAGCGCTCTAGCTCGAGAACCCTAAATAAAAAACCAGGGATTCCATAGATAGGCCATGCCAAGATAAAATCCCATGCTTTATGCTTAGATTCATATATAGGAGAAATGTGCCAGATTTGAGTGAACATTAAAATATTTTCACCATATATTCCAATAATATCTTTGCTTCCAAGATCAATTTACATGAAACACGAAGCAGAATAGGAGAATTTGGAATGAAAGATCCAACAAAGATGGGCATTTCTAATGAGGGAATGATAAAATGAGTGAAAAAGCATAATAATCTACTAACCTTAACATATGGAATGGTAGTCAGTTCAACAATTTCTGCCCTAACTCCAAATGAAACACGATTTTGGAACTTAGCAACTAAGCCTTCAAGGTCCTGCCAACCAAGCCTCTCACAGAACACGGAAACCATAGACGCAAATCTTCCAGCATTTTCTTGCAAAGCTTGGACCATGCCTCTAGCGACTTTGAATGCTTCACATACCTCACCTACAGGTACTTCCTTTATCCCAGAATTGACAAATTAGCTTGCTTCAAAGATCCGTGCAGAATGCATAAGAAAGTTCAAGACAAAGACATACCAGCAATTGAATCATAAAGAATAAAGCATGCATGTCATAGCACTCACAAAGACAACACAATAGTCTGTCTGGGTAGGGTGAATTGTGCATAACTATATCCCAAATAGTGGGGGAAGAAGAGTTATCAATATCAGGTTTGAACAATTCTAATCAAGAGACAGAGCTTTGTAAACAGAAAACCACAACTCAAATTCCATATTCTGATGATATACACAGATCAGCACATCAACATAATTTATTGTAAACCAAGCAAATTACATATGATAAGCAAGAGGACAAGGTTGAACACTTGTCTTTCTCAAAACTTCCAGAGAAAATAAAGTGAGCAGTGAGAGAAAGAGGGCAAGTGGACCATGTTCACACACTGTAATGCACATTTACCTGCACAAGTCGTGACAAGATGAGGGCAACATAAAATCGTTTGCACACTCGAAGCATTTGCTCATCTGAAAGCATATTACGATTGAACGATCCATAGCTGTTGTCGAATTTTCCTTGCAACGCTTTGATGCTGTCTCTTGATCTGTTTGAGAAGCGAACTGGTGCTCCATGAGCCATGCGCATCAAAAAGGGTTCTTGCACTCCGACTCGATTACCAACAGACTGCAACGCATAACATAAGGTAGAGTAAGTACATGGGTAAACAAACTTCTTACAGAAAGAAAATGAATTAAATTGCATGGTGAGACAATAATTTAATCAGCCTCTGAATCTAAAATTTTGAGGCATATAAATTTTGGAAATATAAGGGAAACTACATAAGAAACAATAGTGTAAAACAACACAAAAGGGCCATCAACGACCGGGGGAAAAAAATCACCAATTAAAAGTCAACTTAACGTTCGCTTCAATTGACTTTTTTTAAAAGCCTTTTTTCCTAAAGCTTCTGAAAAAGTGCTCTTTTTGAGAATCTCAAATTTCTGGCTTTAAAGAAAAAAATGAATTTCAATTTTTTCTAGAGTTTCAGCTTTTCTTGAAATTCCAATCCAAATACTTATTGAAAAAGAGATGTGCCCACTATGGCAGAGAACAGAGGCATACACATAAATCAATTATCTTAACATGACTAAAATAGATGCAGCTTGTAACTCTAACGAAAATTTAAGTTCTAGAAATTGACTGTAACCCGTCAACAGAAACAAATCTGCCTTTCTATTATAAATGTCTAAAGAAATTGATCCATTGGCATTTGTTAGACCACAATTGAATTTCTTGTTCAAAAATGCAAATCCCATGCTGGACAAGTATGGCAGCATTGTACAGTGAGTGCAATAATTGTTAAAGAAATGAAAGGAAACAAAATATCACTTCTTTCACATTAAGACTTCAACTGAAAACCATATACATGGACAAAAACCGTAATACATGTTAGAGTAACCACCTCATCTAAAAGCTTAAACTTGTAGAGAGGATATTGGTTTATTTTTTATTATGTTAACACGCCCCTTCACGTGCAGCGTGATTTGTTTAGAGCTTGCACGTGGACAATTTAATTAAATGGGTGGCGGTAAGGATCGAACCTGTGCCGTTTGGCTTCCAGGCTATGATACCATGTTAGAGTGACCACCTCATCTAAAAGCTTAAGCTTGTAGAGAGGATACTGGTTTATTTATTTATTATGTTAACAATACATGAACAGAAAGGGAGACCCCATATTTCCAATGTACGGTCATACTCATCAAGCAACATTTTACATCCTTCCCCAAGGAATAAAAAGCTGGGAAATAGCATCTGTACAAGTTGAGGCCAGAAGAAATTGATATCTGGTCTTAATAAAGACTTAAGCCATAGAAAAAAGTAACAAACATGCTTCCCAGAGGTAAAATATGAAACGTATTGCCAAATCCAATATAGATGCTCATCCTGTGACTCCAAGAAGAATCTTATTTCATGCATAGCTTCCTAGACCAAACTACAAATTCAAGCAGTATAATATTACAAGTAACCAGCACCAGTTGCCACTATAATGTTCAACAAAGGAATGGACACCTGTAAAGTGTAATAAGCAAAGGCACCTGATCTAGAGTAGACAACTCCATAAATCTTCCATAATATAATTCCCAGTCAGGCTGAACATCAACATTTATGGGTGTTACCAAGTAGACCAAATGCAGATCAGATGCAAGCACAAACCCCTCTCTTGCTCTTAGTAGATCATCCAGCACAATCTGAAAAATGAGAAGACAATTATAATCCACAAAAATAGTTTTCTTTTCCATGTAAACTGCATGACAGAATTGCAATAATATGGTAGAGTGCACCAAAGCAGAATTTAAACACCACAGATGACATAAAGTACATCTATAGTAAGGACAATTTTAAGGAACTGTACAAGTGATTCTTCAGGGCAGAGAGAGCTTCCAAAAGATGCACGGCCCAGAGGTGTAGTAGTGTACAACTTAGTCTCTTCACTCCATTCAAGAAACTTCTTATGGCAGAGCCACCGAAGAGCATCTTGTGCCGCTTTTACCACATCTTCAAATGGTTTTGTTGCATTAAGAAGAGTGCACCTAACATATCGATGAATATCAGTAGCAGTTTGAACAATCCCACCAGCAACGACTTCTAGTATTGCATGAGTCATCCCATTTTTTTCTTCCGACAAACAAGAATGCAAAGGTGGACAGCTGTCGTTCAGCAGCCCCATTATCCTCTTAACTTCCTCCGGTTTGCAAATTAGCACCTGATTCAATAAAATTCATAAAGAATAAACAAGTCTTATTATACTGCATCCTACAACGGATGTTGCATTTTACTGAGGTCCTTCACCAAAACAAAAAGGAAAATATAATAGCAAATATCCTGTCTGAAAATCCATTAATAGGTTAGGAGCTCCACAAATTTTTGTACATAAAGAGATTAGCTAAAAGAACAACTAAAATGTTAGTAGAGTATGCATGAACAGGAAACATACACTCTCTCCCTTCGTGTCTATACCAGTCCTACCAGCCCGACCAGCCATCTGTCTGTACCTTGTTCCATCAATAAAGTCACGCCCAATACGAGGTTGACGGAAAATCACTCTCCTGGCTGGAAGGTTAACTCCAGCAGCTAAGGTAGATGTAGCAGTCAAGACACGCACAAGCCCTTTTCTATAGCAGGCTTCAACAGTCTCTCTTTCCTCAACCTTTACCATAATCACAAAACCAAGTGAATCTTCGGGACAGGATAATTTGGATATTGAAATCAGGCTCTATTGCACAAACAATGGACGTTACCAACAAATAAAATAAGAGATCTTGCAGGAAAGATAGAAAAGACAAAGAAATCAATAGTAAAGGGAACGACAAAACGAAAAGATCAACAAAATAACCTCAAAAGCACATCTGAATATTTATATGGCACAAGATATACCATAAGCCCAGCATGGTGGTAGGCCACACCAGCTGGAAGTGTTTCTTCCAGGATAGGATCCAATCCTGATGGAGATCTTCGCAACTCATCAACAGCAAAACTAATATCATTTGACTCATTTTGGTCATTTTGGGTGCTTCCAGAAAATCTCTTGAGGTATTTCGCTGTGTGCCTTGCAGTTGATTCGCATCCTTTTCGGCTTGAACAAAATATCAGAACCGAGTTGCCCTCTTGAACTACCTGTCAGGACTCAAGCCCCATAATGTCAATGCTCCGGCAAAAGAAGCCTTTGACAAAATTGAATGACGGGGAAAGGAAAAGAGTGGGGAGAGAAAGAGAGGAGGGGAAAGATTGCTTAGACCTCATTGCACAGTTCTACAATATGGTCAGGATCTCTACCACCAAGATCAGCTGCTTTTGGGATTGTCCTAATAGTATTCATTTCCTTATCATAAATTGTGTTACCAACTTTAATGTACTCCTCCAGTGGAACAGGTCGAAATTCTGTTTGATAAAGAGCAGCCTGCATAGATTAAATCAGTCATCACCTGAAAGATTTACAAAGAGTTTATGATAGAGTATTAAAACAGAAGTCATCATATTGCAACCACTTATATATTTCTACACATGCATCAAAGATCTACATCCAAAGGTGTGTGATTGTATACACTGATGCCATGTCTAGGAGATATATCAAAGTGAAATATCAAGATTCCAGTATAGAAATCTTCCTAAATGTAAACCATATCATACATGATGCAGTTACAGTTGAGCCCTCAAAACATTTTTGGGACTCTTTTGGGCCAAGAAGCCTAGGCACAAAAGGAAGGTAGGGAAACAACTTTTCTTCATTTTCTAGAGTTTGAGCCCATGTATACTCATTATCTTGCACCAGAATATGGTGTGGCACAACTATAAACATCAAATTATGCAATTCTTTATAAACATCAACAAATAAAAAGTCACTAGAAGCACTAAGACCTTTCTGTTATGTATTAAGAACACTGTAATCGTTCCCCAACCATTAATAGTACGAAGTGGACCCAAATGGAAATGCTTAATGGATAATGCGGCGAATTCAAGCTTCATCTAGATGCTCTCTATTTCAGGTGATATTAGCAACAAAATGAAGAGAAATTCAAATGCGCTTACATATTCTCATCCATTTGAATCAGCAGTTTTCAGCCAAAAAAATGAATAACCTTAAATTTTCTTTTTTCAAAGAAGTGATCATCTTGGATCACCCCATCAAGTGCTTCTCCATTATTCCCCTAATATAAGGAAAACTGAAAGGACGCATCCATGGCCTCCTCATGGAAGACTCCTTGTCCTAATACAAAGAATTTATCATGCTCTAGAAAAAGTGATCTTGCAGCTCTAGCGTCATGGTATAACATTCACATCTCGTGAAATGAATATTGAACTTACTTGTAGCCAATCAGCAACTGCAGCCACATTTGGCAATGTTGCACTCATACCAACAATTTGAAGACCATGGGCAGTCTCAGCCTTATTGCAGCTCATACCTGAACTTTCACCACTCGATGATTCTGAGTTACCTTCACCAGATGCATAACGAAGCTTTGTCAGCATGAGTTCCAATAAATAACCCCTGCTCTGGTCTCCAACCTGTCAAATCACAAGAATCATTTCAAGCAACATGTAGAATGTTAATAACAAAAGAATTAAAATAATCTCATGGGTGCCAACACGTCGTGAGGATCATGACAAGAAATTAAATCGACATTTACCATGTGCAGCTCGTCAATCACAATAATACCAAGCTCAGAAAGGCGACCCTCTTCTAGCAGTCTGTTAATTAAAGAGTTTGCCTTCTCAATTGTGCAGACAGCAACAGCGGTATCCTTGGGTAGATTCCCACCACCTTGATTTCCATAGTAACTGCGAACATGCTTATCAAGAGGTTCCAAAAGGACTTCCAGATGTTCTGTCTGCATATATTAAATCAGAAATTGGTGCACAAGAGATATGAATATAAATTGAAAATCTGTTTTCTAAGAGAGGGCGACTACTTTTGATGCCTTTGGGAGAGAAAAGACAATAGATTCACCTTCTCTGTGCAAATAGATACATATGGAAGTACAAGAAATGCCATTTTTCCAGATGATAAGACTCTCCTTAACATTAGGATTTCAGCAACAAAACTTTTACCAGCACTGCAGAAAACAGACATAAAGAGTATGAGAAAAGATGATATGATGCGCCACAAAGGATATATCTCTGTCACAAGTATGTGAAGAGATACGCACAAGTTCTTAACAGCTCTTGCCACTTAAAAAGAAGGCAAGAAGCAGAAGCAGCAAAGGCAATTATAAAGTTTACTTGAATATGAATGTCAAGTCACAAAGATCAAGTAATTCTAAGTTAAATATGTCTATTCATCTCTGACAATATTTTAAAGCATGCTACGGTGCTGGATCAATATTTTATAGCGTGCTAGATCAACAACTTAGGATAGCAGCAAAAAGCACTTCTTCAGCAACAAATATACAAGTGATTCAACCAAGAGGTATGCACCTTTTGGGATGTGTCTAATACAAATCAGAAAAGCAGATTTGCTTAACCCAAAGCTACTATGATTGTAAGGCAACATTTGGATGATGCAGTAACTATAATTTCAACTCTAGCTATTTCATATTGCAAGGGCTCTCTGCTTACATCAAATGTGGAGCTTTTTGTAGTTACCTAATTCATAAACATTCCATATAAAAGCAATGCTATATTTTTACAAACAAAAAAAATTGTTCAATGATTTGATAATGTTATAAAAAGTCTCTGTTGCTTGAACTCTTCAATTGTGGGGTAGGTGTCCATGTCCGTGGGACACGACACTCCAAAAGTATCAGGAATTCTAAAGAAGACATGATCCCTGAAACTTTATATTGAAAAATGAAAAGTTGTCAAATTGAAAATTTTTTAGATTGTATGGTAAGTTTTTATACTCTATCAAATGATCACGTTTGTTTGCCGGATAATTTGAGGGTTCATATTCTTGTTAGAATCATATATATATATATATATATAATGTAGACCGTGACTTCTTAGTTCTCAAATTGAAATGACTATAGATGATTTCAATAACTTTATAATATTGTGTCCCCGTGTGTGAGTCTAAAGTCAAGATACTTAACTGGTCGAATCTCAGGATCCCAAACTTTGACGATTTCTTTGTCGAACGCTTAGATCTATATCCAAGGCTGACACCGATGTCCAGAGTCCAAGCAACACTTTTTTTTTTTGGCTCAATAAGTAAGGTTTCATTAATATCAACAAAATGTACAACTGAAAGTTCACGTGCAACTTACAAAATATTCCATGCTCTGAGGATGGCCAAATTCAAAATAGAATTTTTGGTTTTCCTAATCATAAGTGCTTTGTTTCTAACATCAAAAGCAATGTTTTCGAAAATTTGTTCTTCTGTTAAGGCCTTTTTCATCTGGATTCTCTCGTTTCTCTCCTTCCAGATGTGGAAAACTTAATAACTCCTTTTGTTTAGTAATCTGAGAACTTGCTTATTGGAAAACTTAACAATTACAAGCCATAGAAAGCAACATTTGAAAGAAAAACTACTATATAGGAAACAAGTTATGGAAAAGGAAACTTCTGTTTGAGCTTCAAAGACTATTCATATCACCTTGTCGATGCACAGTATACAAGATTCCTGTTCTCCAGCACACCATCTACCTGAAGACAATCAACCTGAAACATAAAAGGATAAATTTTTACTGAATAAAATCAACAATACTTTCTGAAAAAGGCAATATACCCTATTCATTTGCCTGCATAACAATAGAAGCTCAAATAGCTACTTGATTATTCAAAACCAACAACAAACTCCTGTACACAATTTTGACTAGGATTGGAAACAGAAAAGCCTGACTTACAAGCACTAGCATACATGCCAAAGTCTACCAGACTAAGAAAACATATTACTGGAACCAAGCAACTTAAATGTCATCCCAAGTTCCATATTAGATGGCTGTCAGATCTTTCTTTTCTCTCTCTATCTCTCTTTAGGCATGCATATCGACCTATCTTGGCTGCACGCAAAATGGATGAATAGTTCTTGCCCTTCACTCTACCCCAATGGAAACTACATGTGCTCCCCTTTTAAGTTCCATTTCTTTGGTACCCAATTATTACATATCACGCATCACACACAGGGGCCAACACATGGCATGAATAGGGTAAGAATAGGACCTCCCTACCCCAGTACAACTGTTCAAACACCATATCACAAATATGTGAGAGCATAACCCACCCCTCCAGCACACACACACACAAAAGAAAGAGGGAGAAGAAAAGGCCACCACATATTCCCAATGCAAAACCTTTTCTTTGCTTTAAATACAGCTCAAATGTCATAGGATGGTCTCAGAATGTTGTCAATAAGCTACAGTTCAGCATAGTTTTGACTGAGTCTGCTTGGTAACAGTTAAGTCCCTTACTAACATTAATTCTGACCTAGTTTAGAATAAAAAATTCAGCAACCAACATTCTAGTCGCTGAAAACTGAATGCACCAAGAAAGAAATGATTAAGGTGTTTTCACATGGTAATCCTATCTATCATATGCCATCTACCTTACCTTGTAGGAGGATTGTCAAGATTCATGGAAGAGGATTGACCACGCAATTCACTAACCTAGCAAAAGTTATTGGAACAATAGGGAACTAGGATATGCTTTTTAGGTCGTTTGATTGGGATATTCATGAAAGATCTTACTGCAATAATCAATTTTCTAAAACATAGGAGCTTCAGATAACATATGAGTAAATAATGACAGTTTGAGAATTTGACCTAAATTTTAGTGTGCAAACCTTGAAATCCTTTATCAAAATGAGAAAATTTTATCAAATAGTTCAAATAACCATCTAACAATGCAATCGCTAATATACCATATTTCAGATTGACCCTTCAGTTTCCAATTTGCCATGGCTCCATTATATACTGATAAATAACTACGAGACCTCCAAATGTCTTACAAACCTACAGTGTCTCATCTGCTATAAGTTCCCCAACCCCCACAAAAATCATTGTCACCAAATATAGAAAACTAGCAAAATATAGTGTCACAACCTACAGTAAATCATATCATGGAAAGGTTACAAAAAGGAGCAACAACCTAAGAAATAAGCAAACAGCACCAAAGTATTCTCATTTCATTACAACTAAGCAAGATATATTGGTTATAACATAACCAATTATAAAGTGACAAGATATATAAATTATGCAGTCAGATGGAAGATGCAAGTCTAATAATGCCATGAAAATGCAGTAAACCAAAAGGAAAATCCTTCAAAATTGTGCAATACTGGGAAGAAAACTGCAAGGTATGAAAACAACTAATCCAGCATATTGGATAGAGCCAACTCCAAGTTGCTCACAATGCCAACCAAATTTTACAAATTATTACAATCTATGAGATGCTAACAAGCTGAGCTGACGGCATTTATACAAGAGTGAGTATTATACCTGCCATGGATACAATTTAGAAATTCCCTTTTTCTTATATATGCTGCATATCTCAGATGGAAGCCAATTGCTGAGATCAAATTGATCCTTCAATGGTGCAAAACTTGATGGTGTCTTCTCAGCATTAGGATCATGATTAGAGTTGAAAGTAGTGAATTTCCCATCTGGCGAATCAGACATCATACCATCACAATCTTGGATCAGAAAATCTCTTTTTATTTTGGAAACAGGAAATTTAGAGTTCCCTTCTTGTAGGCCAAATAAATCTGTGTTCTCTTTATCGTCAATGCGAAGACTCAAACTATTGCTGCTAGGTACCACTTGATGGTTTAAGGAAGCACAACTACTTTCTTCACCTCTTAGAAGACGAGATTTTGTATTATTAGAATGAGATTGGTTCTCCTCATCCAGTTTCTGGTCCTCAAAACTGAAGTCAAAATGCTTAACAGGCAATGGAGACACTTCTTTATCCATATCTTTTCCATGTTTTAACGTGGAAGATGCTACAGCAGAACCAATTCTAACATCAGATTCTCTAACTGAACCTCCTTTGGATACTTTATTTAGCTTTTCATTACGTTGTTCATATTGTAGATTTTTAAGGTTATGTATCTCATCAGTAGCCTCCTGAGCTTCTATTTCGCCTGCAACTTGGTTAGACAAATTATCACTTGGAGCAAATAGACCATCCACAACCTGAATTGCTTCATTCCAAAATGTTTCTCCAGGTGAAAACATGGAGCTTCCACGTGTTGACTTGGGAGTCTCACTAGATTCCAGCTTGGTAGTCAATGAACAAGGTGTAACAGACTCAACTGTCTTAATTGCGGAGGATGTACTACATTTCCTCAAGCTTGTTTGAGGTTCAGAGGCATCATCACCTACAGTTACCTAACGGCAAATGTAACAGAATTAGAATCGCATAGAATATACGTTAAAATGACGTCAGAATTGAATGACATATGCTCACCTCTCGAGAAGATTTCACTACATGATCTTCAATTTCACTACCAAAACTAGATTCTATTTGTTTGGCATGTATGTCAGGGGAGCAAGTAGGCTCATCCTCAATGTAGGGTTGCCTCCCATTAGCATGGCTGGCCCTTTTCTTAGAGGGTTTACTCTCAAAATCAAGTAAAAATGGGTCACCGTGCCTTTTGTTTCCTTTCCATTTTTCTTCTGATGGACAAATTCCAGTACGTGGCACTTCACTGCATACAGGGAGCAATAATAGCATGACACCAGCCACTCAGGCAGATACCAGACACATATAATACGTGTTTGTACATATACTGTAATATAAATAAGATAGAGCAATACATAGTTTAACAGCTAATCATATTTATGGAAAGAACAGCTAACTTGCAAAACTTAACAAATAAACAAACATTAACAGTAGTACCTGCAATAGAATGACAAGAAATCAGTTGCGAAATGTTTAAGTTCCAAATTTTCCACAATTTGTGCTGGTTTAAAGTTGTCCTCTCTAACGCCTACTGCAACATGAGCAGCCACATCAGAGTGACATCCAACTGCAGCCCTCTGTGCCTCGCCCGAGCTCTCATTTTGTTGTTGACTCAATAAGATGACTTCTTCACTCGCGTGATTTGCAGATAAACCCGTCTCTAATGTCAAATTTTTCTTGACATGAACTAGTCCAGCTGATGACTCAGAAACTCGGTGTGAAGGCTTTTTATCATCCTGTGAATTCACTAAGTAAGATTTCAAAGAACCCTTGGCACTAGGGGACCCTTCAGTTGAAACTTTCGCGTCTTTCTCAACTCTCCCGGCCTTTATGGCAGGTGACAGATTCTTCCTCTTCTTCTTAGAAGCAAAGAACTGAAGAGCACAGCAACACATATTTCAAAACGATAAATGCAACAAGAATCAAAATGCAAGAAAGCAGCAGAAAACACGCAAAAATTGATGGAAAATCTTGTAACTATACTATGATTTTTCCATTTTTCCCAAATCCCAGTTTGAAAACAATAACAAAAGTGTTTCCTAAGCACGCGAAAGAATTCAGCTTAAATGTTCACCTCAATTCTCAAACACTAAAAAGAAGCTATGTTTGATTAATTAAGTCCCATAAACATGCCCAGTCAATAATTATCATCAAAACAACAATTGCCATTACATTATCAATTTCACAAGTAAATTCCAAAAGTGACATGCTTTGGACAAATGGAAAACAATTCAAAACAGTAATTAAAACCACACACACTTAAAAATCCTATAAGCAGGTCATCAATATCAAAATCGAATAACGAAAGAACCTACACACATTCACAATCTTCCTGTGCATTCCCAGTTTACAATCACTTGGTTTGGCATTCTGAACCAATTAATTACGCTTAAAATCCGAGTACTTGAACATGGGTCTTCATATTACACAAGATACACCTATACACATGCATATATGTGTATATATAGGATTGTGAGAATGAAAAAGAGATGAAGAGAGAAAGAGAGAGACCTGATCGATACGAGGTGAACCAGAAGCCATAGAGTTGAAGGTAGAGAAGAGGGTTCACGAGCTCGCGGTGCCCTAATCGTATGGATTGGCTTGGCTACTTGTTGAATTGAATCTGAATCTTCGTTGGTTGTTTCCAGTTCATTTGAATGCGTTTTTGAAGACCACCAAGGGAACCCACCACCCCCGAGAAGAGTAGTAGCAGTATATATCCGTGCGCCGTTGGGTGATGAGTTCAATTTCAAATGCTCTTTGGTTTTGTTTCAATTTTGCACTGGAGTCCCTGGTTTTCCGAGATATTCTCAACAAGCCCGATATTATTGGAGGGTTGGCTTTCTTTTGCAGAATGGATATCTATATAATAGGGTAACTTGTATCAAATCCCTTAAAGTGCATGTTGTTCTCTGTAGTTTCAAAATAAATATGAATATCTATTTTAAGGAATATACATGCTACGTATTTAAGGATCATAAGGAGGTCTTGTGCTTTTTTTTTTTTTGACATGTGTACTATACATGTTAAGATCGTAAGGGAATTCTACGACTATTTACGAACAATAGGGGGTAACATATAGTTATAATAAACCACAAGGGGTTTTATCCAATTTACCTTATATAACATACCTAAGCCAAAATATTTTTATCTCAGCACGTGAACTTATAAGCAATTGATGTTTATAATATGTAACTATAGGTGCTTGTAAACAACTAAAGAAGTGTTTGGATAAAAATGCATTTATAGGGTACTGTCTTGTTTGGTAAATAGGTGTTATTAGGTTGTAGTGTTTTTTTTTTTTTCTTATTCCTTCAGCTATAGCCGATTAGTATTTCGCAACTCTAAGAGAGGAAGCTTCTCTCAAATCATCTCTTAGCAAAATCCTCAACATCATTAAAAGATTAAAAAAGGACATTTCATTGACTAGTGTATTTTTTTAAATGTTTTTAAGGGTTAAGAAAGTATATTACTTGGTCACATTTAGTCACTCATAAGCAGGTAAGAAAATAATACAGGGAGTGTTGCTTTCTTTTACTTACTGATAAGCCATTTACCAAATATGGAACTTTTATTTTTCTACTTTAATATAAGTTTGACTAGCTTATAAGCAAAGCCACACCCTCTTAGTTAGATGCCTTATGCATTGGGAACAGAGGCACACTTTTTTGCTAGGTCAACATAAAAGTATTTCACGTATATAAGAGTTTGAATTTTTTTCCCCAAAACATATTTATTACAATTATCTTCAACATAGTCACACATTCTACCTTGTTTAATCTTTTAGTTTGCATTTGCATGTTGCATTCGAAGGTATTCAAGGTTGGCCTATCAACCTTCACACTTACGAGCAGTCTAGAGGGTTAGGTCATTGCCCCTCTCCTCCCTCCCACTTTGTATTCTATTTTTTTTTTATTAATAAAATTTGGGAAGTGCCACATCTCTTTTACCAAAGAAAAAAACATAGTTACATGTTTTGAAACTATTGTACTATTTTCATTTTCAATACTATCAAATACATTATTTTTTATGAAAATAACTAAGAAAACCATTCACAAACCATCTCCTATTTGATTTCACTTATTTAATTAGAAAATAAGCTGAATGACACACAATATTTTTCTTTGTCACACAATTAATTTTTCGGAAAAATCACTAGAGTAACAACTTGAATACATATCAATAATATAAATATCACATTAATTCTCAACTGCAAAAAAATTAACTAAAGAGAACTCTAAGGAATAAAAGCGAAAGTCAACTCCTCCTTATTGGATGCAAAAATGAGTCGCAAGAGTTCAAGCAAGCCACATAAACAAGCAACTCTATATTGGTCTTAGTAAAATGATTATACCTTTTCTTGCCTTCTTGCACACGCTCTTTTGCCAGAGCACGACAAATATCAGCCAAAAAGAAGGGAAAAAAAAAAAAACAAAAGCATAGGTTCAGGTTATTTGGAAGAAAAAAGAGTGTATGTTCGTGATGATTTCTAGTGGTGTCAAAGATATATATATATATATATATATATATAAAATAAACAGATCTATATATTATAAATGGGTAAAATGGAAGTTATGTGATTTGTCTAATTAGCTTATTAACGATTCATATTCTAAAATTTACTACATTATCTCCATGTACTTTTCAAAAGATAGTACATAATATTCTAATTTGATGTTTTTCATTTAAATTAACTTGTTATGCATTATAAGCATCGTGGCATCTATTACCACTAAAACTTGCAATGTAATATCTATTTCCACAAAAAAATTCCTTATTTTCAACTAACAACAAAAATAACGGAAAAGGTGGTAATTGTGTCACTTTTCAAAAAGCACAAGAGAGAAATGTGGGCAACTAGATAAACTATAAGGATAATTAGATAATGGATAAATCACAGGGGAATAACATTCCACCTTTTGAAAATCACAGGAGGGTAATCTAATAAGTTAAAAAATAAAAAGAGATAATCGACTAATTAGACAAACTATGAGGTGAGATGTATTTTATCCTATTATGAAGTAGTATTTATGCTTTTTTTTAATCAGTGTTACATGCAATCATATCATAAAATTGACCAGACAAAAAATACCCATTTTTCTCTTGGCATATATAGCACAAGTACAACACCAGTATATTGTATATATATGTTGTTCATTTTTGAAATTAAGTGGGTCAAGTGACCTCACTTGTCTAAGGGTCTGTTTGAATTGATTTTTTTTTTGAATTATTTTTTTTTAAAAAAAGTTATATTATTTTTGCAATAACTAATTGATTTGGTTTCGACTCTAAAAAAAACTCAAATGCAACTTTTTTAAAAGCCAAAATTTTCAGCTTATAAAAAAAGTTATTAAAAAAATGGGCTTTTAAACCAATCTAAACAAGCCTAAATAGAGTTGTATCTATTTGAGCCTATTTTGTGGAACTCTTATTCTGAAACTACCAAAAAAAAAAAAAAAGAGTTAATTGACACAAGTTTTTAAAAAAATATATTATCTTTTTGAAACTAAATGATTAAATGCTACAAAAGGTGAAATCGAGATTTCTAAACTCAAATTCAAAAATGTCATGTAAATAAGCTTGCTTTACAAAACTAGCAACTTGGCCCAAGCTTTTCCTCGTTGAGTTCGAGTTTTGACAAATCAAACCTATCTTTTCTATTTGAATTTATTTTGTTCAAGTTCTAAAAACTCGAACTCGCCTTTTTTATTTTTAATTTTTTCTTTTTGACTTTGAGTTTTGAAAACTTTAAGGCATTTTTTTTATTTTTTATTTTTACTGAGTTCAAATTTTGAGAACTCAAAGTGCTTTTTTGACTTTGAGTCTTCAAGGCTGGAGTTTGACATCTAATGTCATAACGTCATGCTAAGACTTCAAAAGCAACCGTCAGTTGAAAATTAGGGGGAAAACAAAAACCTTTCGCGCAGAGAATTAAAAACTCTCTCATGTGTGCCCATTTCTCTCAAGCAGGTACGATCAACATCACTCACGCTTGCATTTATGCTGTGTTTGTTTGGAGTTTATTATAAAATATTTATTTTATTTGACAATTTACGTAAAAAAGATTATTTATTATCAATTTATTATAAGATACTTTTCATAAAATGTCTTATTTGTAGTTATAAAAAATAAGTTGAGTTTTGGGTACTTATATCTTATCAGATAGAAAATAATTAAAATTAAAAATTAAAAAATTAAAAATAAATAAAATTAAAAATAAAAAAAATTAAAAATTAAAAATTAAAATTTAAAAACTAAAAAATTAAAAATAAAAATATTAAAAATTAAATATTAAAAGTCAAAATTTCAAAAATTTAAAATTTTCAATACAAAAATAAAAATTAATTAATATTTATATTTTATAATTTATTAGTTAATTATAAATTAAAATATCATGAGTCAAATTGATAACATTATTATCAAAGTAACTTATAACAACATTTGAGTTAACAAACCAAACAGTCTTATTATATCAGATACTTATTTCTTATAAGACACTTATCAGATTTCAGATAAGACTATTCCAAACAGGTTATTAGTCTTTCACGCGCGCTTAGCAGCTCCCTCATTTCGATCCAAAAAGATTCTTTTGCCATACCCTGACTTTTTTTTGACCCACCATCCCCTATTTTGGCATTTTTGATTTTCAGACTTTTAGCCTCGACTAGCAAAGGACCAGATAAACTTTCTAGTTACGAATCAATATAGAACCAATGGGTGACGCTTAGTTACAATTTTGAATTATCCAATTTTGACAGGGGGAGATCCTATAGGATCCTATTCCAAATTTTCTTTTGCTAGGCCCATAACTAAAAAATTTATTTTCTTACGATTACGAGGTTCATGCAAATATGAAATCCAATATTGGAAATATAGCATCCCACAAGCTCAAGCACAGGTTTTGAGATTATACATAAATGAGTAGCTATTTGGGAGTGCTATTTTGCTACTTTCAAGTAACTACAGTAAAAAGTATGTCTCACATGCTTTTTACTATAGTTGCTTAAAAATAACAAATTTACATGTTTTTTTACTGTAAATGTTTAAAAGTAGCAAAATAAGCACTCTTCAATAGACTCTAAATGTATATACAAAAAAGTCATATGTTTATATCTGTGTATATGCATTTATATGTGTATGTACTTTTGTGTATTCTTAGTGCAAAATTTTCGTAAGTTTACTCTAGGCGTGGTTTATGAACTTTTCTCTTGACACCTAGCATTTCAAAGGAATTTCTGGAAATAATATTTCAAGGGAATGAATTTTCCGTATAAGGAACTAAATAATACCATAATAAAATTTATTTTGCGCTTATGTTAGTTGTTTGACATAAAGCAAGTATCCTCGTAAAACTTGAAGAAAAGAATATATCTTTGATCGAGATCTCAAATTGTGTTATAGTGGGTGGTTGGTATCACTAACTGTTTCATCATGCAATGAGTGATATGATGTATACAAGGTGTCATGTGTAGATGGCCTTCTAAAGTAAACAAGACAAAGGCAATGAAATATTCAAAATAATATCAAAATAAAAAAGAAACTCATAAGTGCCAAAAAAGGATCTAAAGAGAAGATAATCGAGGCTTACTGATAGCATCACATCATTCAAAAAGTGATTTGTTGCTGTATATACCACAAAAAATAATTAGAAACCTTAACAAAAATATAGCACACTATCCCAAAATATGGTATCTAATCTCACTAATAAAGGGCCAGAAAACATAGGCTCCACAAATGGCACACGGGTTCATGTTTTGTTACATCAAAATCATACACAAAAGTTTAATAGAGGACCTTTTCTTTTTAAGGCTAGTTCAGATTTAAAAAAAAAAAAATTGCATGAAATGCATTGGTTTTACACAAACAGTTTCAATAATAATAAGCACACCTTTTGATATCCTTACTTGCTCTACTTCCTTTCAACAATAATGGAAGATTTTTTCTAAATGTAAATTCAAATACATAACGATCTTTAACTTCAATTTGTAAATCAAAATTTATCGTATTTAAATATCAGATAATATAAAAAAAACTTTGAAAAGTAATCAAAGCTAAAATTATCTCTAGTGGGCATTAAAATCATGATAGTTCATATTCATAAGGGTTTAAAGTAAAGACAACTTTCTTTCTAGAAAAAAAAAAATGCTGTGGTGTGCTTCTACAAGAACTGTGAGCTACGCTTGTTCTATACTTTTAAAACATAACACAATTGGAACAATGATCTGTTGGTCATATATACAATAATTTTTTCTTTAAAATATAAAATAAAATTTAATTTAAAAACTAAAAAGTCATAAATATTTGAATAGTAGGCATTAAAAAATATGTTTATATATAATAAAATATATGAAGTGGAAGAATCGTGATCATGAAAATAATTAATTTGTCTTAAAAATAACAAATTAATAAAGATCCAGTTAATTATTCAACTATTGCCTATTGTGAAACAAATTAAAGTAATCAGTACTTTGAATTCGGATAACTTGTGAAGGATAAATTTTATATAGTGACTATAAAAGAAAAAAAATGACAGAATTATTCCAAATGTATGTTGAAATAGATATTTAAGTATATTAGCATTTACTAAAATGTTAACTATTTATTACTTTAAAGATGATAGTTAAGAGTGTTGTTATGTATATCTAGAGATGTTCTACAGAATATATATATATATATATATATATATATGTGTGTGTGTATGTATGAAATCATATATTTTATTTCTAAAAGGAAGTTTATTTTTAAATTCCAAGGAATAGACATACATTTATATAAGAAATGCAAAATATATTACTCTAGTTATTCAAAAAGAAAAAAAAATTGGATTTATCTTCCAATAGTCTCCCACTATTGTTTTTGTTGCATTTTAGTCATTTAACTTTTAAAATAAATCTTTTAGTCCCTATTTTGAGTGTCTAAATTTGTGCAAGTGACTAAGTTTAACTGTGTTACTACGTGTGCGTATGTTAGCACATTATTTTGCGTGTATATATGAGCATGTCTGTGTAGTAGTGCGTGTAACTGTGCGTTTGAGTATGTTAGCACATGTAATTGTGTATGTGTATGTGTGTGCATTAGTGCGTGTAACCTTGCGTGTGAGTACATGTGTTAGTGTATGCAAATGTATGTGTTTGAGTGTCTACACTGTTACTGTGAGTGTAAGTGTATGTTAGTGCATGTGTGTGCGTGAGCAATATGTGTTTATGTATCTAAGAGTGTGTGTGTAATGTGTTTGTTTTACTGCACGTGTGAGCTTAATGAGTCGCTATGTGTTGAAGTTGGGTTGGGGTGGTTTTGGTTGGAGGGGGGGGGGGTTTAGTTGTTAGTGTGTGTTCATTATTTGTCAAAAGAAATGCAGCCGACTCCTTCTAAAAAGGTTGAGTTCGAAATTTTAATAAAATTTTACAAAGAAAATAGAAAAGTCAGCTTCGAGTGTTTGAAACTTGAGCTCAAGAGAAAATTCTGAAGAAAGAAGTCAAGTTGGAATGTTCAAAACTCAAACTCAAATAAACTAATTAGATAAAGAAAAGCTCAATTCAAGTTTTTAAAACTTGAATTCACTGATCCTGCCATGTGGTTACTATAGTAGAATAAAGCTCGTTTACGCGGCACCTTGAGTTCGAGTTTTCAAAATTAGAACTCTATTTTTGTGACATTTTCAACTTTAGTTAAAGAAATATGGCATATTAAATTTTTTTTTTCAAAAATATTTTCATTTAACTATTTCTGTTTTGAAACTACATTAAAGGGAAAAAAAAACAGGTGATTTTGTATTTCTGTGCTATTACCGTAAAAAATGCACAAGTATTTGTTCATGCAGAATTTGTCAAAAATGGCTAACTAGAAGCATGAAGACTGTTTAGCAATATTCTTTTACACTGCATCTGAAAGTAAATATACCGTGTAAAGTAGGCAAATAGGTGAGGATGACTTTATATGATGTAAAATGCAAAGAGCACCTTTTTTTTTTTTTTTTGATTAGTGAATACTAAAGACCTGGCTGATTCTTAGGCAAACAGGCTCCCCACCAATTAAGGGAAGGAAGAAAAGGGCTATAATTAGATATTATTCCTTTTAATAGAGTGCATTTCGCGCAATTAATCTTTCTTATTGTCTATTATAAACGATACTTGGATCTAAGAGCAAAACTATCTTGATTTTGAATACTAGTGGAACATCTTAAATCTATTTCATCATTGACCAATATACTAGAAGTAAGTCATAATCACAAACGCCCCCAGCAACCCCTCAAACATGCCCAACACCTCACCAACAAGAGTAGAAGAAATATACTTCTGACTTTGACATTTTTCCCCCCTACAAAAAGACTGTTTAAAGGAAAATGATGTTTCATCAGAATGTCTGAATTATTGAATGCTTAATGCAACAGCTTCCTAAGTTGGTACAAGTAGAACTACTTCAACAAGGTATTTGTTTTGCAAATATCTTCTTATATCTTGATTATAAAGATTGTGCCTTATATCCGCCATCAACTCAATCAACAAAAGCACAGATCTAACACTACAAAACTCGAATTATCACCAGAATCCAAATATTGCTGAAATTAAATACCAGATATTACAGAAAAGATGTGTAATAATGTTCACAACATTTACCGCAAGTCCCAAACAGGGTGTTTGGCTTTGTTTATTTGGTATTTATAATTATTTAAATAGTAAAAAGCACGTGAAAGAGTGTTTTTTTAAGGTGCTTATAAACACCCTAAATAAGCAAAGCCAAACACCCTCATGGTCTCAGAAATTGATCTCCACTGTCTTTGTTCAGCAGAGAAAGGCTCCAACAGCCCCATTTCTAGAGGGATTAATGTAGAACAAGAAAAGATACCTAAAAGACTCCTCGTGAATCATATCCAATTATCTCTAGTCACTATTTAATAGATTCCTTCGAAACCAGATCAAAAAGGAAGAAGAAAAGTTTGAAAAAAAAAAGGAAAAAAAAAAGAAAATACATCATTGATCAAAACTAACAAAGAACTATTGATTATTAGTGGGATCAGTACTAAAAATTGGCCTATCGTTGGCCTTCTTGAGAAGGCTCACAATTAGAGGAGCAAATTGTAGAAAAATTTAATAAACCAATGGATCATGCTAGATACAGTAATTAACTACTTGGGAAAAGATTCATCATAACGAATAAAACCAAAAAGCCTCGCACTAAGTAATTGTTCTTGACAAATAACGAAAAAAATTGCTAATTAAGGCCACAATGAATCTATAGCTTGCTCATAAGTCTTTCTATCTCCAGCTGCCACAACTCTGAAACCTGTTCCTTTTCTACGCTCATTCCCATTCCATGGACTCCAACAAAGCTCACGCCCGCACCAATCCGTGATGATCCCCCCGGCGCCCTCGACGATAGGCAGGAGAGCAAGACAATTATACGGCGAAAGATCGGAATCAACCACCACATGCATTTGCCCACTAGCCAACTCGCCGAAAGCGGTGAAGGAGGTGTCAAACCAGGCATCATTCACCTTGTGAGCAAGACAGTTGAAGGCGTAACTGGCATGTTTACCAAGATATGGGGGTTTAAGATTAGCGCACGCCATGCTTATATCTTCACAAGCCTTCGTGTGTATAGGGTCTTCATTCAAAGTCGTGGGTTTCCCTTTGAAACCCATCCACCTCAGCTTGTGGAAACATTGATTGATCAGCTTGTGGAAACATTGACTGATTAGCTGGGACTGATCAAGGCAGCCCAGGAGGGGTTTGCCATTGTAGAGCAGAGAAATCATGGTCGAAAACGAGAAAGAAGAGGAGGCTCCCGTGTGTTCACCCTTGTTGCCGTAAATAGGGTCCAAAACCCAAACGAACGATGGGTTCTGCAGGCAGGCGCGGTTGCGGCTGAAGCTACCGATGTCCCGCCACCTGGTCTCCTCGTCCAACGATGGGTTCAGGCGGGTGTGGTCCCACCACCCGCTCTCCTCGCCGTAGACGGCGTGAGAAGGGAAATTTGTGAGAATGGTGATTACCATGGCTTCCTCCGCTTTCTTGTCAATCTCTGCTCGTGGAGTTTGGGGCATTCTTGGTGGACGCTGCTGCAGGTTCGAGATGTAATATTTCGAGATAATTTCCTCTGCTACGTCGGCGGCTTTATTCGCTACATGGATGAATTGATCGATTTCTTGATCACTGAAATTTCTTGATTCGGAGGACGACGACGACATGTTTCTTGATTTGGAGGACGACCACGACGACATGTTTTGTCACTAGAAAAAAGAGACGAGAGAGACTTGGAGGGTGTTTGGTTTGGTTTTTTTTTTTTAGTCAAATTTATTTAAAGCCTAATTTAAATTAATAGAAGTGTTTGTTTTAATTAAAAATGTGTTTTTTTTAAGTAGCTTTAAGTAAAAATACTTATTTTTATAACTATAACTTTTATTCAAACACGTAACTACTTAAAATTGACAATAAAAAAAAGTCACTTAAAACTAGAAGTGCTTTAAGTAACTTTTTTATAAGCCAATCCAAACACCCTCTTGATGTGCAATAGGTAGACACCTATTTATAGGATCCCAGCAAATCCACTTTTTTGCGTAGTTTCTCAAGTAGTCTTCGATTTGGACTCAAACAGTAACAAGCTGTTTGGTTTGGTTTTTTTGTTTTTTTTTTGTTAAACCTATTTTAAATCCAATTTGGATTGATAAAAGTATTCGTCTTAATAAAAAAAATATTTTTTAAGTGATTTTAAGTAAAAAAAAAAAAAAAAAGCTTCCCTTTTTTGTTTTTTATGACTTTATTTTGACGAAAAATGAGTTTGACTAAATTATTTATTATTTTATCCTTAATTTTTTATTTTTATTACTAAAACATCTTCACTCTTTTATCTTACACTTTACTTTTTTAAATTCTGTTTTCATGTCTTTAATAGTTATTGTTACTTTTCAATCAACTATTATGAGAATAAAGGAGAAGGCACTAAGATAAGATAAAAAAAGAAGGTACCTCTATCTACCTAGATAAGGCTCGTTGCCACAGCTTGTTCACAGTCTCGTCCCCTAAACAACATGGATATTATACACCCAAAGTATTATATACCTCTTAGCACTGTACACTCCTCTATTATGTGAAAAACACACGCTTCTATTGGTCTATTAGGTGAAAAACACGCGCTTCTATTCGTCTATTAGGTGAAAAACACGCGCTTCTATTAAAAAAAATTTATCAGATCCAAAGCCATAGAATCTTTTCCTCTCTCCCTCTCCATAGCAAATCACACTGGGCTCTCTCTTCTTCACCGTCCCGATTACATCTTGTCTCGCAAGCTGGAACCTAACTATGTTTACATCTTCGACACCACCCTCTACGACCATAAGCAGATAATTAGAGAAGAATAAAAACAGCACTTTGGTTGAATTAATATATTAAATATTTACCAGTTGAATTTTTTGTTTTCGTTTGGAGTTTTCTAGTAAAAAATATTATACAACAAAAGGTCACGTGTTGGGGAACGTTGGTGGGTCTCGAATTTGCATGACAAATTGGTTCAGCAGGATAATAGAAAGCGTGATTCGTCTATTGTGCACCCAAAATTTGATAGTTAGTGGTCAGACTTTGCTAATTGGATGTCCCTTGTCGCACAAAAAAAAAAAAAAAAAAAACCTTCCTTCCTAGTTACTTGGTCCTGAACACTTCATAGACGTTTTAGAATTTAAACAATTATTCTTGTGCTAGAGCTACAGGTCTCTATTGTGGGAAACCACAATGCTACTTCTATATATTACCTAACGCGAATAAAACGTCTTTTTGGGTCAAAGTATGAATTGAACTTGAATAACGTTTTCTTTTTCCTTTGCATCATTCTATTACAAACTGATTAAGGTATAGAATAGATATCCGATAAATAATAATAAGAGATTAGACGACAATGAGTTTGAGATATTCGTAGAATCGAAGTCAAGAAAGTAATGCATGAACAAGGGGAAAAAAAAAAAAAAAAAAAGGAAAAAAGAAAAAATTCTAGTCGACCAATTGAGCCCTGAAGATGTCCTTGAGTATATGTAACACAGTATTACATTCAGGTGCTATCATCTCCACCCAGATCTAATTCGAAAAGCCTAACTGCAAAACGTGTTACGAGGCATGTTATCACTAGAAAACAATAGGAGTTACCCCAGTGAAAAATGGGATGTTGTAGCCCTTTTTGGTTCCCACATCTGATACACATGTAATGGGTAGGACAAGGCTGAGCAATATAAAGTTAAGAAAACAAGATGGAAAACATACTTACCTGGACGCGGTCGATGGGCGATCAAGAAGGCCCATGACCTCCATTGCACTTCCGAGGCATGACTGCCTAAAGTCAATTTAAGTAGTTGAGCTTACGTCATAATTTGTGTATTATACTTTGACCCATTTGAATACCTACATAGCTTTGCCGTTTAGCTTAATAGCTTATTGTGTATTATAGTAAAGACTCATTTGGATTAACTTCCTCGAAAAACGATTTTTTCGTACAGTTTTTCAGGAAAAAAATATTTTTCTAGAAGTTGAAAGTCTTGGCTTATAGTAAATCCTGAACTTGAGTTGTTTTTGGAGTTTTATTTATGTCTTTTCTAACTTAATCTAATTACTAACTATAAAAGAAGGAGTATATTTTTTAAGGGGAAAAAAAAGTACTTTTTCATGAGTTAAAAAAATAATTCAAACGGACTCTAAATGCACAACTTGAAGCCTATTGAGCAACAAGGTGAAAAATATCCTATAGGCAGGTTTAAAAATAAAGAACCAACACAATTGGGGGCCTAACCTGGTCCATGTGTATCTTGGGCCTAGTCCATTTGATTTATTTCTATTTGGGTCTTTGCATTCGGGCTAATGGTGACAACTGTTTTGGGCTTTGGCTCATTGTTTAAGTTACTATTTCTCGGGCCCTATTGTTTGGGCCTATCTTTTGTATATTTCTATTTTTAATAAGAGAATCGACCTTGAACAAAATAAATAAATAAGGAACCACTAGTACTTTTGTTTTTGGTCAAAAGAAAAAGAACCGCTAATAGAAGCGCATGAATATTCAACATCAGAATCGACTTCTACAATTTACGTGCTTTGACTTTATACACATCTGATCAACAGGTTACGAAAGTAAATTTTTTTTTTTTATTTATAGATGAAGTTATAGTTTAAGATGGAGAAAGATGAATGCTAATAAATATTCTTGTTAAAAAATAAAAATAAAGTTTGGGAGAGAGATTAGCACGAACTTATTTTATAAGCACTTAAATAAGTACACTTAAATATATCAATAGTAAAGATTTATTGACACATGAAATACATGGTTGAGATTTTAAATTAAAAAAATAAAAATAAATAAGAATTGGGAGAGGATTTTCGTCTTTCTTTATACTTTCTCTCAATAATAATCCTATAGAAAAAGCATTTCTTTTATTCTCATTCACATCATACTATTGTACCTTGTTTTCCAAAATAATAAAATTCTATTTGATTTCTTTTAGTTCATTCTGAAATTTAATTCGTATTTTTATTACATTGTTTCCGACAAGCTTAAAAGATTTAACTAACATATTATTTTCTAAAACTGTTCTCGATCAAAAATTGAAATTTCAGAAAACTATTAATTCTGAAATTATATTTCAGTTTTAAGTTGTGTTTTAGCTTTTAATTACTAACACAATTTGTTTGATTAAAGTACAGAATACTTTGTAATACCGTAATTACCTAGAAAATGTCTGGAAACAGGGATAACACCCAAACTAGAGTTTTGACCTCAATTGGAGTGACGAAAAATGTTAGCAATATGCCAACGACAAGGTCACTATTGGAGAGTGGAAACGACATGACTGTGCAGGGTTTGGGACTGTACAGGAATTTGGAGGTTGATGGATTGAACTTGGGGTTTGTTTAAATTGGTTTTTTTTAAAAGTAATTTTTTTAACAGTTTTTAAAAAATAGTTTTTTTTCTAAGGGCTTGTTTGGATTGGTTTTTTCTCAAGAAAAAAGTCCATTTTTTTCCTAAAAAAGTTATATTAAATTTGTAATAACTATTTGACATAGCTTTAAAAAAAACTAAAATTCTAAAAAAAACTCAAATACAGCTTTTTTTAGAAGTCAGAATTTTCAGCTTTTAGAAAAAAACTGTTTTTCAAAAACTATTAAAAAAAGTACTTTTGAAAAAAGTCAATCCAAACGAGTCCTAAAAAAAGCTGTATTTGAGTTTTTTTTAGAGTTTCAGTTTTTTTGGAAGACAAATTAAATAGTTATTACAAATTTAA
Organism: Cordia subcordata; assembly: GCA_028554755.1. Classification (NCBI taxonomy): domain Eukaryota; kingdom Viridiplantae; phylum Streptophyta; class Magnoliopsida; order Boraginales; family Cordiaceae; genus Cordia; species Cordia subcordata. The sequence continues at coordinate 9,548,391 of JAPTOF010000001.1, forward strand.
TGTAACTTTTTTTAAAAAAAAATTACTTTTTCCTTAAAAAAACCAATCTAAACAGGCCCTTGGTCTATTTGATCAATCTGTTGAGCCTGAACCATGGATATTATTTATTAAGATAATGGCTTTTTTTAAATACCTTCTTTCAATAATAGCACTATAGAAAAAGCATTTCTCTCAAAATCCAATTGTAAAACTGTAAAGACTTTTTGCCTATGAGACAGAATCTGATTCTTGACCAAAAGACAAAGGAGAGGAAAATGACACGATCTGGTTTGCCATTCTTGAGGCAAACATTAAATTCGGCAATTCACGGCCTACAAGATAATGGAATTTCAACCCCTCATCTAGGGATGTTAATGGGGCGGAGTAGGGGCGGGGTTAATTGAAACCTCTACTCTGCATCTAGTATTTTTTCACATGCCCCTACCTCGCCCCTATATTTGTACCGGGATTTTCTCCCGACTACCATTCCCGTCCTTACCGGTGTATGCCCCTACCTACGAGGCACTTGTCAACAAAAGTCAAAGGGGTCGTAGTATCGGGACAAAAACACCTACTTGTTAAACCCCTATCTGTGAAGTAAAATTCATATTTTTTAATTAGATAAAAATAAATAAAAAATAACATAAATCATGCACCAAACATTAACACATCAAATTCAAACTCTAATATTTAAATTCAACATAATTTTACAACAATAACACATTAAATCTAAACTTACTTCCAATCATAATTATTAAACATAACATATAATATACATACATACATACATATATATACCGGGGTGGACCGGGGAGGGGTCACCCAACCCCGACCCCCCTCCCCGGCACCGGGATATAAAGAAAAAATCCTACCCCACCTAGCCTCAAGTGTTTTTTTGCAAAAATCCCGCCCCTACCCCGTCGGTACCCCTGCGGGGCGGCGCAGGGCAGTCCCTACTCTCATCGCATTGAGTTGAAGATATATATGCCAATCCCATCTGTGCGAAGCATTATTGTGCCATTCTTTTCAACAACAGAGGAAACGGCGCCGTTGCCCCTAGGAATATGTGACCGTTGCCCACATTTAAAAAAAAAAATGGCGAGTACGCGGTGGCAAATCATACTCGCGCGCGTATGGAAGAGCTCAAACAAATTTACTTACTCACAAACACCATACCCCCTCATCTGGCTCTGTGCTCAGTGCTCTCCTCCCTGCACACAACTTGTCTGCTTCCTCAATCCTCGTCATCATCATCTTCTTCTCATTCTCTCTCTCTCTCTCTCTCTCTCTACACGCACTGGTGATTTTCTATAAACACAGATATAGTGTATATCACCATCTTCAAAGCCTACATCTTTTGTGTGTATGATTTGATTATACACATGTACATACAAAACCATGTGTTTGTAGAGCTCTTTGCTCTTCACATGCAAAAAAAGCAACTTTTCTTTACACTTCACTAAATCAAGTAAGTGTTCAGAAGCCACCTGTAGGCAAAATATATTATATATATTTTCAATCTTTAAGCAAGACTCATGAAATCTCAGGTTGGTTTTTGAGGTTTTTAAGAAGTGGAGAAGATCAAGAGAGAAAGGTTGTACCTTGTGTTTCGTGGGTTGTATCCAGCTAAAACCGTATATATATATATATATATATATATATATATATATATGTATCTACTTATATATAGACGTTTTAAGTAAAACCCAGAAAAGCCAGGTTGGTTTTTGAGTTTTTAACAGGCGAGGAGATTTAGGAACAACGAAGGTTGTACGTTGTGCATAATGGGTTGTACTCAGTCAAAGATAGAGAATGAGGAGGCAGTTTCGAGATGCAAAGACAGGAGGAACTTCATGAAGGAAGCAGTGGCTGCGAGGAATGCATTTGCCTCCGCGCACACAGGGTATGGCGTGGCGTTGAAGGACACCGGCGCCGCCTTGAGTGACTACGCTGAAGGGGAAGCTCCACCGTCCGAGATGGAGGTCGGTGGAGGCGCCGGCGTAAGCGACATTGGGTCCGAGCCGCCGCCTCCTCCGCCGCCTCCTCATATGACGGAAGCTAACCTACCGCCACCGCCTCCACCACTTCCGAGCTTTTCCCCGGCGCCACCGCTTAAACGGGCTGTCACTATGCCGGCACTTCCGCATTCGGGAAGGAAAATGAAGGGCATAGATGGTATAGATGAGGAGGATGAGGAAGAGGAGGAGGGAGGAGGAGGGAGTGTTGGTGGTTCAAGGCCGAGGGATAGGAGGGCGAAAGCTGTTGAAGAGGTGGCATCAGAAACTCCGATGAAGACTCCGGTTCCACCACCGCCTCCACCGGAGAAAGGGATGGCTTGGGACTATTTCTTTGACGTGGGCAATATGCCAGGGTCAGGATTGAATGACTTGGAAGAAGAAGAGGAAGAAGATTATATGGAGGAGAAAAACGAGAATGAGGATGAGGATTTCCATAAAATCGGGGGAAATGGGGTTAATGTTGAAAATGGGGATGAGTTCAACACCCCAGAGAAGCTGGTAAGGGGAATGGAGAGATATGTGGAGGAGATGACACCAGAGCCGGTGGAGGAAAAACAGTTTAAGCATTCCAATACTGGCCCGCCGGCAATTCAAGGAATTGGGACTGGTGGAAAGGTGGGGGGTGGCAGTAGTGGTAATAGTGTGGATTTGTTGAAGGTTTTGAGCGATATAGATGACCATTTCTTAAAGGCTTCTGAGAGTGCACAGGAGGTGTCAAAGACGCTTGAGGCTACTAGGTTGCATTATCACTCAAATTTTGCGGATAATCGCGGTGAGTGAATTTGAGAATTTTGATGTAAAGCTGTGAGATTTTTACTGTTCTTATTTGTTTGTAAATGTACTCGAATTTGCATATAGAACTTGCGTAATTTGCAGAGCATGGACAGACATCATTTCTAATATTCAAGTTGCATTTCACTTTGAAGCGAATTCGGTAGATAAATCCTAATTGTTGAATATCTATGTTTGCTTAGACAAGTCTGATTGGACGGCAATTAGCAATAGGGTAAAGAAAGAAGAATGGTACTAAAGTTGATGTGATGTTTAGCTGTTCTATAGTTATGGCCTCCCTTGACATTCCAGCGTTACCTAGGAAGCATTGCCTTTCTTTTGATTCATGAGCTGATTTCTTAAAAATATTATGTTGTTATGGTGATAGTATATCACTCACTTTGGACCTGGCATTTGTGCTTGTTGCAACTTGCTTCTGCTGGCATTCAAATTAATTTAGCATGATTTTCTTCTTTTTGACTATATGGTTTAGACATTCTATCTTAATTTAGGGAAAGATTGTGCATAATTCAGGGAAGCTGAGCCAGTAACTGGTAGATTTGGAAGCTGCATACTTCTCCCTCTTAAATGTGCGTAGGTTCTTCATTTGTCATGTATAGTCTATTTCATTGTTGTTCATGCACTTGTCATTTGTCGGAGCCGCACTTATGACAAGCAGATACCTGATCAATTTAATTGCAGAATATCTGCAGTAGCAACTGTTTATTGATCAGAAGTTTAGAATGCATGTGTTTGCTATCCTTTGAACTGAACCTAAATTGATGGAGTTCTACAAACAACTTTCTTCAATAAGGAGATTTTACGTTACTCAAGAAAGTAGCAAATGGACTAAGTGTAACTAATCTTTTCCTGTTCTATTTTCAGGGCACATTGACCATGCTGCAAGGGTGATGCAAGTTATTACGTGGAATCGATCATTCAGAGGTGTACCCAATGGTGGGAAGGATGACTTTGATGCAGAAGAATACGAGACACATGCTACAGTTTTGGATAAGTTGCTGGCCTGGGAGAAAAAACTGTATGAGGAAGTGAAGGTATATCTATCATCTTTGTTGAGTACCTGCACTTGGTGAAAATTTACTTAAAATGATGTTGAACCATGTTCGTCTAGCTTGTAATTGTATTCTTAGCTATACTTATGGAGAATTGCATCAAGGTAATGAGTTAGTGGATATATTTGTCTGTAAATGTTACTTTTACCATGTAATAAATAATGACTTTCTTAATGATGCATGCAACCTAGACTTCGGTTTTTAATCTTTGGGGAAGTATTGACTAGTATTGTGTTATTATATGCAAGTCATGTTTGGTGGTTCTTTTTAACATTGACAGACTGGTGAGCTTATGAAGCTAGAGTACCAGAGGAAAGTCAATGTGCTAAACAAGCTGAAGAAACGTGGTGCTAGTACTGAAGCATTGGAGAGAGCAAAGGCTGCTGTGAGTCATTTGCATACACGGTACATAGTGGACATGCAATCATTGGACTCAACTGTCTCAGAAGTGAATGATATACGTGACAAACAGTTGTATCCAAAACTTGTAGCTCTTGTTAATGGGTGAGTTCTCGTGCAATGTTAGTCTGTGGATAATTTAAGCCTATTATCTTGATCAACATTTTGAGACGAATATGTTGTTCTGATATGTTTATCCTATGTGTCACAAGTGTGATGGTCTCTGCATTGTGAAATTCCTCTATTGAGATGGTTCTTCTTCTTCTTCTGCTTCTGCTTCTGCTTCTGCTTCTTCTTTTTCTTCCTTTTCCCCCCAATTTGAAAAATAAATCTGGAAAAAGAACATAGCACAGTGTGTAGTTAGGTCAGTTGCATCTTGAATTGTTAGGTGAATATCTCCTCCATCAGAGAGTGAATTTCCATCCTGTCTGTGATGTGGTTTCTCCTTTCTGGTGCCTCATAAGGAAAGTAGTGCACAAGATTATTAGCATTCATACACATGACACTTGTATGCCTTTTGAAGAATCCATAAGAAGTATGTTTGTGTTAAAAATGTAGAGTTGATCATAAGGTGGTTTCTCCTTTTCTATGCCCCTTAGTTAAATTAGTGCAAAGGACCGTCAGCACTCATTCACTGGAATCTGTGGAATTATGGTCACGTAGAATTTTCTGATGGATCTATTTCCTGACTCCTCTCATCATTATTTCTGGAAATCATTATATGCTTCATGCATTTTTTCTGAAACAGCCGATGGTTTGATTTGTACAGTTTCATACATTGTTGAGAAATAGGTTATAGTGTAAAGTTGGCCTTACAGTTGGGCGGGTATGCTGCTACTATGGCATTTTGAGTGCATACTGGACATCGGAAGATCACACTAGGAGAAGTTCTCTATTTCTATTTTGGCCCTTTCATGATTAGACTCAAACAAGAAGCTTAGACTACTAGTGCTTCACTAATCATATTAAATGTTGAGTACTATTGGTCCAATCCTTCTTGGGGAGGTTTTGTTGGGAATTCTTTAGTTTTGGAATAAGGAAGCTCATTTTGACTGTAGGGTAAATCCATCCTTGGTTTCTGTTTTATTTATCTCATCGTATCCGTGTCTGTTCTCCTCCAATATTTCCTAAAAAGTATTTTTATGGGAAGACATTTATCAATCATTGAACTGTTTTTACTGGCTACTTGGGGATTCTTTAGATGTGTGAGAGAGGATGCTTAGAGTAACTTGATCTTTTGCATGGCTACTTCAAGCTGGGTTCGTTGTCATTTGGCTTCCTTGATTTTGAACCCTTGTCATATCAAAATATCTCCATCCTACTTTTACATAAAATGTTAGATGAATTATCTCCCTAAAGGCTTGGGAAGAAGATTGTTGAGTGTTTGTGATAGCATTCCCATCCTGATCCATTGATCAGTGAACAACTGTTGTTTTTCCTAAGAGTCCAAGCAGCATCGTATATCCGATGGAAAAGGAAAGAGAGATACGACGATATTGTTGTGCAATTAAAAGAATATCTGTTCTTCATCATGGAATTTATAAATGCAAAGTGGCCTGATTATTAATGGGCAGCAAAAGTCGAGGTTCTTTTTTCACTCATCTCCGAGGGGACGCATTTCCTAGCACATGATAATCTTTCTTTCTGAAGGTTTAAGGTAACTTTATTTGGTTAGTATGACAGCGGATATGATTTTCAACTACTCTTTTGTCTCATCATTATTTCAGCTAATCTTTTTTTTCCTAATTGATTGGAAAATATTTTTGATAGTTTCGCTTGATCTTGTTTTAAACAACTTTTGTTTAACAAATTGTCGTGTGGGAGTACCTTAGTCTTTGCACCAGGGACCCAATTCATGCCAGTTAATCTGACTCCGTAGATGCGTAGCATTTTAATTAATTGTCTGCTGGGGGAGATCAAAGTCAGTTCTCTGATCGAAATATTCTCCCTTGGAGACTAGTTGTTGGCTCAGATTTAATCATCCATGCATAAGATGTGTCATATTAAAGAACTGATTCCTAGGGAGGGATTCAATTGTATTTGTTGAAGAATAAGTAATGTAATCATATTGTTATTAGGATGTTCTCATTTATTTACCTTGCCTTCAACTACATTGCTAATTGCCTTCTGCTAATTGCGCAAGAACTCCTGGCCCGTTATTTAGCTGGGAGTATTAATTGACCAAGCAAAAATGGTTGCGTCATCAAATTAGTAAAGACCCCCTAGCTTCCGTTTAATTTGTAATACAACCACATGAACTAACCTTTGTAATGTCCTCCAAAAGTTTATGCCTCAGTTTGGCTGGTTGATAATTTTAATTATATTCACTGTGTCAATTTTAAAGCTTCTGGTTTGTCAAGTTGTTTAAGAGAGTTAATTAGGTTTGCTATTGTTTGATGGGGAAGTAAATTTTCAATAACTTTTAGCATCAGTTTTCTAGTATAACTAAGTTTTTGTGTCTATGCTTCCAGGATGGCGAAGATGTGGGAATCAATGTGCATACATCATGATGACCAGTTCAAGATTGTTACAGACCTCAAATCTCTTGACATATCAGGATCGCCAAAAGAAACCAGCAAACATCATCATGAGCGCACTTTTCAGCTTTTGAGGGTTGTTGATCAATGGCATTTGCAATTTGAGAAACTCGTGACAAATCAGAAACAATACATCCATTCCCTTAACAGCTGGTTGAAGCTAAATCTCATCCCAATTGAAAGCAGCCTGAAGGAGAAAATCTCGTCACCACCCAGAGTTCAGAATCCCCCAATCCAACCCCTCCTCCATTCATGGCATGACCACCTAGAGAAGCTTCCTGATGAGCTTGCCAAAAGTGCAATTGATTCCTTTTCTGCTGTGATAAAGACTATCCTTGTTCACCAAGAGGAAGAAATGAAGCTGAAGGAGAAGTGTGAGGAGACCAGGAAAGAGTACTTGCGCAAGCACCAGGCATTTAGTGACTGGTATGATAAATACAAGCAACGTAGAACACCACCAGATGAAGCAGATCCCGACAGAGCCATGGACACTACTTCCAAAGACCCTATTGCAGAAAGGCAGTTTGTGGTGGAGAGCTTGAAAAAGAGGTTGGGAGATGAAGAGGAAGCTCATCACAAGCACTGTATACAAGTGAGGGAAAAGTCGATAGGAACTCTAAGAATTCGTTTACCTGAGCTCTTCCGTGCTTTGTCAGATTATTCTCATGCATGTTTTGATGCTTACCAGAGACTGAGAGCACTCGCACAATCACAAATGCCCAATGGCCCTTCGTGAAAACCTACGATCTGTACGAGTTAAAATGTGTTTGATACCTTTCGTAGACTGTACCTTTTGTATTAAGCATTTTCCTTGCTTTCCAGTCTTTTGCAGTGTTGTCTCTGTTGTTGATAGTACGCTTCTATTGCAATCATCTATATTGCAATACCGAGTGATGACACAGTTTCTGATGCTCTCTCTGTTTCCTTTTCCCCCATCCTAGTTTCTCTTTTCGCCTTCACCCTCTTGTGTTGGCTTTCTTTCATCTAATTGCAGTCCTCCAACGTGGATAATGGCATCGAGACCATCCAGGTTGCGGAACTGATTTCGGGTTTAGTAGTAAATGCTACTAGAGGGGAGAAGATGAAGCTATGCGCCAAAAGAGACCTGGAGTCTCTGAGGCAGGTATGGTTTCTGCACTTCTTTAATTTATAATTGGAGATTTTATGTAGGGGAAGCGTATCTTTGTAAACAAATGCTCAACTGCTTTCACAACTTGATCTATACACTAGATTTCCTTTTCTTGTTCTTCTTTCTTCCAATGTAGCAAATCTGTCTGTGTTCCTCCCTCGAATTGAAAAAGCTACTTATTGGATGAAAAGTAGTTCCTGTAACTACTCGGCTTTCACTCTGCATCTGAAGTGTTCCCTTTTTGAAGCATTTATACACGTGTAGACAGTGATGTGAAGGATTCTTAAAAAGATGAGTAGGGTGTGTTTATGAAACGTCTAATTTTATGGGGTGTGTTTATGAAACGTCTAATTTTATGGGTGCTGTGAGGGATGGAGTGTGTTTGTTGATGGTAACGCAAAGGAAGAAAGAAAATCCCGAGAAGTGCGCTTGTTGTTGAAAGGGGTTTTTCCTTTACCGTTCTTAATCCGATAGGGATTAGTTTTAAGTTTAATGTGGTTTGGGGGCACCTTAACTCAAGCAAAAAGGGGGAAAAAGAAAAAAGAGTAAAGAGAAAAAATAAAAGGAAATTGAGAAATAATAAAGTACTAAAAAGGAAAAAAGTTATTCAAGTCGTTTAACTTCTAAGTATTTCTTTTTAATCATAATCTATTAAGTCTTTAATAGAGTAGCTTAGATGAGACCATTTTGAAAAATTGATGGCTATTTAAATCTAAAAATAATTTGATAGTCTAAACAAGACTAGTTGAATAGGTTAATGACTTTTGGAGTTGTTGGAGGCAAGGAAACGATGATTCTAAATGAAAATTATTTATTCTTTTTATATTCATTTTTATGTTAGCATATTATTGAAATTATCTTAAAGTATTAGATACAATTAAATCTTCTTTTTATATTAGCAATTAAATTAATCTTTTTATAGTAGGGAATTTGTTAGAGTTGGTCTAATTATTATTTCACGACCATGTGATACACGGGGTAAAACAAGTAAGTTTCTATTTTCAGAATCAATCCGTACCAGGGAAACGATTCATTAATCCTTTTCCTTTCCTTTTTAGAAAGGGTAATTCGAAGACCATGGGGATATGGGATTCTTGTATGGGGTCGAAATTTCAAATAAAATTATTATTTCCAAAATCAAATTATCTCGTACAAAAGAACATCGCAATTGCAATTTTAGGCTTTGTTTTTGCCGTATTTTTCTATGTTTGGCTGTTAAACATGAAAAGTCAAAGGAAAATATTTTCTAAAATCAAAGGAAAATATTCTCTAGCCCCTCTCGGCCCCTTGCCCTGCCACCCAGCACACTCCCATTCCAACCAATGCACATAACGTATTTTTTTTAGTGTCATCAAAATCTTTAAGTTGATTTTCATTATGACAATCAAACAATTAATTTTTTTTATTGAATTTTTTTTTTCAAAATAAGTTATTTTTCGCAAAATAAATGGAGCTTTAAAGATTAAGTAAAATAATTGAATAACGATTTATTGTTATAAAAAAATTTTAAGTTCAATCCTATACTATTCAATCACAAATAGTATCTTATTTTTGATGATTTGGAGTATATCTCAGAATATATTATTGTACCACCGATCCAAGGTTCATTTGTTGGTGATTGGATATTTGTTGGTGGTTGAAAAAAGAAGATAAACATAAATTTCATCTTTCTTACCATCAAACTTCAATCTACAAAAGAAATGGCATAAAAAAATTAAACCTTATCTGATTAATAGGATTTATTACATCTAGTAGATGACATCACCTCTTTCAGTTTAAAGGCAGTCTCTTCTTTCCCTCGATTAATATTCAGAAATTTCTCACGTCGTCCTCCAAGCAAATTATAATTATATTGCTTATACTAGTGGGAATAACTGCGCCGTGCAACAAGTCTTATATTTTTTATTTCGTCTTGTAAGTGATTTATAATCATATAGTTAACGGTTAATAAGTTCTATTAAAAGAACAAAATCATTATTGAATGTATATGTCTTTCACTCTAAACATTTATGATGTTGAGATACTTGTATTTTTACTCTCAACTTTTTATTTAGTTGTTACAGTACGCTCACTTATTATGATTAATTAAGAAAAAAAAATGTCAATACGTGCGCGGTACCGGAGGTGTTATATTTTTTATTTTACATTTTTTGTGATTAATAATCATATGGTTGATGGTCAATAAGTTTTATTAAGAAAATATCATTATTGGATGCATAAACTTTCGCTCTAAACATTTATGATATTTAGATACTTACTTTTTGTCTCCTTTTTCCATCTAGTTGTTACAGTAGGCCCACTTATTATAATTAAGGGAAAAATATAAAAAAAATTTGAAGAAGCAACTGAGGGTGAGGGTACCATATTCAGTGATTATAATGTATGTGTTTGTAATAAATGCTAAGAAAAATAATAAACAGAAGATAAAAGAAAAAGTTACAAAAGCAATTGGCACTAATATAATTTTTTTAGAAAATATTACAATACTTGACGGGTACCATATGATACCTCACTCGATCATTGTAGGCTCACCTAAAGATTATAATATACGATAAAAAAGAAAAAAAAAACAAAATGTATACTGGACAAGTAATTTGAGTTTTGTATATAATGTAAAAAATACTATAATATTTAAAAGCTTGCCACTACTTCATAAAAAAAAAAAATAAGGCTAGTTGGTAAGAAAATAAACAAAATATAAAACCAAAAAAAAAAAAAAAGAAGGATACATGCCAACTCCTAAAATTATAATTTGTGGTAAGAAAAAAACAAAAAAGGAAAAAGAATATGGAGTTTACACTAAAGACATAGTGATCAAGTAGTATATCTCTCATGGAAATGAGTCATGTGACACCCCACTCAAGTGTTTCAAAAAGTTAAAAGAAAAGAGTCAAAATAATTTTAAGTTTTACTATATTACTTTCAATAAGTCCAAATTGTCTAGTAAATAGTAGACATGATAAGTCCAAATTATCTTATTTGATTTTCAGTAATTTTAAAGTTAAAACATAATAACTTAAAAGCATTCCTAAAAAAGAACTCTTCACATTTTAGATTAGATTTTTAATGGAAGCTGGGCAAGATTTTCACACAAGAGGACAAATACAATTACTTCACAAATCTCAATTACAAATAAAGGTTGCGAGTTTTTGACTTGGGTTTCTCTAAAGTTAAAAAAGATAGTATATTTCTCTCTGGTGACTTTTTTCCCCCTATCATTTTGTTTTATTCAATGTGTGTGTGTGTATATATATATATATGTGTGTGTGTGTGTGTGTGTGTGTGTGTGTGTGTATTACCAATTCTCTGGTTATGACTCTATATGGTCTATGTATGAAATTTTAGCTTTTAAATTTGAACCTTTAGCAATAATTCTGTTGAATGAAAACCATTGACTATATTAATCATATATTTGATATTAAGTTATCAGCTATTTGACCTTAATATTGAATTTTAAAAATATGAAATGGTAATTTTCTTTTTAAAAAAATTTAAAATCCCCATTTGTTGTACAAAAAGTTTCTCAAAAGCCCTTTTAAAAAACTTCCAATTTAGAGGCTTTAATTTTTTAAACTTTTTAAGCTTTGACTTTATTGAAAAACTCTTTTAAAATGGACCAAATAACTTAATTTCAATTTTTAACTCACAAAAAATACTTTTAAATAACTAAGAATTAGACCAAATTGAGCCTACATATATTGAAAAGGACATTGCTACTCATTTTGATTGTCAATTCAACTATAGATACAGTATTTAATTTTAAAAAATGAGAGGTAAAAGCATTTAATAACAATCCGCTTTAACGATGACCGTGGTGGGGAGGTTAATAAAATAATATTCGATTTGCTCTCAGCTCATCGACCTGCTTAACTGGCACGTCACGGAGACCCCAACCGTCACCATGCTTTATTACTAAGTTTCACCAAGTTTTGTGGTGGTATGATGATTGGCATTGTAGTCGTATGTAGATGTAGCTTTGTATTAATTGGTTAATGATGTCGTCGTTTGGTGGATATTTAATGTTTCTTAATGTAAAGTGTTATGTTTCTTAATGTAAAATGCTGTTTTGCTAAGTAATGTAGAATCTTAATCGGGCTTTTTCGATTCCTAGTGCAGCCTTGCTTGTGTTGATGTTTACTTGTCTTCTTGAACTGCAGTTTCAGATGGACAAATGTGATGGGATTGTAGCATTTAGAGTGAAATCAATGTGATCCTGTTCAGGGGTTACTATAATTATTGTTATGCTTGTATTGTTTATCATCCTTGTATTCATAGCCTGCAAGTGCAAGCCATGGCGTTACCTCTCTGCCTCCTCTCATTCTCGTACCATCAAGGTTCAAACGTTGCCCATTTCCCTTTACTCGTTTATAGATCTATTTTCTTATTTTCTGCTCCATTCTGTCCATGTAAGATTCTCTTTTTGTGTCGTTTGTAGTAAAATGATTTAATTTATTGTGATTTGGATTTTTGGGATCACAATGGAGGATTTCGGACCACCTTTTCTAGCTATCTGGTGAGCAATCACTCAGTTATGAACACTGACTGAAAGCGGCCGCTAGAAATATAAAGCACAGCTTGGAACATGAAGGGCACCGTTCAAGGTCCTATCTCAGAGTTAAGACTGCATACATTTATATTTCTTTTGAGGGTAACATTTGAAATATGTCACTATTGATCAAAACTAAAATTAATGTACAGAAAAATTCAATTAAAAAAATGGATGAATGAAGAAATCAAAAACCAAAATAAGACAGGGAACTTATTTATGCTTGTGTATGGGTTGACCAGTGATCACAATAAAATGGAACTTAGTTGAACTTATCCTTTACACATTGTTGTGCTTCTTAAACTTTCACTTTTATACAATTGCTTTCCAACGTTGACCCTTTATTTGTACCAACCGAAAGAAAGGGAAAATCATCGAAAAAATCATTTTGTGGTTATAGTATGGAACACTTCTCATGTCAACTCGATTGTATCATTTATACTTTTTAGAACTGCAGAGATGCTAATCCTTGACATGCTAAAATGAGGAACGAGTGTGTGGTTTTTGCTTGGATGGCTTCTTGCAAGTCTAGTAGCTAGACATGCACTATGTTGGATATACATCTATTTTTCTATACAATCACAGTCTTCCTTTAGAACTTTTGTTCACTGCATGATAAGTTATCTTGAATATTATAGTCACTTAAATGTAACTAGGATCAATTTTTAGTTTTACCGGAAACTCTTACGCTTGGTCCAAGCGTAATTAGTTAGTTTTGTTACATTTTTAAATATAATTAGGAGTTTGAATATATATAATTATTGGCTTGATTTCTTGTATTTGTTATTTAATTTTTTTATTTGGTTTTAAATTACTAAAAATCAACTTTCTGATTTTTAATTTCAGTTAATAGTAATATTTATAAATTATCATTGAAATAACTAATTTTTTCATTAATTTCTTATGCTGCTTGTCTTGTTCTACCTGCAAATATTAAGTTTTGTTTCACTAAAGATTCTATTATTTTTGTTTCACTAAAGATTCTATTATCAAATTCTTTCAGGAATTTAAAGAATTCTCTAGACTGCCCCATCCTCATCTCTTCTTCTGTCTTCGCATTGCCCAACCCTGGCCTTTGGCTGTGTCGCTTGTCTTGTTTTATTTATACATGTTAATTTTTGTTTCACTAAAGATGCTATTATCAAATTCTTTCAAGAATTTAAAGAATTCTCTAAACTCCCCCATCCTCATCTCATCTTTTGTCTTTGCTTTGCCCAACCCTGGCCTTTGGCTGGTGACTTGGACATGTTTTTCTTCTTTTTCTTATGTTCTCTGTTATTTCCATCCTTTTAGTTATGATTTTCATTTGTTTTTGTTGGGTGTATTATATTTTGTTGTTTTTGTTTAGTTAACAGGTTTAAATTTGCAACTAGTTTTGTTGGAAACGTTGTGTATCTACCATAGTTGATGGTATTATTTATTGACAACTAGTTTTGTAAGAAACGTTGGAGGCGAAGTTAATGGATTCTTTCTCCAAGCTTTCAGAGTTTGGGATGACAAGCTCGTTTCTCACTTTGTTGTTTGTGTTATATACTGCAAATAGGAATTCTCGTATTGAGTCATTATTATGAAGTAAGAAATTGATTACAGGCAGGACTTCAACCCAAATTAAAAATAAAACATTTATATTTTTGGGAGAGTCAATTTTATTTTTCAAATTGAAAAAAATAGTAATTTTTGAAACTGAGGACACCTCAAGTTGTACATATTTTCACCAATGAGATGCAACGTTCGTTGAGAAATACTACTTCATTTGGTGCGAATACTAGTTAGCTGCTACTTATAATTTTAGTCACCTAAAAGCAATGAGCAAAACTATTATCTCATCGAACTCTTATAGGTTGTCTGGCGCTCGAAACTTAATGAGAAACACTACCACATTTGTTTTGATCATCACTAGCTAGTCATGCTTGTTTGCTCGACAACCGCGACAATAGGGGCTTTAGAGGTGCCCGTGACCGCCACAAAAGCCCTGAAAAATCGCCACGAAAGGTCTTTTTTCTTGTAGTGGAAACTGCGGTTAAGAAATCTATACCCGATTCGCATTCATGTGAGGATTAAGAAAAGATGTAAACAGCTGGTGTTGAACCAAAGACACAAAAGAGACGTTTTGCTCCAAAGCTGCTCGAAATCTTAAACCCAGATGCAATAACAAGTTCGTTTCATGTAGGAAAAGCTTTAGCAGCTGCTCACCTGCAATTTTATGCGTCTGCAGGCATGTTTTCACTTGAAAAAAAAAAAAAAAGAGAAGAGAGAAAACGCTTGAGAAAAAGAGATGGAATTATGACCTTTTAGATTTCCCATGCTGTGGGTGGGATCACGGGAACGGACATAAAGGGAAATAAACAAGATTAGCAACAGACTTACCTGGACAGGGTCGATGGGCGATCAAATAGGCCCATGGCCTAGTTTGGTGACCTCCATTGCACTTCGGAGGGGTGCCTGTCATAATTTGTGATGGGAGGGACCATTTCAGTCCAATATTGCATTGCAAATTACTTTCGTGCCATTTCGGTCCAATATTGCATTGCATGTCACTTTGCTCCCTCACGTGTTGAGTGACTTTGCACTCCTCTCTTGTGGTTGTTTACAGTTTATATGTGATGAATGAATGAATATATGTTGAGGCGAAAAATTTACCATAAAATATTGTCCATAAATATCTATCACAAATTTTTAGTCCTTTAACTTAGAAAAACTTGTCATATCTTATTAATTGAAAATTAAAGTGAGTTAGGATATATATTGGCAAATCCATATTTCTAAAACTTAGCTTTTCAATTTTGCCTATTATGTGATTTTGATACTTGCAGATATTAACTTGAACTATAAATCTAAGTTATAGTTATTCTTGGTATCCCATATTCTATAGGATATTCTCAAGCAATCAATTTGATGCTCTGTAAGCTTTTTGAATTGACCATAGCTGAGGGTCAACTTGGAGGAACATGTATGACGATGTCTGAATTTTGAAGACCACTTTTTTCTAAGGGAGAAGAAAGTAATGTCCAATTTTTTTATCTCAAGAAAACAAAACAAAAAGAAAGAAGACTTACAACCGAAGGACTAAATTAATTTTTAAGTTTCGTTATTGATTTTTTTTATTAAGTGTAGAGTTGAAATTCTAAAATTAATATAAATATTGTTCATAATTAAAGGTTAAATAGCGTTTGAATTAGACTGCTAGTAGTTCTAATTTTTTCTTTTGTGACAATTCATTACATAAGGAGATGAACATAATACCGCTCTTCGCAAAGGAATGAATGACTTAGTTTTTAGGGAATTCGGGATCGACCGACCTGTTTAAAACCTACTGAAATACTGTTTCAGTAACAATCCAGAACTAGAACAAAATGACTTTTGATTCCGATTAAGATCTGGGCCGGGACTGGAATATAGTGGCGCCAGTTTTACGGGCCAATCCATTAGCTATCTTGGTTGTCTTAACTATAAAGTGTTGTTATTTTACGTTTAATTTAAAATCTTGCTTTCGCTGCTCACAAAAGGCACAATTTTTAATACATGGTAATTAGTACAATCAGTAGCGATCAAATTATAGCCGCTTGATAATTTTCTCTCTGTAATATTCACTCTCGCATTCAACTGTTCCATATTGCTCCCTAAATTATGTGGCCGCCTTTCTAACTTATATATGATAAAATCTTTAGGGAAACGAAAAAAAGGAGATAATTCTTGTAGGAAGGATAAAATATACAATTCCTTTCAAGAACTACAAACGTTACCCATCCTAACCAAGGTCAAAACAATTGCTTTGCGGTTTTGAAACTATCCAATAGTTGATTACTTAACACTTAGTTTCATGTATATTTTGAAGTTTTATTTGGTTCCTTAATGCAATGATTTAGCTTCTGTATGCAGCTACTGAAGCTCCATTTTTTTTTTTTTTTTAATAACAATGAGCATATTCAACCTGTTACCTTCTGGACTACAAAAGCAAAGGATTACGGAAGGTAACAACTTAATATGACTATCAATATTTTTTGAACAAGCAAGGGAATTGATGAATCTACACATAATCCAAGCTAAAACGGAGAGTGGATATGGATGTTAAAAAAAATACTATAATCTCTCATTATGTCATGATTAAACTAAAAGAATAATGATATAATTATAATGAAATAAAATCTCCCTGATAGTTTAAACATAAACTCCTGGCATATTACAAAAGCTTCAACTCGGATTGGTGGGGTGCGGTAGGCTAAGGCTATAGTGTAACGCCAAAGTGACACTTAAGAACTCTGATAGCAAGCTAATGTGGTGGGTTCTCCCTCTCAAAAAATTAATTTAATATCATGTGGGTGATGAGTTCTTCCTCTCAAAAGATTAATTTAATATCGTGTGGGTCGATTACTCACGTATCATATATTAAGCTAATAAGAATAGATACTACACTTGATCTTAGCCATGAAGGCCGACAAAGGTATGGTTTTGAAATGTGCTCCAATTTTCCTTTTATGTCCAGAGCTGCACACATTTGTGTGGTGTGGCCTCGTTGTGGGATGAGTCCTCAAAAAGAATTCAAATTCGAATCAAAAGATAGTCAAGTGACTGAGACTACCTTCTTCCAGGCGTGAGGTGCTAAGTTTGATTCTATGGGGGTGGGGGGGGTTAAAAAAAAAAAAAGAAAACCATTGGCTTCAAATCTAATATAATGTTAAACAACTTAAAAGTCTCTTACACTGTGCACTTCTTTTGTCAAGTAAAGAAGTCGGGGACCAGACTATCACCAGTGGATAGCTTGTGAAACAATGATGGTATCTATTAAAATTTGATCGTCTCAAGCTTACAAAATTTAAAAGATAATGAGCTTTTGTGCGCCGGACGCCAAACTCACGTCTTTCGGCTCGTTGTCCACACTGCGCTAGGAAGCTTTATGCATTTCTTTATGTGATCTATGTATAGCATAGATGGTCCCTTTGGCGTTGGCAATAATGATGACAATTAGCTGCTCTTTAACCACTAGCTATGAATTTGTTTACTTACATTTCAAATCCCAATCTACTCTTCCTTCCAAAGAAGTATTGTTTAGCCGTCTGATTGACATAAATTATATATTAGAGTACGTTATTATACTATAAGATTTATAATTTTAAAGTGAATCTAATATGATTTTTTCTAATAGAGTTCTTCGTTATAAATTTCAAAGTTCAGGATTACTTTAACATCAATAGACCAATGACATGATTAACCAACCTTGTCAGCAAAGAACAAAAAGCTGAAAAGCCAGATGAAACTTTTAACATAGCTTTTATTATCGTAATTTTCCTTTCCCCATGTTCTGCAAATGTCCTGTTCGAATTAACTTTTACCAAGCTCATATAATGTCCTGTAATTAATTAAGAGCAAAAGATAAGAAGTAAAAGTGCAAGCATGTTCCTAGTGGAATATTTAGGAAATAAATTAGTGATGGCACAATTTCTCATCCCATGAGAAGATTGTTTAATTGCAAAAAACCTGTCTAATTCGGCACTTCCAGTTCCTCAATCATACTAATACTGATTTCCACTCATATTCTAAAAATGTGGTTGAGTTCTGGTTAATTAGTTATTACGCTAACCACAATCGCATTACATTTTCCTCACGTATTTTGAATAAATTTTCGTTTCATTACATAATTATGCATTAGATTTCTCTCGTAACGCTACGAAAAGATTGCGTAGGAACCCCATTCCTACTACTTCAACCCATCACTCCTATAAATAAAAGCCAAAAGCGGCCTTCTTCAACAGAGGAATTATATCCACAGCAGCAGCCCAGCAACATGAGCCTCAGGAGTTGGAACAAGTCGCGCAGCACATCGGTCCGTTTAGGACAAGAATACATACATCAGCGACGACATGATTCTCGCTACTCAACCTGGCTAAGCTTTTGGAGAAAGATTGCAACAAGAACAAAGAAGAAATCTTCAAATGTGCCTTCTCCATCATATGATCCCGAAGCGTATATGCAGAATTTTGATGAGGGGTCAAGGAGGACAGAACCTGAATATTTTTCTAGGTCGTTCTCGGCTCGATATGCTGATCCATCAACATTCTCACGCCAGAAGGAGCTGATCGATGGTTGAGAAAAAAATTTTAAGCAAGAGCAAGTAAGCATTTCATTTCACCAAATTTACGAAGAGTCTAATCAGTTAGGCTCTCTGGGGTTTGGTTTTGCTTGACACCAATGTGCAGCACTCTTTAGTATGCTTAAGGTTTTCTGTTAATGGATCTCTTCTTCTGCTTTATCTTTAGTTAGCTTTCTCTTAAGATGATTAGATATCTAGCTTATTGTAATTTTCGAATTATGCATCTCTGTGAGTAAGTCCTTAGCATGAATAAATAAACATTCTGTTTGATGTCACTACTCACTCAATAATATATTTTATGATATTTTATTTTTCCAGAGACAGAAATTTAATGCTTTTCCTCTCTCTCTCTCTCTCTCTCTCTCTCTCTCTCTTTTTTTTCGTTAATGATATATAATAAGACTCTTAAGTTTGCTAAGCTTAGATGGTCAGATAAGCTAATTTGACAATAACGTTCTCAACTTTGAGTCATTATATGTTATATTATTAATCTTATGATAATTTCTAATTGATCTCCCTGTTTAAGTGCTTGATTTTAAAATGTTCGTCACTTCACTGCAGGCACTTTCACTTTGATCTTTTTGTAAAGCTGATGAAAGCGACACTTTCAAGACTCACAAGCAAAAATTTGATAAGAGCCAAAAAAACACCGGAGAATATACTTTTCTTGTAGCATTACCTTTCCTTAGTTATTATTTATTACTGAAAGGTAAAAGGTATGCTAACTGCTAAGGCCATTTTCCATTTTCCATTTTCCATTTTCCTTCTCTAGGAGACTCGCATCTATCTCATCGCCTTCTTAATCCCTAAATTGATAACGTTAAGTTAATATTAATTAATAGTTAATGCTAAAATATTCTACTTCACACTACTGGATCATGATGATTGAAGACTTGAGCACAATCGAGCTTTGTTGGACTTACCTGTGAGATTTTAACTGTTGAACTGTAAAACTTGTAGCAATAGAACCATAGGCGGAGCTACACGGTCATGCGGGGGTGTGCTGGCATATGCTTAAATTCTTCATTTTGGTTTTGGAATCGGCATGAATATCCGAAGTGCTGTCTGGTGCTGACTGCATATGCTGCAACCACCTCTGTGTAGCTTTACGAGTGACAGGGAATGGGCGGCGACGACGTCCGATCAGATCAGGATGGCCTGCAAAAAGAAAAGAAGATCAAAATGAAACATTTTAATCATTTTTCCCAATCAATAATTCACAAAAAATTAGTCCTAGTATAAGACAGTCCTGCATCCTAGCTGCAAGACGTAATATGCATACACACTGTCACAGGTCCACTTTTGACACTGGAAATATCTTAATCTTCTTAAATATGTCTAACTTACTAGACCTTGGATCATGCAAAATGGCTGAAATGTTTGGTCAATTGATGAAAACGAATGGCTGAAACAGAATTTCTGTTGCTTTGTTTTTCATTTACAGTATCTAAGCCGTGTTAGAGAAATGTCGAAGGAATTATGAAACTTAATGTTAAAACTCGATATCCTCTGCACTATATTTTGCTGGAAAATTACTATTGAAAAGCTAAATACAACATAATCAAGTAACCAGCAAACCTCTTCCCGTGCATATCATCACCATAAAGTTTAGCAGAGGAGTTTATGATTCATCATAACTTGGTTCTATCTATCATGGTAGAAAGATAACCAAAGGAAGAATTGAATTCTAGACGAAAAGAAAAGGAACTCTGTTTCTTATAATATGCAGAAAGCAAAGAGAACTACAAAATTCTGGGTCTACTAGCAAATACCAAGAATTTCGAAAATCATTAACGACACAAAACAAATGCACTAGCTCGTTCTTCCTCGTGGATTCATTTTCGCAGCAAATGCATTAATAGTCCTGGTTACTTTCATATTTTTCTTAGTGATCTTCCTCATTTTTTGTCACCTTCAAGTTCAATATATCAGGGCACCACATCAATGACAGTTTCATTGTTTTACATTGGGTACAATGCCTTCGTTGTGGGTTACCAACCCACCCTAAGTACTGAAATGGGTTCTTTATAAGAATGAATTATTTCTACCAAAGCAAGATCTATAACTTCTATTCAATCAGTTTATGTACTTGTAGATGATTTGACCGACCCTGCTCCTGCTACCACATTTGCATATTTAGATACTATTACCATACTATCAAGAGGATTAACTAGCGAAGGGACCTATCCAGTAGTAGATCCTTTAGATTCAATGCCAACCATATTTCAACCTCGGTTCGTTGGTGAGGAAAATATCCATACGGTGCCTAGCCCAACCAAGTCACAAGTCAACAGCCCCTCCGATAAGCCATATAAGCCCATGGCAACCAACACACAGACAACGTGCCCTTAAAAGGAAAAGAGAGGAGCTGATGAAGAGAACCGGAGAGAGATATGAGCGGATAGAAAAAAAAAAAAAGTACATAACAGTGTTGCAAGAAGACGGGTTGAATGTGCAATAAACAGAAGTTATAAGCTGAGGAGAAACGTGGTGTTGACACGTCAACAAATGAAACCTTATATCATGGTCTTTTATAAGTGCTTCTTCATTAAGCATTATGCTCTTTATGTACGGGAACAGTATACGTTTACTGCCTCAAATTATTTGTTCATTACTCTACAATTATTTGTTTACTGACTGTTTGTTCACTACCGCACAACTATTTGTTTCACTAACTATTTGTTTACAATCTCACAATTATTAGTTTCACTAACTATTTGTTCATTACCCTATAACTATTTACTCACTGACTTTCAAATATGTATCAAATATTTGTTAATTATCCCACAACTATTTGTCTACTGTTCCTACACACATAGACACACAAATACAAATACGTCTATTTGTTCACTAGTTTACATATATTTGTTCACCATTCCATATATGTTTTGTTCACCACTCTTTTACCCACATAAACATACATAATTACATCAAATATTTATTTACTACCCCATAACTATTTGTTAATTGATTTTTGTATATACGTCAAATATTTGTTTATTACCCCACAACTATTTGTTCACCCTATATGTATGCATACTTGAAGTTAAGGCAAACTTTAATGGCGGATTGAGATTGGAGCATCCAAACACCGCGTAGGATGTGCGGTTAGAATCACGATAAGGAGAGAAGATATTGGTAGTTGCAACGCGGCAACATGATGCCAGAATCTTCATCGGTATGAGGAAAAAGATGACGGGCTTTCATGGTGAACCAACATCTAAGAGGTTTTCTTGAATATGATGCATATCATTACAATCAGTGAAGAAAGGTGAATTTTATAATGGTCTTTTGTTAGGCGTGAGATAATTGATGGTGTCACTGGCGAAGCAAAGAAAAAATAAGATAAGAAGAGAAAGGTGAGGAGACAGAAGAACGGAGAGAGATAAGAAAGAGGAGGGAGAGAGTTGTTTCTCTATTTTTTTTTTTTTATAAACGTGAAAGAGCATGATACTTCGCAAGAATACCATAGTATAGAATCATAGTAGAATTTGCAATATAAATGTGAGCAAACCCAAGCTATTAGCGGGTCGGATTTCTTTGCTCTATAAATACTGGTCTAATCCCTACGCAATGCACGAGTGTCACGTGGGTGTAATATATTTTTTATTTTATGTTTTTTTAATGAATTAAAGGTCAATTAATTTTATTTAAAAAATAATTTATTAATTAAAGGTACGTTTCTTTCGATCTAAAAATTTATATATCATTATTATTTAGTTCTAATCTTCTATCTAGTCATAATAGTACGTTCACCCATCAAAACTAAAAAATTTATTATAAGAATTAAAAATCAAATTTTAAAAATTATAAAAGCAACTAACTCCTCGCTACATCTAGAATAACTAATATTAATTTTTATATTTGCATTACTTATCTTTAATTTATTTTAATAAATATAATAAAAATTAAAAATTATATGAGTTGAGGTGTACCACATGACAAGCTCTTATTCCTTCTAAGAAAAATTGATTAGAATTTTCCCCCAATATTAAGTTATAGCAAATAATGAAAACATTGAATTAACCATTAATATTTCTTCTTTTGAAGAATTTGGAAAATAAAAAAAAAAAGGAATGAATTTGAGTTAGGAGCTAGAAGTTGAAAGAATTTTTTTCTTTAATGAGAGTTTTCTACATGAAAAATAGAATAGAAGACACATATACCTAAGAATATTTGATATATAATTTTTTATTTATTTATTGTTTAATAATGAAAATTGGAATCATCCTCTCATGTTATCAGTTTAGATTTTAAACTCAAATATTTCTACATGGAGTTTAAGAGATGGACACGTACAATAGTTAGATAAGTTTAAATTTTTTCAAAATTAGATAAGTTTAAATTTTTTCAAAGTTGATAAGAATCACCCATATTAGTTTGGGATTCTTTAAAAGTTTTTGCATGACTTTTTAAGATTTTCATTATCATTATTTGTTTGATTACTCATTCACTTAACCGAATAATTATATAATGGTAATTAATAACTAATTTTTAATTATTTTGTTATAAACAATAATAAGTGTTAAGGCAATTTTTATGTTTAATTTACCATCAATTTTTTCATCTGCAGTCTATAATACGTTAATGCATGACATATTAGCCATTTTATTAAGGCATTATATATTTATTTATTATTTGTAATGAATATTGAAATTATCTTATTATCTTATGAGTTTATATTGAAACTTACATATTTCCACACAGAGTTTAAGAGACGTACTTGTATAACAGTTGGATAAGGTTAAATTATTTCAAAGTTGATAAGAAATCGAAGGTATTATTTTTTGGTTTGGATTTTTTAAGTTTGCATGGCTTTCCACATTTTTTTGTATCATTATTTGGTTGCTTACTCATTCACTTAAAAGGGTAAATATATAATGGTATTAAATAATTAATTTTTTATTATTTGTTATTAAAAATAAATAGTGTTAACATCTTATTAAGGCACGAAAATATTTCTAAAAATAAATAGTGTTAATACCAAATACCTAAAATTGCTACCATTATAATTGCTACCATTATAAGTAAATGTTCAATCCATAAATATATGGCATGAAAATATTTTGGAAAATGCATAGCAAACAAAGAGTATTATACTAATAATGCAATTACCATATGACTTCTTTAGAAAAATATAAAGAATGAATTTTTCAAATAACAAAAAGATTGCACAGCAAATGTCTAGAACTTCTTAAAAAATCAATACTATATACCTTAATATAAAAACATAATAAATCAAATAAAAAACTCAGGTAATAAATATTTTTTTTTAAAAAAAACTGAGAGAATTACCACACGAACAAAGAGAGATGGATATTTGAGATTAGAGGCAAGCAATAAAGACTCCATGTTGCGTAGTTGAGAGACATGACAAAAAAAAGTGAAAAACTAGAAGATAAGAAGAAAGCGAGAAAGAATTTAATAAAAGTTAGCACTATCCTATCATCTTGTCCCTATAAATATGAATATAAGATCAAGACTTCTTATTAATAACAATCGATTCGTTTGGATTTTTTAAATTTGGACTTATATTAGTTCCTCAACGTGGTAGAGTTCGAGCACAGTTGCATCTCCATAATCTTAAACAACAAATTATGCACAACGTGCAAGCACTGTATAACAATAGGATTAAGAAATAAGGGACGAACGGGAGAACATACTTCATGGGGGCGCGCTAACTCAATCCTTTCCATCCCTTCTAGTTTGTCGTGTGTTGATTTTTTACCCATCCCTTCTAGTTTGTGGTGTGTTGATTTTCTTCCTAACTGTTTCTCATTTTGGAGTCATTTCTTATTGTTAACCAAATTAGTAAGTAATTTAAAATTGGACAAGTTTTGAAGAACAAAATTTTATATAGGGATTGCAAAATGGAAAAAAGAATAGAAATAATCCAAATGTAGAGTGAAATAGACTTAAGTACATCAATGTTTAATATATAACTAATTACTTTTTACTTTAAAAACAATAGTTAAAGTACTATAGCATATTTATATATGTATGTGTGTCTATATGTATGTAAATATATTCTATTTCTAACAATATTTTTAATTTTCAACTCCAAGGTATACACATATATTATATTTGAAACAGAAAATATATATTTATATTAGTAATACGAAATCCAACACTAGTTATTCATGAAAACATATTAACATCTCAATACCCAAGCACGGAGGTCAATTTTTCTCAGTAACAAATATAAATAAAAGAATTTGAATAAACATTATCTAATAATTTGTTCATAATTGTTAATTCAAATATATTTTAACTTGTCACATAAAATCTAGAAAAGTTCATACAAAAAATAAGATATGATATAACAAAACATGTGCTATATTACACCCATATAATAAACACAAGAAATGAGTACCTTGTTATACTTTTATTTATTATTGATGGTCAATTTCAAATGGGATGGCTGCGCCAACTTTTCTTTCAATCTTTTTATTCTCCAACAAAGAAACAAAAGAATTTAAATATTGCACTGGATATACAAATTTTCAATTGGACATTTTTCTTTTTTTTTTTCCAACACTTCTTTCAAATCCTTTGATTGAAATATTGTTAATGGAAAAAAATATGATTTTTATTGTATTTAATTACCATAAATTTGGAGACAATCAATTTTATATTATTGATTTACCATATACATATAGCTTTATAATAGTCAATTGAATTTGAAAATTAAATTGATATTGATATACTCTTATATATAAATAACCATATTTATTATTTACAAAAGACAATTTGAAAACTGAACTATTTTTTTTTTATAGAGATGGTTTTGGAGGGGAAAATGCTATGACAGTGTGACAGATGGCATAAGTAAATAAGGCAATAACATTACTTTATATAATATATAAATATCATATAAAAATGGGCTCCATATGACTTTGATGCCCTTAGGTCTACAAAGTAGATTTATCCTTGCCGTTTGAACTGTAATATTACAACTGTACGCGCTAATTTGATGGGTTTACCTCGAAAGTTTGGGTGAAATAGCTAAGGTCATGTTCGGTAACAATGTTTTAAATAGTATTTATTATCTTGACTAAGTCAAAACAATATTTTCTCCCATTTTAATTGTTCGGTAAAACAATATTTTAACTAGTATTTTTATTTTAAATAGTGTTTGAAGTAGTGTATGTGAAAAATTAATATTATTAACTATTCAAAGTAGAGTTTAGTGTTTCACTTTTATTTGGCAATACCGCCCTCTCTCTAACATCTTTTTGATAATTATACCCTTTATCCAATTTCGTTTTTATTTTTACATTTTCTTTCACGAATTAAATACAAAATAATAGAAAAATTAATTTGAAATTCTATCCATATCAAAATATATTAAAAAGTTTAGGTCTTACTTATCCATTCATTATTTTTTCAAAAATATAAATTTTTAATCAATTAAAATATTTGTATAATAAAAAATATTTGTTTATAATATTAATAAAATTAATTTTAAAAAAAGTAATTTTATTATGCTTTGTTAATAAAATATTATTTTAAGAAAAATATATTTAATTATAAAATAAATTATCTTAATTGTTTTAATAATAATAATAACAATAATATTTATTATTATTATTATATTATTATTATTATTATTATTATTATCATTATCATTATTACCGATGTCTTTTTTGTCATTTTACATTCACTAGCTAACCCAACATCTAGTTTTATCGAATACATCTAAAACAATCCACTAGTGAACAGTTATCTACTAACCTTAAAACACAACAGCTATCCTCTATCTAATCTGCTAATAGTATTTTACTATGACTAAGGGTTTGTTTGGATTTTTTTGTTCAAAATTAATTTTTTTAACAACTTTTAAGGAAAAAAAAAACCTTTTAGAAGCTAAAAATTTGACTTCTAAAAAAGTTATATTTTAAGCTTTTTTTAGAGTTTTAGATTTTTTTAAAACTAAACCAAATAGTTACTGCAAAAGCAATTTAATTTTTTCCTTAAAAAAAAATCCAAACAAACCTCAGATATCCTAAATTCACGCGTATTTTCTCCTCTCACGTATCGAGACCCATGATCAGAATTTGAGTGGATCTAACATTTTTCTAGTGGGGATCAGCTACAAGGCTTCTAGTAGTAGAGTTTTGATTAAAATTACTATCCAACAAAAGTCATTGCCTGTTTTTAACGTTGCATTTTTAACAATTGAGTTTTAGCTATTCCAGAATAATGTTGACTTTTCAAAAATATATAGTGATACTTTTTAGATAAAAAGAAGAAAAGTAACTTATTATATAATACAAATCACTCGGCAACAGCCTTTTGTCAAAAAACTTCATTATAAAACTTCTTTTTTCTTAAGCTTTTTTTCCTAAAACTTTGGTTTTTACTAAAGGTTTTACACATCTTTTCCCTCCATGCTTCATTTAGGCCTTTTCGCTTTCCTATAAGCCGATAAGCAGAGACATGTTTAAGGGCATGTTTGGATTGACTTTTTTCAGAAAAAAATACTTTTTTCCTGAAAAAGTTACATTAAATTTGCAATAACTATTTTATTTAATTTGTAAAAAAGCTGAAACTCTGAAAAAAGCTCAAATACAACTTTTTTTAGAAACCAGAATTTTCAGCTTCTAAAAAAAAACTATTTTTCAAAAACTGTAAAAAAAAACGCTTTTGAAAAAAGTCAATCCAAACGAGCCCTAAGCCATGGTAGAGGTAGACATTAGCGCTGGGTACGAATTGCCAAATTGGACTTCTTTCTTTTTTGGTCAAAAAAAAATTGGGCTTCTCACCTTTTCTTCAAATATAAACACTTTGTACTCTTTTTAGGAAAATACTTTAAACATAATGCTTTATACTCTTTTAGAAAAATACTAAAAGGAAAAACGTTTTCATGTTCTTGGACAACCAAATAGCTCTGCTCTTTCTACTGTCTGTCCCAAGATCCCATGTCTTCTCGACCTTGAATAATGGACTATGACTCTATTTGGCTTAGATGCAAGGTTTTAGTTGTTGAGTTGCAGAGTCTTAATAATAGAACTTTGGATAAAAGTGTTCTTTAATAAAAGCCGTCAAATATTAGAGCCCTTAGTTGTTTTGAAAATAATATTAAATTTAAAAAAATATGTAACGATATTTTTGAACAATATTTTTGAAAAAAATAAAAAAAAATAAATTTTCACATGATCTATTATTATTATAATAATAATAATTATTATTATTTGAAAAGATGGAGGGCCAATCCGCCTAACCTGCAAAAAGGCTAATCCAGCCCGCCAATCCACCGAACCCCCCCTAAACGGTCCTGACCCATTTGCCACTTGATGAGCAATGCATTTCTGACATCCAAGTGAACATTCCCTCCATTCCCAATCAAAAACAAAACACACACACACACAAATTCTACAAGCGACGAGCATAAGATGACTTTGAAAACTTTAGAAGTTTAAAAAAGCTCCACCTTTCTGCTAACTCAACGAAGGTTGGCTATTTTTGAGTAAATCAATATTATTCAGGACCAAGAAAGCTTGGTTGCCCAACTCATATACAACTGTGGAAGCTCCAGCTACACAGAACTTAAATATTCAAGATCTAATTGGTGTATGTGTTAATTGAAGAATAATCCTCTTAAAACTCTTCCAAAGACGAAATTTGTCTAGTTTCACTGTCTTGTTGGCATATGATCGAAAATGAGCGAGCTTGTCAGAAATTTAGGCTGTCGCTTGCTTGCTGGCTTCGTGCTTACATTCTTGTTGGTTCTGGTTCTTCAATTCATCTCCAGCTACGAGAAAGAATGCAGTGTGCCTGACGAAAGAAGGATATCCAAAACACTTAAAATCACTACTGAATGTACAAGCATAATGCCTATGCTGATAACAAGCAAGTAAATGAAGAAACATGAACCTGAAAAAGTTCATCATTTTGGTTTTGGAATCGGCATCAATATCCGAAGTGCTGTCTATTGCTTCCTGCATATGCTGCAACCACCTCTCTGCAGCTTTATGAGTGACAGGGAATGGGCGATGACGTCCAATCAGAGCAGGATGGCCTGCAAAAAGAAGATCAAAATAAAACATTTTAATCATTCTTCACAATCAAGATTCACAAAAATTAGTACTAGTGTAAGATGGTCCTAGACCCATAATTTGTTAAAAAACCTTATTTGGCAAGTGTTGAGGCCTAAATAATCACATTTAAAATCAAGCAATTAACAGAAAGAAAAGAATTATTGCTGCAAGACTTGATATAGATTAGCCAAAAGTAAAATATAGCAGCTACTTTGAATCTCAGTTCTTAAGCCTGCTGACACAACAGATGAAACATTGGTTAAATTAGACAATATGCCTTGAGCACTTGTCCTAGG
Organism: Cordia subcordata; assembly: GCA_028554755.1. NCBI lineage: Eukaryota > Viridiplantae > Streptophyta > Magnoliopsida > Boraginales > Cordiaceae > Cordia > Cordia subcordata. The sequence continues at coordinate 9,577,267 of JAPTOF010000001.1, forward strand.
ACTTCCTTGTTAATTTTTTAAGCTCCTGCTACTACATATTTGCTTCATAATACCTTAGAACCAAAAGAATACGATCCCTCATTATAGTTCTTTCTCTCCCTGTTAGTATTCTTTTATCTTCTTAAAATGAGTCCAACTTATTGGACATTTCATTATGCACGGTGGCTCAACCGTTCAGTCAACTGATGAAAACCAGTGGCTGAAACAGAATTTCTTGTGCTTCTATCGTTTTACAACATCTGAATCCTGCTAGAGAATTGTTGGAGGAATTGTGAAGTTGGATGCAATTCGCACAATATCTTACTGGAAAATCATCATTGAAATGGTAAAAGAAACATAGCAATTCTCTCCCCCGTGCATGTCATCACCATAAAGTCCAAAAAGAAAGAGAAAAGAAAAAACTTCATGATTAATCAAGACTTGTTATATCACGACAGAAGAAATCCGAAGGGATAACTAAATTCGGGAGAAGAGAGTCGTTAACATGACGGACCAAGCCAAAACAGAGATGATAATATTAGAACACCATTGGATGTCAAGCATGGTAGATATAATCATATTATAATATGTGCAGGAAGTTAAGAAACAATAAAAATTTCTGGGTCTATCCGCAAAAATGAAGTGAGTTAAACTCAATTTAAAGCTTTCCTTCACCTTTTCTCTGGGAATACAGAGGAGGGCCTCCCATCCTTTGCACAAAGAACTCGTATTGATTCTGAATGGCATCTTCTTTCTTTGAATTCGCGAAAATTGAGCGGAACCACTCTTCCTCATCGTCATATACCCTGATTTCCACATCATCAGCAACAAAATCAACAATTGAATCAAACATCATTGTTACGGATTTAGAGACCAGATCATCAGAAATAAAATTAACAACTGAATCAAAATTCGTTCTTATGGATTAAGAGACTTATTCACATTATTCAAATAACATATTTGTGTATATGAATACACTATGTGCGTTTATAAACATCGATATATACATAGGTTTGTGTGCAAATACATGCAAGCATTCCATCAAAGTAAAATGACCATATCAATCTCTTAGATGGAATCATCGCAATTACTTCCTTCAATTCTATCACTCAGGAGATTACTTATAAATACAAAGAATTTCGATAAGCATTGAGGATACAAAACAATTTTAAGCTTTAATGATTCAAGTATTAGTCAATCTTAAGGTTATTCTTGTTCCAAAGGCTGTGCTTGGAGCACGATCGTCTACTTGCATATACTATGATCACAAGCTTAATTCTTGAAGAAAAAACAAGACATCAATTGATTCTAACCCAAAATTCAAAAATTTCATTCCACCATAAAGTTAACAACCCTTCATCACCAATGGAAAACTATAATTTCTTTTGTCAATAAAGAAAGATATAATCACAATACAGTAATTAAAGAATAGTTTTGCTTAACATAAATTCGACATTTTCACTCTACAAAAGGAGGAAACTAAAAAAAAAAAATATTAAAAACAAATAAACCCCAGTTGGGATTAGCTAAAAAAGATTCAAACTTTAACCATTCAGAAGCCCAAAAAAAAAAAAAAGAAAGAAAGAAAGAAAAGAAAAGACCTGTTGTAGAAATTGGTGGAGAGATTGATGAAGGTTTGCAAGCCAAGCTTTTCAAAGAGATTGCTGTCATCAATGGCAAAGGCGTCAGCGGGGTCCACACCGCTCCACTCTGAAGCCTTGTGCTGCAATGACTGCATTCTTATTTTTCCCTTTTTATTTTTCTTTTCAATATCTACGCGGCCACACCCACACTTGTGTGTGTAAAATGTGCAGATGTTAATGAGTCGAAGGCTTTGAAACTGTTAATGTTGAATGCTGATCTCATTATTATATATATAGAGAAGAGTTGCGTTGTGGGGGGGGGGGGGGGCTCGTTGTCGCGTGGAGAATACGGTTTTGGAATCGGGCAAGTGGGATTGGAGAATCAAGAAAAGAAAAACTGTGGGCGATGTCCGTTTTCCTAATTGGCTGGACCATTCATTTTCTGGTGTGCACATTATGAGGTAATTTTGAGGGGAATGGATTCAGAGCCCGTTTGGCAAAAAGTTATGTTTATAAGTAAGTGATAAATAAGTAATTAGAGATGTATTTATATAATATGTATTTATAAGTTATTAATATATTTTGTAAATAAGTATTTATAAATAATAATAATTATTATAACGATTGAAAAGGATATAGCATTAATTATAAATTGTCAGAAAATAAACTTTTTTCAGAATAATATTGTCTTTTTATTATTTGACTAAAACGCTTATGAGCTATCAAAAAATAAACTAGTAATTAAAGCCTTTTTTTTCTAATTTATAAACTAAAAAATGTACTTAAAAACTATTTAACCAAACATGTTTTTTATCCTCTTTTTTTTAACTTATAAACTTATTTGACCAGCTTACCAGCTTTTAAGCTTAACCAAACACCCTCTCATTTTGGTCCATTTGGATATATTCCACTTGCACTTTGCCAAGAAAAAATAGGCTCCTTCGCATGAATGATCAATCGGATAAGTCAACATCCACAATTGAATCATTCTATTAATTGTTATATAGCAATTTTTAAAAGAAAGGTCCTTTGCACTTCGAGGTTGTATGTTTTCATATGCGTCTATTTCTTTTCTCTTGTCTTAGATGATAAGTTAATAATTGAGTTGGATTCCATCAGTTCATAGGGGGAAAAAAAAAATTTAATCTCGTCTTTTACCAAATTAATTGATTGATGTGCTATCGAACAATCATCTTCAGCCTACAATCTATGCCATAATTGTGATAGTCAAGAAAAGATTTAAAAAATATAAAGATTTTACTTTCCCTTTCATAATTTTAAAATTTAAAAATAATATAATTGGTCGAGATATATTGTTAGAATGTTAGAATTAAGGACTAAATTTCATATTCCACCATGAGTTTCTTTGTTGAAGTCCAAACATCCATGAACATTTTATATTACCCATGCTCTGTACTGGTATTAAAATGTAACAAATAAAACCTTATGAGTAAGGATATTTATTTTTATACTCTCCAATATATAGACACACTACACATTAAACCACAATAAGTTTTCAGAAAATTACCTCTCATGGTCTAGGCTCATTAAAAAAAATTATGGTGTAATGTGTAGTGTCTATATATTAGGAGGTTATATTTTTTTCAATATAATAAAAAGACAAAAATAAAAATGTAATTTGTCTATGTATTGGTGGATTATAATTTTTTTTTACTAAAATCGAAGACAAAAATACACAAAGTTTTATGTATTAGGAGATTATAGTAAAAAAAATTGAAAGTCAAAAATATAGAAAACTACTTTTGTAGTCAACTGTGTAGTATATCTCTATATTGGGGAATTATAGTTTTTTATTAATAAAATAAAAAACTAAAATATGCAAAAAAAGATTTTGTGGTGTAATGTTTAGTGTGCCTATATATTGGGGAGTCTTAATGTTTTCTAGTAAAATAAAAAGACAAAATATCCTTATTATTAAAGTTTTACTTAGAACAAGCTAGTACTATGGGAAAATTAAAAGGGTGTTTGGTTTGATTTTTTTTCTAATCAAACTTGCTTAAAGCCTAATTTAAGCTAATGAACGTATTTGTTTTAATTAAAAAGTACTTTTTTTAAGTGGCTTTAAGTAAAAAATAAAAAGCTTCCCAACCCTAACTTTTGCTTTTTATGGCTTTAAGCAATTTGAAAAAAAAAAACAAGTTTGACCAAATCATTTACTATTTTATCCTTACCTTTTTAATTTTTTTACTAAAATATCTTTATTTTGTGATCTTATACTCACCTTTTTAAATTCTATTTTAATGTCTTTAATAGTTATTTTAACCATATAACTTACTTTTCAACTCGCTTTAATCAAACATGTAAATGCTTATTTTTATAATTATAATTTTTATTCAAACACATAACTACTTAAAGTTGATAATAAAAAAAAGTTGCTTAAAGTCAGAAGTGTTTTAAGTAGCTTTTTGATAAGCCAATCCAAACACCCTCTAAGTAATATAAAAAGTTCATAGAGAAGTTTGGCTTTTAACAAAAACCTAATAGAAAAAAAATGGAATTAACTCTTAGAACAAGTATTAGAAGAGGATATTGATCCCTGCACCTAAGGGAGAACTCCTAGTACTAAAAAGGGATAGATAGAAATTAGCACAAAAACCTCCAAAAAGGAAACTAGTATCGAATTCTTTCAAAAATTTTTATTTCAATATCAACATATTCTTACCAAACTTAGAGATAAATACTAAGGAAGATCAGACTCCCTTTTTTTCTTTTGATTTTTGTGATATGTTTCCCCTTTTACTATTCAACCACCAGCTATCCCAAATTAAGAATCTGTTGCTTACTACTCACGGTAACATCCGACCTGTATTATACTCAAGTTGTTTGCTTTCAATTGATGTTCTTTCTGAAATTACATACAGTTCAAGCTTTGATTGATGGTCCTTAGATGGGTGTATTTATTAACAAAAATATACCTTTTCCTTGCCCCTCCCCAGGACAGAAGTACTTTAACTGACTCAAAGACCCGTCCCATAGTACCAAAAAGCGTCGCGTGGGTCGCCTTTTAAATTCAGTATATAGAAGTTTCTATTATATAAATAGGGAGTAGGTGAGTGAGGGAGTCCTCATTGACGTGAGAAATTCCGATCACCTAATAAGTTTTTTATTTGGTAGGTAATGTTATCAAAGCGTATCATCAAATTTGACTCAAAGTTCCCTAGAGAATGAACTCTGAGAAGAGATTAGTATGAGAAAATATGTCAAAATATTCAAAATGAATAAACACATGCAATTAAAAAAAAAAAAAAGGATTTCTTGACGATTTTCGCCATCTGACTGTTACTGGAATGGAATGTGCATGTCGGGGTTTGGCTTGGCGAAAGCGAGCAGACGAGGGCTAGAAATTAATGGCTTCAAATTAATTAGCAAAAGAAAATGATTTAAAATTGGCATTAGGAGGGCGGATCATCAATGGAAAGATTTCAATAGTTGACCTAGAATTGGCTTTATATAAATCTAGTCGATGTGGTAGATATATTTGATCATAGAGGAGAAGTGTTAGAAAAGGAAAAGAGAGAAATATCATATATCGTCTTCTTTTTTCACGTAATTATAATTTTTGAAGTTTATAATTAATTTGGCATAAAATATATAGATAATAAGATGAATAATATGTACAATTTCTTATCATTTATTCATTTTAATATTAAAGTCTCGCATCTTTACATTAGGCACAATATTCTCTCATTTTTATATTCTGTGACGTGACTAATTCTAACTTAAAAATCATTGAGATTTTGACAGTTTTAACTAGTGATAAAACACACATAAATTAAGACTCATGTGCGTATTTCACTTGTTCAAGTAAAACTGGGATGGCTTTTTACTTAAAAACTAACGTTTTAATTTTATAGATTTCAACATAAAAATTTTAATAATTTTTTTCATTTCAAAAAAGGTTAAAGGCCGATTATAATATGCACCTAACAAAAATTGATCCCTAAACCCTTTACTCTAATAGTGAGAGACATACTATTTAACCACTAAACGCATTAAAAAAGACAAGGACGAGAGAATGTTATGTTTGGCAGCACCTCATTATTTAAGAAAAAATCTACTCCCCCCCCCCCCCCCATGTGAAGGCAAAATCTACTCCCTCCCATGTGAAGAGTTGCACGTCTCTACTCGTGGGCAGTGTGGCAACCAATTAAGAGGTACACCACATGCATGCATGCCTCCAACTTCTTTAATTTATGCTCTTAAGTCACAAGTCACAAGGTAGATAAACTTCAAACTAAAACCATATTCATCATCACAAGAGAGATACTTATCCACTTCTTCAATCTCTTATATAAGATTTGAGCCCTGAATATTAATTGATGCTCACCCTTGAATAGCAGAAGCACACACAGTTTCAATATAACTCATACATATCTTCCCAATGACTGGAGGAAAAGGTGGTGGTGGTAAAGGTGGAGGGGGTGGAGGTGGCAAAGGTGGTGGTGGTGGAGGTGGTAAAGGTGGCGGTGCAGGAGCGAAAGGTGGTGGTGGCTCCGGTTCATCTAAAGGCAGCGGCGGCGGTGGTGGTAGAATGATGAACGCGCCTGGTGGTGGATGCACCCAAATATCAAGACAAGGTTTTGAGAGTAACCCACAGGGCTACTTTGCTGGTCTACATGCAAGTAACAAAGGCAAATAATATATATATATATATATATATATATACACACACACACACATATATGTGTGTATGTATATATGTAATGTAGATATAGCTCTAGTTTTGTTGGACTTGGATCCTCTCCAAGTAAAAATTCTCTCCAAGTATTTAGAAAGTATATCGTATACCCTTTGATTTAAATAAATCAATTTAGACCATACAACTAAATTATGGTAATAAAGAAAAACGATTGCCAAAATTGAAAAAGAAAAAGATTTTCTTTTTTAAAATTATTACCACAATTTTAATTGTATGCTCTAGATTAATTTATTTAAATCCAAGGATGTATGAAGCACTTTCTAATTACTCAAAAAGAATTTCACTATGAGAGAATTTAAAACCAATTTTGTTAGGCATGTACAATTAGCAAATGTTATGTATAATAGATGCAAGTTTTTGATGTCATGTAGACAAGCAACCGTCTTATGTGAAGGTATGCGTGTGTGTATGTAATCTATCACCATGTTGTATCTGTATTCCCAAAATTGTAAATAAATAAGTTCCTTTTTCTTGGGAGATGAATAAAAGTTCATATCTTTGGAGATCTGTCTTAAAATAAGATTTGCAAATGTTTCTATTCATAACATTATCAAGCATGTTATGAGTAATAACACTATATCTTGATTTGGAGCTATTAAAGTTTTCTTTTAAGAAAGAAAATCGCTATGAGATTTGAGCTGTGTCGTATTCTAAACATGATTAGACTAGGTTTAAGACCTTTCTAAAGCTAAAAAAACTGCGGCTGGAATTATAAAAAGCTGCCCATAAAATTTGCAAGCCAACAAAGGATTTTTTTTTCTAACCCAAAAAAAAATATTATGCAAAACTAATTCCGTTTATAAATCGATTTGAATGAATCTGGAAATACGCTGCAGGAATGCAGCCGCGCTCCTAGAGTGCGTTCCGCATTCCGGAAACGTATTTTCTGGATTCTCTACAAACTTGTCAAATTTGATTTTGATTCTGATTTGATTTGATTGCGAGGACGACCAAATATTCTTAGCAGCGAATTCTGAGAGTGCGCTGATGAGAATGCGTTTTCTGCTTATATAAATCCCAACCCCTTCCTTCACCGGATCATTCAATCCTACCCCATAAATTTCTACCATCACAATCACTTTCCACCAAATAAGCATTCTGCCAAATTCATTCACTTTGTTAGTATAAGTTTCTACCAAAGCACGTAAAAGAATGAATTCAACCGATGTTACTGTTCTTTTATACTACGGTGGTCACACAATAATAACCGATTATGGTCTTGATTACAAAAGTCCAAATATACAACACAAAATCAAAATTCATCCCGATACAACTTATGATGAATTTGTTTTGCGCGTAATTAAAAAGCTGGGGTTGCGTTCGAGCATCGATAGGGTTAACTTATGCTATCGTGACCCTAGATGGGATGCTACATTGCAGCAGATTTATTATTATCCAAGTGCAATAATTGATGATGAAAATGTTCGGGAGATGTGTGGCACAGCTCGCTGTGAATGGAACCGCTGTGTGGCGCACGTAATAGTGGGCGTTCAGTCTTTTCATCCTGACGACGTGTATGTGCCGCAAATAATTCCCGACGTCCCGTACCAGCCTAACATGCCGGACCTAAATGCAGCACCATTGTATGAAGAAGATGAACATATCAATATTGCAACAAGAGCGGCGGAGTTTGTTACTTTTTTCATTTCCCCGCAACCACATTCTACTTTTGAAGTTGGAGGACCATCTCATCACGGCGATGGCATGGAGGAGAGATGTGATATCGCAGCAAATACTGTTTTGTCGGAGGCAGATGAAGAAAATAAGGACGGTGAATTGAACGATCAAGAAGAAGATGCAATCTCAGAAGCAAGTTTGAACTACCAAATTAAGAACGAGGTAGAAGAACCGGATGTCGATGCAGAGGCAGAGGTAGATGAGGAGGAAGCCGTGGAGTTCCATACTGCTAGAACTGAATTCTACACGACAAGCAGGTACGAGATCAGCAACAATTAACATTTAAATATAAATTAACAAAAAAACTAAAATTCTAATCTACAAATCTAACAAGAATTAAAATTCAAATTAACACAAATTAAATTTAATTATCAAAACAAAAACTACACGATCTAAAAACATATTTCATAACTTTAAACGTTAAATACAATGGCAAAAAATAACATAAAAATAAAATAACTTACAAAATCAAGGCAATATCCTCGCTAAAACGCTGAAAAACTAAAACTTTAGTGTGAGGAGTTGAGAGAAAACAAGAGAAAATCGCAAGTGGGGTTGGGGGAGAATGGGAAAAAAATGATCAGGCAACGAATTTATGGAACGCGGCCGCGTTCCAGGACCGCGAAACGTGTTCCCAGAAGCGGCCTCATTCTGGGAACGCGGTCGTTATCCCGAAATGTGTGCCACGCATTTTCGGATTCAAAACGGGTTATTTTTCAAATCGATTTATAAACGAGATTAATTTTACATAATGTTTTTTTTTTGGGTTAGAAAAAAAAAATCCCACCAACAAACGCCTATAGTCCCAAAAATTGACTGTACACGAATTCCAATTAAACACGCATACGAACCATCATCAAAATGTTAAAATTTTTTATTATATTGTGAGCAGAATCGAGATTTTTTTATACTTTTAGAAAATCAGTTGAAATTAATTAATAAAGTTCAAAATATTATTTATCGTGGTCTATTCTATTTGGACTTCGATTCATCTCATGAATATCACTATTTTCTAGTAGCAAGATAAGCGAGCTGTAGAGCTTGTTTAAAGTATGAGAACACCTTGATTGGGGGCCCAATAAAATTCTATGATTAGATCATCTCGCACATCTAAAATAGAGTATCTTGATTGGGGGCCTAATAAAATTCTAAGATTAGAGCCTCTCTTCCATTTAGAATACTGATAGCTTATTATATAAATAAGCTATTAGGGTTGACTTACTCCGTTAATAGCTACCATTCAAAAGTTGGAAAGGGAAAGGGAACTCCTAATCTAAGCGTACCTACTATAACATGTTGCTAAAGTTTTAAGTGACTTCAAATTATTTTACATTCATCAGATTCAATCAACTAGTTAAACAACTATCAAATAACAACTAAAATACAACAAGTACCAGTTACCCGAATAACTCTTAGCTACTTAACCGGCTATCAGCTATAGTTAATTTTGTCAAACATATTTTAAGTCAATAAAAAGTTAGACACGTTTGGTTCAATAGTGTATAAGTCATTTTTAGATCAAAAGTTGTCAATCCTGGCTTTTTCAGCTTATAAACACTCATCTTTGACAATAAATTTTACCCTTTAAAAACTTGACAGAATTACGCTATAAAATTTACTACTACTTATCATCGGCTTTTCAATTATAAGCACAATAAAAATAAGCTAAGCCAAAGAGGCGCTTAAGAGCCTCAGCAGAAAGAGTCGATAGCGTTAGATCATGCGCTTTTAAGCTCTGAAAGTTCGTGTGATTTTGGTTCGGATTGCTATTACCATACCAGTCTAAATGATCCTTCGAAGATAGATTCTCTTCTGCAAATGCTTCTCATTCTTTGCTAAATTCGACTTAAAACCCCAAAAATGTTGTACAAAGACTGAATCTTTTGCAAGAAAAGACAGGGTTTTTTCCCCAGAAAGATTTATTTTCAATCAGTAGAAGTGATGATGGGAACAAAAGTTGGACTCTTGACAACGAGAGGGATTGAAGATATGTTAATGCCTATGTTAAGAACCTGCTCCACCATGGCAGCCCTGAAGAAAATTCATGCTCAAATTGTTAAATTTTCATTATCACAAAGCAATTTCTTGGTGAGCAAAATGGTAGATATATGTGACCAATTTGGTGAAATAGGATATGCAAGTTTGGTGTTCAAACAAGTTTCAGAGCCAAATAATTACTTGTACAATTCTATTATAAGAGCTTATACGCATAGGCACATGTATGCTTTCACCATTGATGTGTATAAGCAAATGTTAAGAGATCCACAGGCTGAAGAGCCCATTTTGCCTGATAATTATACATACCCTTTTGTTATTAGGTCATGTGGAGGGCTTTTATGTGTTGATTTGGGTAAACAACTACAAGGGCATGTTTGCAAATTTGGGTTGAAATCTAATAGTGTGATAGAGAACTCATTGTTGGATATGTATGTGAAGTGTGATCAAATGGTCGAGGCACATAAGTTGTTTGAGGAAATGAGTGAAAGAGATGTGATTTCTTGGAATAGTCTTATTACTGGGTACACGAAGTTGCGTCGAGTGAGAATGGCAAGAGCATTGTTTGATGAGATGCCAAATAAGACTATTGTCTCTTGGACAGCAATGATTTCTGGGTTCACTAAAATTGGGAGATATGGTGATGCTTTGCATATTTTTAGGAGGATGCAAATGGGAGGTGTCAAGCCTGATTGGATCAGTTTAGTCGCTGTTTTGCCGGCTTGTGCACAGCTAGGAGCTCTTGAGCTTGGGAAATGGATTCATTTCTACGCAGAGAAATATGGGTTCTTGAAGAAAACTTGTGTATGCAATGCACTGATTGAAATGTACGCAAAATGTGGAAGTATAAATGAAGCTTGGCAGTTGTTTAACCGGATGTCGGTAAGAGATGTTATTTCTTGGAGTACGATGATTGCAGGGTTGGCAAATCATGGTAAAGCTCGAGAAGCAATAGAGTTGTTTGAAAAGATGCAGAGGGCAAAAGTTGAACCAAATGAGATTACTTTTGTTGGTCTTTTATCAGCTTGTGGACATGGTGGTCTTTTGGATGAGGGGTTGAGGTACTTTGATTCAATGAGATATGATCACAACATTCATCCTGGAATTGAGCATTATGGTTGTATGGTTGATCTTCTCGGGCGCACCGGCCACCTTGATCAGGCACTTGAGCTCATAAAGAGCATGCCTATGAAGCCAGATTCAGCTATATGGGGTTCTCTGCTAAGTTCCTGCAGGACTTACCGCAACCTTGAAGTTGCGGTTACTGCAATGCAGCATCTGTTAGAACTTCAACCAGATGACACTGGGAACTACGTCTTGCTTGCAAATATCTATGCAGACCTCGGGAAATGGGACGCTGTTTCGCAGATGAGGAAGTTTATCAGAAGCAAGAGCATAAAGAAAACACCGGGTTGTAGCCTGCTAGAGGTGGACAGCGTGGTTCAAGAGTTTGTATCCGGTGATGATTCAAAGCCATTCTCGGAGGATCTATTTAATGTCCTGGAGCTATTGGTTTTGCATCAAAGCAACAATCATCTGATTGAATTCATGGCTGAGGACACTATGTAATATCCCTATCTCCACCACTAAATACTCTCCAATAACTGTGAAGCAGAATACAAACTCCGGAAGAAATTGACACTTTTAATGGGTTCGAACATTCATTCTTTCATTGACGAGAAACTCGGCCCAAGTACAATCATATTGATTCACCTCAACGCTATAAACCATGGTGCAACAGCAGAGCTTCAACTCCTAAACAAGAATTGTATTGCATGATGAACCTTCTGGACGTACTCCAGCGACAAACAATCTATATTAACCTGCTTCTCAAGAAGTGCATTTACATTTGGCAAAGAAAATGTAGAGAATCCAGCTCTCATCGGACCGGACATTCTTAAATTCTCCAAACCAGAAACCATCAATAAAAATTACAACTGAATTATGTCTCCAAGCAATATGATATATGACAAGTTAGTACTTTAATTACCAAGAAAGAGAAAAAAAAAAAAAGCAGTAAAACAGATGTTTCCGCAGTAAAACAGATGTTCCGAGGAAAAAAGAAACAGGAATTTTTCTTTTATTCAACATTCTGAACACATGGACCAAGGGATATAGTCTGCGACTTGAAGCTCAAACAATAAAGCAGAAAAAACTGTTAAAAGACTAAATATTTTTAAACAAGAAATCTAGTAGGCCAGTCTTTCTGCAATAGAAAGACCACATATAACTACTATGGAATAGATGCTACAGTCCATGAATAGTGCTCCCAATATTTTTTGCAAAACGAGGCCAATCTCCAGAGCATCCCCCAGTTGATCAGCCAAACCGTACTCACCATTTGAAGGAACACTAGTCGTTTGTTGTCCGCTGGCTTCTGACCCTCTTTGCTTCTGCTCTAGAAGCTGTTCAGCTACAATTGATATGTTGGTCAAAAGAAGTAAATAAAGTGGTCTGAAGAATATGACACTCTTCACAATTTTGCTGCCCAGTATTGGAAATCCAACGTGAGACAAAACTACTAGTATCGCAGCTGCTAGCACACAATAAATGCGGATAATCTCTGATGTAGCAATTGCGGAGCTAATTTGATTTGGGGTGCAAAACTTAAAATGATGGATCTTTGGTTGAAAGCGAAATTTTGCTTCAGAAGCAGAAGGACTTGGATTCCGGAATGTTGATGACAGCGGAGATGAATGATCTTTGCGGTGAAGATCCAGGGCAGGAACTTCAGATGATTCAGCACTTGCACATTTGCGCAGGAAAGGTCCTTCTCCAGTAGTTTGCTGGCTAATTTCGCTTAAAGAGTCATGATTTGACAACACAGAGGCTGTTACTTTATCCTCACTCTGACAGGAATCTGTGACATCAATAAATGAGCAATAGATAACAGAAGATGATTTCCAAGCAGTTTTCACCACACAAGAAAGAAAAAAAAACTCATTTTTGGCTATCTTCAAATACCTATGGAAAGTTTCAACTTAGCATTCCTTCCAATTAGTGTCGTCTTATCTCCCCAAAACGTAAACTATCAACCCTGTTATTTTTATTTATTTTCTTTCTTTTTCTGCTTGTGCAGCGCGTGTGTTTTCCATGGATTTGGTGGGTTGGTTGTTGTGTGTTTGTGTGTGGGGTGGGGTGGGGTGGGGGTTTTGGTGGGGGGTTGAAGGAGGAGGAGGATACCAGAGAATGTCCAAATACAATCACAAGGAAAAAACATAACTTTGTTTTTTGTTAACGAAGCACTCTCTGCTTCTTTCCATAGTTCAGTATTCTCAAACATTCAAACTGGAAGATAACAAGCTGAGGAACTTCCATGACAGCTATTAGGCAAGAAATCAGAACAACGGAAACTGTATAGTTTGGTGAACACTAACACTATATTTGGATTGAGGGGAATAGGGGGAAAGGAATCGTTTGAAGGGATTTTTAATTACTTCCTCTTGTTGGGATTGAGAGGATATGAAGGGCGAGGGTAAATAAAGGAAAAACCTCATTCTCTATAACCTTTATTTAATCCTTCCAAATTGGGTCAAATGGAGGGGAAGGAAAGGATTATTTTATTATTTCAACCTTTACAGAAATGGTTATATAAAATAAAAGAAGGGCATAAAAGTCAAATTATACATAAAATGTATCCCTCCCCTCCATTTCCTTCCTAATCCAAACAAAAACAATTCGTAATCCTTATGCTCCTTTCTCTTGTAAAATTTACCCAATCCAAACAAGAATTAATCATCTCCTCTCTTTCTTTTGTAATATTTTCCTTTCCTTTCCTTTATTAAACCCCCCCCCCCCGGGGAATCCAAATAGAGGCTAAGCAGCATAATATAACAACTAGTTGAGAGAGAGAAAGAGAGAGAGACTGATCATAAATTGTTAGCCAGATGATGCATAATTTTCTTCTGGACATACAAAAGCAGTCAAAGCAAAATTAAATATCCAATGCACTTTCTGCTGCAAAAGCTTATTAGCGCTATCGACCTACAATTATAACCGTATTATGGCCACTGTTTACTCATCTCTCAGTTTTCTCATTTCCAGAGAAACTTTTCCTTTCAACATCTTAGACTAGTACAACATTGACAACTTACCTCAATCAATTGAGCATATAATTTCTTTTTCAATTGAAAAGACCAGATTTGATGTTCAAGACATAGCTTCCAGTTACTTCTGGGTCTAACTTTCTCTTATTTGATCTGATGATATAACTTACCAATTCCTTGAGGTATACACGTGCTTAGAGAATTTCAACAAAAGAAATACAACATGCTTTTCCACCTGCCCCTAAGAGATGGTCCATGTTGCCCATGATATCGAAAGGATAAGTTGAATTCATATCTGCTCTTGCACTGTGAACTGGTTAACTAAACTAAAGATGCTTAAAGAGGTTTGGAGTATGGAATAGCAAAACCAAGTATCTCAGCTTTAATACGAATATTGCATGACCACGTAGCAAGTAAGTATCAAACCATGCTCAACATCCCGTATCCAACCTCAAATTCAAGTAGTATACATTTAAAAGGAAAGTCCACCAAACTTATAGACAAGCACTCGCATGACCCTTCATCAGGAAGTTAATATCCAAGGTTCATTATGCTTGCCTAAAAACCACATAATTCTCAATCCGTAGCATCCATCATATTTCCTTCTTCCTATTCTTTTCACCCTTTCTTCTTCTCTTTCTGAAGTTCTACAATCCCTGCCCACAAGAAGTAACCAATCGAGAAAAACGAGTCTCTGAATCTCCTAGACATCAAATTGAACACCTTCGCTAATATTATTTCCGTAATTCCTATACGATATATCATCGACTTGAACTCCATACCAGACCCGACCCATTTAACGTTCTGGTTTATTCTGATTTCCACATTATCTTCGCGAAATGTTTACATCAGCCTTCAGAAGACGAGCAAAACGCACCTATACGTAGCTAATCAACAATAAAAATTCAAAAACATATCATGATCTTATTCACCTCTTCGCCCAAAATTACTCGTAAATTATGCATTACAATTTCTTCGAATATTATCTCACTTGTCCATTCAACACATATATAAAAATATATAATTTCGTGCGTACACTCACATACACACATATAAAACACAACCAAAAAAACAAAAACAAAAACAAAAACATTCAAATTTGTCATACAAATTCATTTAAAAAAAAAAACGAATTGTTTCCAGGATAAAGCGATGTTCAATTTCCAAATAAAACAATCCAATTTTCCAAATCAATTAATTAAAAGAAAAAAAGTTACCGGAGGGGGAGGATAGATCGGACGGCTGGGCAGAGATGGAAGGGGGACAGGTGGAGGAGCGGGAGTGGGCAGATTCGGGAGCGAGGGATTGGACGCGGCCGGTGATGAGAGCGAATCGGTCGGAACCTCTCTCGATTATACGACGTCGCCTGCTTTCTCTGTTGCTGCTCTCGGTCTCCGCCGCCGCCGGTGAAGCCATAAATGATTTTCAGGTAATGATAAATAAAAGATAGAATGAAACTGGTTTGGTTCTCTAAGCATTTAAAATCTGAGATAAATAAGAAGGCAACAGTAATTTAAGTTAATTAATTAAACTAATTAATTATTTGGGCCGGTCAATTTAACTATATATAATAACTATTTTGTGAAAAACAGGTCCGTTGATTTTTTTTTTAATGAAAAATACATTTTTTAAAATTTATATTTATTTTATAATAGATATTTAAATTAATTTTAAGAAAAGGAAACGTTTTAAAGAAAAGAAAAAAACCAATCTCTACTTTTCTTCAACAGAATAGAAATTCGGGTGTTTTCTAGAAGAAAATCTTTCAACAGTTATATAGAAAAGGCTTTTTTTTAAAATAATTATTTTTTTTAAAAGAATTGTAAGAAAAACCTTTAGAAAAGAGGGAATTCAGACGAATCCTAATTAAATTAATTAAAACAAGGGTAATTCTCTGTTTTATTATCTTCTACCGATTTTAACCTTGGATTGACAATCTTTATTACATTTGTATCCCTAAACTAAGGATGAGGAAAAAAAAAAAGAGAGAGAACAAGAATGTCAGAAGTGGGATTTGAACCCACGCCCTCTCACGAGGACCAGAACTTGAGTCTGGCGCCTTAGACCACTCGGCCATCCTGACCTCACCAAATGGGTTTTGCCCAGGACCTTAGATTTTAGAGATTGGGATTTAAAGTCTTGGATATCTTAAAGAATTTGTACGCCATAATAAAAGAATGATAACAACCATCTTCAAATCAAAAAGGTCAACTGGTATCGCCGTTGTGAAACCCATTGTTGCTTTCTGGTACAAAAGTATAGCGTAATATTTAACTAGTAAATTGGAATTTTTTTTCACAATTAAGACAATAATAGAATATAACTCAACAGTAACATGTCACCTTAATACTATAGAATTTTGTGTTTATTATATGGATGGTCTACCAATTAAAAAAAAAAAAAAAACTCTAAGTAGACAATTTGACCAATTTGAAAGACTGAATTTGACTAGGTGAGATCAATATATCATCACTATGTCATCGTTTTACTACTGTTAACGCCCCAAATTCTAAACTATTTCGGGCTCAAATTTTGTATAGATTTCACATGAGCAATGAGAAGTGTGTGGAGAGAGAGTTTTAATGAATTTCTTCATAATTTATACTAGCAAACTGAAACAAAATCTACCAGATATCTAAAATCTTTTTTTTTTTTAAAAGGATACCCAGTAATAATGTTATGTCTCCCTCATAATTAAGATGCTATATACGATCACAAACTATTAATGCAATCTAGTCAAGTCTTAGAACAGAAGATCCCAGGTGTGCTCCAAGGAAACAATCAAAATCCCAATAGTTAATGCCCAAACTTGATCTACAGTGATCCAGTTCTGGAACAGATGCCACCATCTTCTCTTGTATGTTCATTTTTATATCTTAGTTGCAAATTGAAGAAATGCCCAAGTGTTTTAGCATTGGTAATTCTAAGCCCAGAAAAGCAAAAAATAATACTCAAACCATCTCCAGAACACCTTGATTCTACGCCTTCTGGCATCAAATCTGACACAATCAGGGCCGGAAGTATTTTGAGCTCCCTACCGCTAAATATGCAGGGAGATCCACCTTTATGCCTTCGTGCATTTCACGCAGCTGAGTTGGCTGAGATAAGGGGTAATTGGCCGCTAGAAACACACCATTACAGGATAATAGCATTGTGGCACACATCTACTTATCAAAGCCAGCCTTACCACGAATTTACAAATTGATGATGGAGATGTTGGTCTCCAGGCTGACATGATCTGAATGTTGCTTCGGAGTACATGGTGGAGCTTGTGCTTTGTTTCTTAGAGCTCAATGAAGCCAGCTCTTGCAAGTATATATTACAAGCATTTCTGAATTTGGTGGCTGTTCTGCACCAAATTGCTGGAAAGATGCCTTAGGAAGACACTTTGCAGAGTAATTTTCATTAGTGGATGATCTTAGACATGGACTTTTGCCCATCTCAAATTGCCGCAAGAAAGTGTATCAAGACATGTTACAATGTATTGGTAGCAGATACGAGACTGCAGTGATATCATAAGCAGCAAAGTGGAACTGGAATTCTTAAAACAGAAGACGTTCATGCAGTTAAAGTGTTAACTGTGCCTGTTCAAGCTACTATATATACACCAGCCTGTTTGGCCTCCAACAAAAAGATTGCAGCCCCAGAAACCACGCCCTATATCATCCTCAAGGCTATGCATAATCTAGGATAGACAAAAGTATAACCTGTTTCTGCAGTGCTTCACAGATCCTTTTCAAAAGGCATGATTCAACCATTGGTTTGGATGCTCATAACTGAGATTCCTTGCTGCTTCGACTACAAATTCTGTCCAAAGGCAAAAACAAAAACTTTACAGCTGCAACAGTCGCAAATTAGCCTCGTCAGCTTTTAATCCTCTTGCCTGAGTCTTCTGATGAGTTTTCATCTTCTGAATCAGGAATAACAGTACAGTCAATGGCAGTGTTAGGGGTTGGTCTTTGCCTTGGTCTATTTTTCGAATTTATGTTTATATTTTCTGGAACACCATGTCCAGCAATTTCAGCTAGTCTCCTGTTATAACATGAACCCTTGGGTATATGGGCTGACCATCCATTCTGCTCTGTAAGATTGGAATGCTTTCTCTTTCTAAACTTGTTATTTTTCTCATCAACATTTTCCATTTCACATTTATCTTCATATTTAACATCTTCCTTTTCACCATCATACTCATCATCACTACTGTCATCCACAACGTCACCTTGTAGGTACCTATCGATGTCTGTATCACTTTCAGTTGATTTGGTGTCCCCCGAGTCAGTGACTTGCTGGAATCCTTCTTGTGAAACAGCTTCTTTCCTCCCTTGTTTCTGCTCTTCAATTGTCTTCTTCCCTTTCCTGACCAAGAATAAAGATGCCACAAAAGGAACCATTTTATGAGAGACTGGTTACTAAAAATATCTATACATTATATGGACACCTGTTTGCTGGAAAAGGAAAGTAACAGAACTACATTATTAGAAAAATACTTCCCTTAGAAAACACAAACAAAAACACAATAATCCAAAAGAGTATCCAATCATTACAAAATATAGCAAAAGAGGCATGCAGAGCGAAGTGATCTAGAGGAGCATGGGCCCATATTCTCCATTACGTAAAAGCAGGCTTCAGTATATGGCCCATGATCATTGCGTCAATAGTCCAACATGCAATTTCTCTTTCTTTTCACCTTTGGTCAAACAGGATAAGGAGGTTCCCAATAAGGTTAGCAAGTATTAAAGAAACTGATGAATTTAAAGCATGCTATACTATTAGCCTGCAAGTTTCCTACACAGGCAGATTTCGCATAACTCACTGATCATTTATTTAATGTGCATCAAAGTTTCTATAAGCATCAAGGAGAAGCCAAGTGATTCCACTTAAGTATGGCACATTATGCCCTAGTTTAGGCCAAGTCTTCAGTAATGTCAACAATGCCTGAGATGCAGCCTTAAACACCACAGCAAATGGCCCCATACAACCATTCAGCTAACAGCAATACCAGACTTCCAACAGATAAAAGGTACTTTACTGCTATCTTCGCAACTTCAAGAGTAAATATTCTAACAAGTTCAGGGAAATGGTCCCATAAAGCCATTCAACTGACAAAAATTTCTGAATTTCAAGTAAAATTTCCAACAGATCAAGGTATTTTAGATTGTCATCTTCAGAACTTCTTTTGTAAATATTACTACACATTTAGAAGCAACTTCCAGATATTGAAATGTAAAAGAAAACAGAAAAGCAAATAAACAAATCCACTTAAGTTGCAAAGACTTACTGTGTTACTTTTATAGCTTCTTTGATGTCTTTGTCATACTCGTCTGCAGATGAGTTCCCATATTAGAATAACTTAGGCAATTATTGAACACATATCAAAAGCCAAGTTAAATGCATGTTAAAATGTTTTGGTGCAATAGGGAGCACTCCATGAAGCTTCTACTGAGAGAGTTCTACCCTGCAATTTTGCTTTAAGCCAAAATCAAGAAAAAGCTGCAATTAAATTCTCTTTTGCCAGAGCTTTTCCTTTTATTTCTTGAATCTAAATGTGATGAAGGTAGTTCAGTTGTGGCACTATATGCATCAACTTTTTCTCTCGTCAACAACTAGCCAGAATAAAGGTTGCAGAAGCAAATTGCATTTATGGGCATTACTCTAAGATGCGAGCATACAAGTATGATTGCACAGGTACAACAAATAAGAAATTTGCAGAATTTCTTTATACAGTAAATTTACCATGACAAAAAAATTAACTGATTCACATAACAGAGAAACAGACTGGATTGGTGAAAATCAAGTGCAAGTATGAGCAAAAAGCATATACATGTGGACATGAATAAAGAGAGGATTAGCAACACATGAGATCTTGCTATGTCCAGAGAACATCTAGCTCTTTCTATATCATCAACTCAGTTGGGTTTCTGACAAGATTCTAGATGGCCTATTGGTTTATCAATAGTATCTCATATTAATCATTTTGAATCTGATAACTTTTTCTTTTAAACAATAGTGATAAAATGCAATGTTCCATACAAATTCAGGAAATGCAAAGAATGATATTATAAGCTAGTTTCTAGTATACCATATCTGTAATTGATGGGCCTTCGGTGGCGGGAAGGACGAACTAATCTTGAACTCTGAAAACCATTAAGAAGCATATCTTGTTTTTGCTGTTGTCTCAATGCCCTTTGTTTCTTCTATCAAAAGGAAAAAATGGCAGACACATCAAATAGAGAACAAGAAAATAGAAATATCCTAAATAGTTCTTAAACTCACTCATGACGGACTTTGGGTTCTCACTTTCTGAAGTTTTTCAAGTGCAGGAATGGCGTCAGCTTGCACAGCCTTACTAACAGCAACTTCCAGTTTAACTTCACTTGATGAGAACTCATCCTACATTGATAGTACAGCCACAGTAAGAGATGATTTAAGCACCCAAAAGCTAGCGAAAAAAGATCTTACCACTACGCTGCGAAATTCCTCAAGATTTGTTGCAACTGTCTCCCATTGAGAACAGATCCCTGGTATGGTTTCCTTGCCCTTAACATTTGGTTTATGCTCAAACCGATGGACTTCCCTGTATAATCTATGACCAGTAACTTCATTTCCGTCATACCTATCAATAACAGTAGCCCTGTTAACAGCAAAAAGGCCCATCCAATAAAAAATAAAGAGAGGATACAAGGAAATAACTAACCAGTAAGCAGTTCCATTTTCATCTTCCCCAAGCTTTTCTTTCTGGAAAGTAGAAATCATAGTTCCTCCCTTAATTGCATCATTGATATAGGATGCTATATCATCTTGCTGTGACAGGAAGAGCAATGTTAAAAATATTTCAGCGGCATAGAGGGCACAGATAGAGTTAAGAGAATGTAGAAAACGTATAAAATGGCATAAGCAAAAGCTGGATGTAGTACATCAGCACGAACTTCACAAAGTGACTTGAGAATAAACAAACGAATTTTTGGATCAAGTTCCTTATATCTGGATAGCTCCTCCCTATAAAATCCATATAGCAAAGATAGCAATTACTAACAATGTGAGATCAGAATCTACGTAGAAAGAATGAGATTGAATACCCTTTGGCTGTAGTCAAAGGAAACTCCCCTTGGGCAACCTGCAAGAAAGTATGCAACTATGAAGGCATATTTCAATGTACAGCAATTTTTTCAGCAATTAGGGCCTGAGATAGCCTACCCATGGCCACCACATCTTAAGTTTCTTCGAAAGTGCAGTTACCCAAGCATCCGAACCATTCAGCATTTTGCTTGCAGGGAGTAGGCCCTGAAAAGGAAAGGAAAAATGCTCTATGAGTTAAGAGCAGAGAATACTTTATCAAGCTATAAGAAAAACATTAGAACTGAAGTCAAACAATTAATAAGCTCATAAACTTGCATGGTTGTTTGATATAAAAGTTCTCAATGTTCATGTAATTCTTTCATGACTTCTGCCTACAAACTAAGCTTTTGAATTCTAGTCTCTTTTCATGGTCAGTATGCTAAGGAGAACTTCAGTAACCTGAAGTAGATCAGGGTTCGTATTTCCATAATAAAGTTTTACCAGAGGAATACAGTCTCAATCTGAGACAGTTCCATAATCCATACACTTTCTTAACTAATCGATTCACTTTCTTCACATTAACCTTTACCAAGCCGTACAGAATCAAAGAGCATGCCAAAAGTACTAGTGAAAAATGGTTTGGATGGGAGAAGAGATCAAAGGGAAAAGCAAGAAACAACCAAGAGAGTTCAGAGCAAAGAAAACTAATTTTATGGATACTCAAGACTTTTCCAAAATGAAACAACAAATCAGTCTAATGCTGACATCATTAACAAAACATATGTTGTGAAAAGAACACAATTCCAGAATCAGAATACCATACATGAAAATGTCATCAGTGGCGCTAAAAGATAAAAACCTTCTAAGCTTTTACATAAAAATGAACAGCATAGTTCCCACTTAATCAGAGAAACTCTGGTATTTTAATTCAGACACTTCTCCTCAAGTAAGATGATGAATGCCAACCTATTTCATTCATTGAACTGCAAAGATAAGGCTACAGAGAAGGCATATCTGTTGGATGTTATTGAATTGAAGATTACAAAAAATTGTTATTGTCAAGACCTCAGATATAAATGTTGCCAACTTAACCTACTTTATGTTATTTTAACTTCCAAGTAAGAGAGACAATGAAGAAAGAGTTTGATTGATGAATGGCAGTAGAACTGAAAATTGGCATTGAGAGTCGAGGAGCATTAAATATTTATGATGACCATTTGATGTTAAGAAGCACTTAAAGTGATGGCCTGAAATAGAACATTGGATTTCTAAGAACAATAACACTGTCAAGAAAGCATTAAAAGAGAGTCTGAGGCAAACTAAGCCAGATAGTTACCAAAGAGATGCACTGCATTTCTAGTAACCTATCTTTACAAATCAAAAATTGACTATTAACATCCATATACTCAATTCTAGTAAAAAGATTCAGCGTCAAACAGTCATCAACAAGAGTTTAAGAAAATTAGAATATTTATAAATCAACATTGGCATAAACACAAAGAGCAAACCAAGGGTTAGTCTGAAGTAAAGCAACATGCCTTCTCATTAACGAGTAGAAAGGGTTCAGATTAATTCACAGGTGTTAATTGTTATGAATGATTAACATAAACCTACACTTCTCATTGAACAGAAAATGAAAATAAAAAGATCAAGAAAAGCAACATCAACAATTATATCTCACGGTTCACCACAACGAAGTCATATGCAGTATCATGACCCCACATAAATACAAGAAGAGCATACTGTTCAAGAAAGAAATTTGGTGGAATACAACACAAACTTGAATTGCATATAAATATAACTAATCAACGAAGTGGTTCTACATACTGCAAGTGCTTCTGCAATAGTTAATTTAACCAGGCAGCCAAAATACATTCTAATACTTCTGTTGCATTTCTTTAAATAGACAATTCCATATAGCACAAATTTCAGTCAGTATACCAAATTTAATGTACAGAGGATGTCACTCAATAGTAACCAAGCTCGACGCTGTTGATTCCTTAAATAGAATATGCTCCCTTGCGATTAGTATGGTATCTTTCGCACAACATCCACAAACAGATACTTGCACAATTTCACAGCAACAATTGGTTTCTCATCTTTTTCATTCCTGCAAAAACTTTGCTCACTATTCTTCTTTTACTTTCCCCTAATTCTAGTTTTCTTTCTCTTAGGATAACCATAGCATCAATGCAATTAAGATGTTCTACTTCATCACCCAAATTAAGCAAGTATATTGGAAAAATTCAAAACCTTGGATGTAAAGGTGAGAAAATTTTAACTAAACGTCAGCAATTGATGCAAACAAAGAATGAATAAACCTTTAAAAGCGCAATGTGAAGCTGAGCAAGCGTATCATCGGGCTCAATAAGAGCCGTCTCGATTTCTTCAGCTGAAATCTTCAAATTGGTCTTCATCACCGGCTCAAATACCTACAAAACATACATATTAACATCCAAAACATTTGCACACTCCCTATTTTACGCATAAGTAAACATTTAAATTCATGTAAATTCAAAAAAGAAAACAAACAGAAGGAAAAAACAAAAAAAGCAAGGTATCTAAGCAATTTAGCTTACACATCAAGGGCAGAAGAAGTGATCACAGTGTAAATTTAGTAAAACCACGTAACGTACACTATAAGCCGTTGCAGCTTTCTTTCTCAAAGGTACAACTAGTCATGCACAAGGTACAACCACGGAAAGAACAACCTATACCCTGCTCCAACTTGCTAGTGTTACATACACATATATGTCGACACATACAGACACACACAAATACACACAACCTTATATATACATATATATATGTATATGTATAGCAATACGTATATACATTACGTTATATTTTAACGAGTGGAAAACAAAAACATCGCAAAATGAATAAAAGATTCACGTGTGTATATCCAAAGAAAGATGAAATTTTTGAACGAAAAAGATTGATCATACGTGGAGGAAGTGTAGAACGGAGGCAAGCTCCCAGCACTGACGAAGCTTCTGGCGGGTAAGCTCCAAGTCCGCCGCATGCGACGGAGGCGACGCCGGGACCACTACTTCTACGTCGTCGCTCATGCTTTTAGGGAGAGAAGAAATGGAAATTTTGAAAATAGAAGAGAGAGTACTGAGTACAAGTGAAAGAGGAAACGTGAAATAGAGGGTTTCATGATGATATGATGTACAAGTGTCGATAAATTTTTGGGGTTTTCCCGCCTAAACTTTTTTCTTTTCCTTTTAATTTTATTACATGTGAAATTGCCAACCAATTAAAATGAAAGAGAACAAATTTTTACTAATATATGTGATTGTACGGGATTTGATATAAAAAATTAGATTGAATTATTTATTTTTAAAAATTAAAAATCTTAAATTACAATGTTGTATTAATTATATGTATCGCATGAATTTTTTTAAATAGACTATATCACATAATAATAAAAGAGAAATAACAAAAACATGATTTTTTTTATACTGCATTCAGAAAATAGACAATAGTACATATATTAAATATATACTATAAAAAATTTATACAATATTTTAAAATTTTATTTGAAAATAATATTTTTAATTTTACTCAGTGGTATGGTTTGGAAAATGAGAAAATAAAAAACTATTAATTAGGATAGGAGAGAAGTAATTGGGGACAAAATAATTAATAAACAACAAGTGATTGGCAGCAATTAATAAATAGTTGAACTATTTGATATGATATGGAAGACATGGCAGTAATTAATTGACAGATGAATAGGAGGGGAAGCAAATTAGTGGAGTAAAAATAGATTTAATATATGGTATAATTAACTCTGGTTTATTATTTAGACGTAATATTTTGTGTGTATGTCAATGATAATAAATAAGTAATAAAAGAAAGTAAGGGTAATATGCTAGGTAACATAGGTTTTGTTTGGTAACATTCATAAACTACTTTTCAAGTAGCATTTGCTATTTTAACAGAAAAATGCTAAATTTTTCAAGAGTTCTATTCTAAATCCTGAACCCCCATAAATTTTTAATTTTCCCTATATTTTTTCATAAGTTTAAATTTTACCAAATAAAGTCTAAACTTATCATATATCATATTGCTTGGACACATAATTTTATTGTAGTTTTTATGCCAAACAACCTATTGCATTCATTATGCCATGCACTCGATGATTTGTTCACCAGAGAACCAGCAACCTCCACCACATCGTCGGTGACTTCTCTTCTTGCGTCGGCACCTTTGCCGTTAACTAAACTCGACGAGAGGATCACCTTCGATTTCTTGCATGGCGACGAACACAAAGATACCAAGCTTTAAAGATTTCATTGGTCCTATAAAAAGATTCAAATATAGCTTTGTAACGGGGTTTCCAAGAAAATAAGGATAAAACTATATATATGTTTTTTCATATTTGTTCCTAAGCCTTAGGGAAAAACATGCACGGACGAATAACATGAGAAGAAAACACATGTTAGAGGAAGGATATGAGAAGAAAACACACATGAGAATTTTACATAATTCGGCATTAAAACTTACATCCATGCGCAGCAGATAATGAGCCTGTTTGGATTGACTTTTCTTTTAAAAAAAAATTTTTCCCTGAAAAAGTTATATTAAATTTGTAATAACTATTTGATTTGACTTTCAAAAAAGTTAAAATTCTAAAAAAAAACTCAAATACAGCTTTTTTTAGAAGCTAAAATTTTTAATTTATAATATATATATATATATTTCAAAAGCTGTTAAAAAAATATTTTTAAAAAAAAGCAATCCAAACTAGCTTAATATTTCACTATTAATATGCAAATAGTACAAAACTCTAGCTTTGGCTCTTGTCCTACACATAATATGATGTGTTAGTATATATTTATAGTGCACATGTTTCATAGGAAGCAATTGTTCAAATAAGGCAACTTGCTTTACTTGTGCTCTAGGAATACGGATTATACTTTTAACACTGAGAAACTAGTCTTCTATGAATTTACACAATTTGTCCTTTTAAAAATGTTAATTTGATTATGTTGATGTTAACATTATAGACCAAGCTTTCAAAATGAGGTCATGTGAGTGATACCTCACACTTTCCCATTCCTTTCAATGTTGAATTAACGGGAACGATCAATGAAGTAATAATTTGCAAACATTAAGGACTACTTACACTTCTTTTATAACATTGAGATTACTTTGTTACTTTTTCAACATTGAGAATTAATGTGAAAAAAGTGATAAACATTAAGAATTAATTCTGAAATTTGTCCTTAATATATCCTTTTTCTACATCTCCTCTCCCTTAGGGCGTGTTTGGATTGGAGGGGGAAAACTTAATAAAGGAAAGGATTA
Organism: Cordia subcordata; assembly: GCA_028554755.1. Lineage (NCBI taxonomy): Eukaryota > Viridiplantae > Streptophyta > Magnoliopsida > Boraginales > Cordiaceae > Cordia > Cordia subcordata. Next base: position 9,603,642 of record JAPTOF010000001.1, read on the forward strand.
TAAAGGAAAGGAGAGGCAATGGGTAATTCATGTTTGGATTAGAGTTTTTTTGTAAGGAAAAGGAACATAAAGGATTATGAGTATCTTATGTTTGGTTAGAAAGGAAATCGAATGAAGGATAAATTTTATATGTAAAAGATTGAGAGTAAAGGATTTCAAAAATCCATTCCCTCTATTTTACCCCAATTTGAAAGGATTTAAAATAAAAAATTTAAGAAAATTTTGCTTTTCATTCCAAAACCCCCCCTTTCCCAATATCTTCAAAACAAACAAGGGAAGGGATACCAAAATCCCTCCCTTCCCTTTTCTTTCTCCCCATTCTCCTCAATCCAAATAGCCCCTTAGAGTCTTTCTTGACCCAAAAAACAAAAAGGAAAGAAATCTTCTATCTTTCTTTTTCCTTTTTTTCTCTTTTTCCAACCCTTTTCCTTTTTCATTCATTTTTCCAACCCTCTTATCATAATCGTTTCTCTAATGAGATTATCATTGACAAGAAATTTTTTTTGGGGGGGGGGGGGGAGGAGGAAAAAGAAAGAAAGAAAAAGATATTTTTTTTGACCTTCCACAAATCCAGCATTAGACAGTAGCCCAATGCCACCGACCTCGGCAAGCGGACGTATGAACTTTTTTTAGACACTTCGGATCCGCTTGGCTTTTAGTTTAAAAAGCACAACTTTCTTTTTTTTTTTTTGGTCAATAAAAGCACAACTTTCTGAAAAGTCTTTTATATACAAATTGAGTTTTTGTTAAATGGACTTTTCATATACATGAAAATATATTTTGTTATTTTTAATGTGAAATGATGGACTACTAATGAGATGGTATTTGCTTCCATGATTGGAAATAGTTATTGGTTATTTAAATTACTACAAAAATATCTTGAATCAAATAATAATGAACTATTATTTTCCATGACCTAGTTTTTGAATTTTTATCACGCTTTAACTTTGTTTGAATTTTTTTAGAAAATTACAATTGTTATTGTTTAAAATTAAAAATTTTATTTATTAAATTAGAACTCAATGTTTTATTAATAATTATGAAATGAAAATTTTATTTTGAATAAAAATTATCTTTTAAATTATTTTTATTTTTTAGTTAATCAAATTATATTTTTAATTATTATTAAATTAAAAATATTTAATATTATTATTCTACTTTCTTATTTTTAGTTTTAAATTTTTATTGGATTTAAAATTTTAATTTTTATTATTATTACTAATTTATTTAATTTGAAATTATATAAATGACAAAGAGAAATCTAAATATTTTTGACTTTTCTTTTTAAAACCAAAAGTCTATTGACTTTGGACCTAAATAAAGTTTTATTTAAAAAAATATTATTTTTTATATGAACTTTTAGACTATAAAAATGGGAGTAGATCTCCAAAGTAAAACAATTTCTACATACCGCCTCGGAAGTGAGAAAGACTTCCTTTTATTTCAAAGTGCTTTTAGTTCCACTAGAATCACACTCTATGTTCGTCTTGTGGTAATGCAAGTCTTTTCTTTTTTTCCTCGTTAGAGATTTAACTTGAGTAACCGCTCATTGCTCGTGCAATGATATAATACACACACACACACATATATATATATATATATTTGGACAGACAATAAAATATTTGATGATCGTATCTTCTTGGGAAACTTCACGATCCAAAAAATTTAAGCAAAAAATGGAGTACAAACGAGAAATGTGTACGACTATTCTTGATACAGTATTTATTTATCAAGGGAATTTTTCGTCAATTGTGATATGATGACATGCCTAAATAAAATAATCACATTCATAATTACTATCAATGGAATTTATTGCTTTTGTGCGCTGCACAAGCGAAACACAGTTCAGATATTTGAATTCGTTCTTCTTCTTTTTTTATTCTTTTTTTTTCTATATATATATATAATAGCTTAGGATTCTGCTATGTCCAAGTTTTCCAATACTCTTTTTGGGATGATTCATTATTTGGTGGTCTGTTATTCCCGCAAGTTAACGCCTATAAAAACAAATGGGTTGTTGCAATTTGCCCTTCTTATATATTTGTCCCTCCATGTTTGGATTTTATCTTATTCTGTGTTTTAAATTCATATTAGATTCATGACAAGATAGTATGTATCCTTTTATGCAATATCTTTTATGTAATTCTTTTGCTTATGTATGGTGAAATGTACCATGCATAAAATGATATAACAATGAATAAAATGATATAATAAGAAAATCGGAGGTTCTATTTATGAAACTGTATACATGGATATAAAAAAAAAGGAAAATAATAGAGAATAATTGATTTAAGAAAAGAACATAAGTAAAAGAAGGGATATATTTCTAAGTGTGGAGCAACCCCTAATTTTCTACACTTAAGTTATGAGCATTTAGGGCTCGTTTGGATTGGCTTTTTTCAAAAACTTTTGAAAAACAGTTTTTTTTTAGAAGTTGAAAATTCTGACTTCTAAAAAAAAGTTGTATTTGAGCTTTTTTCAGAGTTTCAGCTTTTTTGGAAGCCAAATCAAATAGTTATTGCAAATTTAATCTAACTTTTTCAAGAAAAAAAGTGCTTTTTCCTGAAAAAAAAAAACCAATCCAAACAGGCCCTTAATTTCGAGATGATATGTAACAATTCAACGTAATAAGGATAACCAGTCCCTCGTTATGGATTGATCCAACCAGGCCTAGGGTTCCAAGCCGAGAGAAATGTGAGGGTCGGGACATGGGCCCTGGGAACCCGCAGATCCTTTAAGGGTATCATAAGACATGCCGAACGTGTCTAGCATAAGAGGAGTGGAGGGAACCAATATGAGAAGAAATGGATAGATATTAAGAGATCCCCTGTGGATTGAGAATTCATAGAAATGGCCTATATAAGCAGCATCAACATAGAAGCAAGGTATCCCATACTCACCTCAGGTAGCTATTATGCTCACTATATATCCGACTTTCTAAATATTCCTTGTAACTAACTTGAGTTTGGAGGTTTTTTTGACAAGTATCACACTGATGTTAAGTGTACTCCGACCTCGTCCCATATTTTTTGTGTCGTAGATTAGGCTGCATGCCAAGCTCAAATGATAATTGTCAAAAATCCTGTATCAGGATGCTTCTCATCACATATGATTTGCGGGATAATCTTTTTACTAACCCTTGTGTAAATATGGACAAACAACATTTTATTCAAAATTACTTGTATCAAAGAAATGTGCAATGCATGAAATAAAAATAGGCCACACCCTAGCGAAAAGAAAAACAGGCCACCTACCAATGAGCCGGAGTGAAGAGAAGCAAATCTTATGACATATTGAGGTCTCAACATCGCATACTTAAAACAATTTCTATCACTAATGTTCTTCTTCTTTTATTGAAATAAAATTCCAATTTTAGCGCTATATATGTACTAATGTACACACACACACGCACACACACACACACACACACACACATATATATATATATATATATATTGTACATCTAATCATAACTAATGTTTGTTGGAAAACAATAATGCTACATATTTAATGTGGTCTCCAAACATAAATGCATAAAATTTTGACCCCATCAATAATGTTTATAAGTGCATGCTTCCTACAAAGTAGTCATGGTTACCATGTGATGTTGAGAGGCATGTAGAAGAGATTCATAATAATTGAGTTATGTAACTCTAACCACAATTAAAAAAAAAGAAAAGAAAAGTAAACGAATAAATGAAATTAGAATGATCATCTATTATATAAAAGGGATTCAGGGAACGCGTATGGAATGTTTTGCTGCAAAAGTCGAATTTTAAATGCTTACCTATTTGCCTACTTTGGAGTTTATGGTTTCATTTGAATTAACTTTTTCTTAAGCGTTCTTTTAATAACTTTTGAAAAAGTGCTAATTCTAAGAAATTAAAGTTTTTTTTTTGAATAAAATTTTTTTTCTTCAAAATTTTAACTTTTTTTTGAAACCAAACAAGTCAAATATTTCCTACAAAAACAATGTGATTTTTTCAAGATAAAAAATATATTTCATACAAAAAATCAATCCAACAGTCCCTAAGAATTTGAAATGATCATCTGCAGGATGGATATATAGAGGCGACCTATTCGCCTAGTCTATAAGAATTTGAAAATTCGTTGTGTGGGTTTTTGTTATGAAAATCGTTACTTAAACTTGTATTGATTTTGTATAGAACTTTAAGAATTTCAAATGATTTTACGTGTTAATGAAAAGCAATTGACTATATTTTTTTAGTAAAAAAAAATGATTTTATTTTCAATTATGTCGCTAATCAAATTATATTATAACAACTCCTAAAAGAAGTGATCAAGAAAAAGCAGTCAAGGGAAACTGTAAATAAAAGCAGCTTTAAGATTTTGGCAACATGATGGTGCTATTGGTAGTGTGTGTGTGTGTTTCTCTCTCTCTCTCTCTCTTTCCCCTGCTCCGTATGTCCTTTTTATATAGGAAGCACTTTATGTTGCGTTCGTTATTATCTTTTTATAAGATATTTATGTTATTTGATAATTGATGTAAAAAAGTTCTATTTGATAAGATACTTGTAGAAATCTGTAAAGCACGAAAGAGTATGTAAAGCACTAAAGAATTTGTAGAAATCTGCATATTATATAAAAGAAGGTATATATCTCTTTTATATATGTCATATACCATCATTTTGAGTTGCTTTTTAATCCAATAAAACATTCAGTCTATTATTCTATATAGTATACACACACACACAACAACTATGACCTCATTTAAATCTATTTAATTACTAATGATACTATTTTTCAATTAAAAATAATACTCAAAAATCTTTTGTTTCTTTTTTCTTTTTCGTATTAGATTATTTTTTTATTTTACTTACTCGATTTAAATACTTTATTCAATTACTAAAAATCTCTTATAAATAATTTAAATATTTTATTCAATTATTAAAAATTTCCAAAAATAAATTATTAATATTAAAAATTTATCAAAATTAAATTTTAAAAAATTTATTTACATTTTAGTCGTCAATAATAAATAAAAATTATTAAAAGTACATTTTTCTCCCAATATTACATCGGTATGGTCGTTTAATATTTGAAGGAAACACATTAGCAGAAGAGTGATTGCAGGACAGTGTTCACACGTGTGGTGGACGCTACAGTCAAACAGAGTAACTCACTGTTGACAAAGTCGTACGTTAAATTAAGAACCGCCGGACCACCTGACACCAAAGGGGAATCTCCAACTCACATCCGTTAGATTAAGTGGGGATTTGCGATAAGCACGTAGACGTGTCAATTAACACTCCCGAAATGATGAAAAGCTGATTCACCCATAAGACGACAAAACATATACCTTAAAGTGAACAAAAGGCCAAACATATTGTATCAAATAAATAATAATGACCACCCTGCTAAATGGCCAAAAGATTATAATTGAAACTGGCCAAAATACATTAATAATAAGATAGAAAGATTTTTTTATCCTTAAAAATAATTTGCACCAAATTCTCTTTTCGTTACTCTTTTCTCTCTCTCTCCCCTAATTCTCTCTCTTCTTACACTTTTTTTTCTCTCTCCTCTTTTCACAACAACTAAAATCCCTTTCTCTCCTCATTTTCTTTCTTCATTTCTCTCTTAGTTAAATATATATATATATATATATATATATATATATTCTCTTTATTTGTCAACTAGATTTGTTATTTTTTCTTTTTTTGAAAAAAAAATATTTGTCTTTTATCTTTTTAAACTTGAAATCCATAATTTTTATATAAATTGTCCTCCAAAAATTAATTATAAAAAAGAGTAATTTCACACAATCGTCCAAATTATAGTGCTGAAGATTTATGTTATAAAACTTTATGTTACTGTATATATATATATATAAAAAAAAAAAAAGTCCAATTTCAGCACGCACTGATTCCTACCTACATTTTGTCGGACGAATAGCCTTCTTGTGTGACCTTCAAAGCCTGATTAATGCGCCTTATGACCCTTCGCATCATGCCTTGTTTCACTACTATGGATGATGTTTGGGCCCAAAGCGGGCTTTAGCACTTGCTTGCCAAAGCATGAACTGATCTAGCGGTAACGTCAACTATAGCAGTGGAGGCACAGTAAGAAATTTTCTCCCGACATTTGGTCAAGTTACGACACTTGTTTCGGCCCTCCGACCTTTTCGGAATTTAGCACCGACTTTTTTTTTATCATAATTTCAATTTATAAAATACTAACATGATTTATAGAAAATAATTTAATAGATAATTATTATAAATTTATGTTAATATGAGAAAATTTTATATTTTATTTTTCAGACATGTCACTTCTTTTAAATGGCTACTTAAGTAGAAATAGGAAAAAAAAAAAAAAAAAGAACGGCATTATCACCTCCATATGTTGAGATGACATGTACCATCTCTACTTCTTTTCACTTTTTCTTATTTAAATAAAAGAATTGTATGCTAATTTTTTCAGTTTAGATTTTTTATCTTGTAATTTAATTTTTTGACTATTTTATAATTTTTAAAATTTTTGTTATCTTATATTTTCTTTTCTCAAAAAGTATTGATTACAATCTCGTTTTCAATCTCACAAAATGAATCTCACGCTTGTCAACTTTTTGACTTTTCTCTCCCGGATCATAATAAAATTGTTTGGTTAAAAATAAAATTTAATAATTAACCATATAAAGTATACATATAGCCAATTCATGACAGCATTTTTTTTTTCAATTTTACAAGAAATGAAACTTTCATAGATATAGATGATGAATATAGATTTTATACGATTAAGTAATTGAACACAAATCTGCCTATCCTTTTTACTTACCTCTATCAAATTTTTATTTTTTTTAGATTTATAACAATATTATTGGTTGAAAAAATAGGATTTCATAATTCATCACATAAATTTAATAATACTATCGGTGTATATATGAACACATCTATTATTTTTTTTGTTGGTCAAATATTAACACGTTACTTGCATATCCACATGACTCTAAATTAGTTTTAATTTTTAATGATAATATCTATTATAACAATTATTAGGATTATTATATCTTCTCTATGGTTTTAACTTTAAGATGAATTCTTCCTTGTCTCTATCTCTTTTTCTCTCCTCTCTTTCACACGACACACTCTCTCTACTCCCTTTTTCTCTCCCTTAATCATTCCAACACCCATTTCTGTTTAATATTAGAAATCACCCCAGATGAAATATAGTGCTTATTGCTAAATTGCATTGGATTTAAACGTGCTATACCGCTACAGATAACAGAAAATGCCTGACAAAATTCAATGCAATTTTTTGGTACATATATGTATATGTATATGTATGTATGTATGTATGTATGTATGTATCTATATATATATATATATAACCCATTAATCAATTTATTGGAAATAATAATACATGATGATTGTATATTTAATGATAAAAGAGAAACAAAAATTTTAATTTAAATCTCAAATTTTAAGCTTTCTTATCAAGGATAAGATAGACCATAAATATGTCAAATTACAAATTTGTCCCCATCTTGACCAATTTTGGCCGAGTAATTTGGGCCACAAATTTTTATTCAATAATAATAATATTATAATATATGTATGTGTGTGTATATATATAGAGAGAGAAAGTGGGAGAGAGAGAGGTGAACATCGTTACTTATGGCTTTTCCCTTTGATGTGAGGGTTGGGTTAGTATGTGGTGTGGTTAGGTTAAGAGATTCTGTGTGCGGGCAGGTGAAAGCGACGACCAAATTATGTGTTTCACGGCTGCTTTTTAACGTTTGCTATTTCAACGTTTGCTGTCGGCACTTGGGGGTAAATTATGTTTTTATGGCCTGATATGGAGATTGTTTTGGATTGAACAAAACCACAATGCCATTTCCATTAGTTTTTTCTTTAAACGAATAATTAGATATTTTTAAATGAAATGTAACTCAAAAAAGCTAAATCTCTTTAAAGAGATTTTTTACAAGATATATATTCTCAAATAGACTTTTTTCAGAAAAAAATATACAAAAAATGGTTTGAAAAAAATGAAAACCAGCCCATAATTTAATTCAACTTTGACTATCTCGTTCAATGCTTGGATTTGAATGGTGGGTGGAGAGCTAAGAAATAGGAGGATATGTATTTTTTATGTTTTTTTTTTTGGGCGATGAGGAGGAAATATATGTTGGTATGACCCTCTTCGATAATAACATTTTTAGTTGTGTTTATTACTTTGATTCACTTTTCTAAATGAATGTTATTGGTAAAAGAGTGCTTTGTAGTAGCGTCAATCATTCAAGAAGTGCTTTTTATAAGTCACATTTCACATTTTTTTCCCTGTATCCTACTCATGAAATTGTTCTCTCTCTAATTTATATCTTCTTAATATCTTAATATTTTTACCTCTTCTTCTACATTATAAACATAAAATAATACGAAAATCGACTTATCCACTAGTAATAGCTGCCAAAATCTACTAAAAAGTATTAATTTTGTTAATCTTTTTATTAACTTTCTTTGACAAAAAAACTTCAGATCTATTTTAGAAGTACTTTTATAATACTGATGAAAATAATTCATTAAAAATTAAATTTTCTAAAGTTAAAAATATATTATCTTATCTCAGTAATATAAATAATAACTATAAGAATTATCATTAAACTAATGACAACAGTAACATCATGATACTAATGTGTTTTTTCCGTATCATTTTACATTAATTAACTAAATAATAGCTAATTTTATCAAAAACAATATTTTTCATCTGTTAACTAGATAACTACGGATTTACAAATAAATTATAACAGCTTCTATCACTAAAATAATTATCAACCACTCAAATAATTAATTATGCAGATGTTCTTACATCATGATAAGATTTGATTTGCTTGCTTTGGTAGGTGTCAATATAGTCGGTTTTAATTTTTCTTGGGTTGAGAGAGTGATTCTTGTAAGAAAACAATCATGAGATGGTCTCGAAAAGTTTTAAGAGGTATACTTAATTCGGTACATGCTTAAGGAGCACCGATAGAGGATTGATGAAGATTTAAGGTGAATATATATAGATTTTTCTAATGGGTGTAATGTTACACTCGTTAAAAGTCATTAAATAATCATATATATATAAAATTTGATCACTTTAGATCACTCTATTATTAAATATAACCCATCTTTTAAAAGAATGAATATTTAAAAATGGTAAATTTAACGTGAGAATAATTAATGGCAATCTTTTGCAATCTTTTATATCAATAGAAATATTAATCTAATTTAGATGTATGTAATATTGCTCCCATTAGAAAGACCATATATACACACATTTTTAATGAAATTTGAATCAAGGATCTCGCTCCTAATGAAAATATTTATAAATATCCACATATACGAAAGAAACAATTGTGTGATGAAATGATATTTTGAATTTGGAAAAGGCATACACAAGCATAAACACATACACATGTGCGGAAAAAATATATGTGATATTGAATTCGTGCCAGTAAACGTGACTCATAAGTAATTAGTCAGAAATTTAAATATTTTCATTAGCTAATTATGGGAGATGTGGACACACTTGTACAAATTCGAATAAAGATTACTAAAAAGAAATTGGTGCAAGTCAGTATGCTAAAAGAAATTAAGAATAACAAATGTTTTTCCTTTGAGAATAATGAAAACATAAATAGAAGTGTTCAATTGAAACACGAAAATGTAGCTAAATTTGTTTTGTTATGACCTTGAAGGTGGAAGATCCTTCCTTGGTTAGAATAGCAAAGCAAGATTGTAGAGGTAGTTTTTTCCGGTCTTTATTTTGTATGAGAGATGAAAAATGTAAATCACGCAGAGAAAAAATAAAAAAAAATGTAAAAATTATTTCTCCATGCCCCAGCAAACATAACATAAATTGTGAAGCAGGAAAAATAGAAATGGCGGAATCCACTTTTAGGTTAGGATTATGACTGAAAAGATATTAGTTTAATCCTATACTTAAAGTAAGATCATGATTGAAAACATACATAAGTTTAATCTAGGGTTACTTTCACAATAAGTCTTGATTGTTGTCATCATTTTTTTGAATTGGGTCCTATTATTTTAAATGTTTAAATTACTTTTCAATGTTTCATTAAAAAAAATTAAAACTAGTCTCTTTTTTTTTAAAAAAAATCAGATTAGTGTTTAATATTTCACAAAGATAGTCAAACTATCTCCGTTGTTTAAAAATTTATAATGTTAGTTCTCAATATTTTATAAACTTACTCAAATTAATCCTTGTTTAAGGAAAAAAATGATATTTGAGTAAATTTGTAAAATATTGAACACTAATATGAATTTTTTTTCAAACAATCTGACTAGTTTGACTATATTTAAGGAACATTAAGGACTAATTTAATTTTTTTGTGAAATATTAAAGACTAATTTAAATATTTTAAAATAATAAAAACCAATTTAAAAAGTACAAAAATAATAAAGGCTATTTATGAAATCTGTCCTTTAATCTAATTATCACCACGTAACAGAAATCGTGATGAACTCGGGTTCAAATTTGCTAATAAGTGACCCATTTTTGTCTAATTAATGAGATGCAAATAGTCATGTGTTTGTTATATGCTTATTTGAAATGCATATAAAATTAAATGTATTTAAGATTTAAAATTTCAAATAAATATATAATAAACACAACATAAATATCCATGAGAAAGAAAGTAAGTTATTTTCATACCACCACACTTCAATCACGTGAAACACAAAATATTCTGAAAAAGATTGAGAAAAGAGAGCAAGAAAAAAAAAAAGAGGTAAACGACTAAAAAAGTAGTCCATCAAACAAAACACATCATGTTGTCATTGTGCCAAAAGAAAAAGACAATTTCACAAGTGATGACGGTTCGTTTGTGTGGACGTTAATGTCAGGAAATATTGATTATTCAGAAGGGGGGAAAAAAGAAAAAAGAAAAAGAAAAAAGTTGAGTGAGTACTCATCGGACTACAATTAAAAAAAAGAAAAAACAAAAGAAACAGAGAGTGTACAGAATGGGGGGGCCGGGGCACACCACATACAGTGTTTCTGCTTTGTCGTTTTGTGATGAATTATCAATTCCGGAAAGTGTAAAAAAGCAGAAACTCTATATATTATTCCCTTTTCAGCCTCACCTTTTATCAATTATTTGCTTCTTTAGTAAGTAGTATTTTTACGTGAGGGTATATTTGTATTACTGTGTAGAGATAGAGTTGTCAACATTACAAATAAATCTATCATCAAAATACATGCACACAAAATCTAGCATCAAATACAATTATACATTCATTTTTATACATATATAAGTTTCACTTCATTTGTCTCCTTTTTTCTTGATATTTTCATATACATGCACATTTATGCACTCAACTCTTATCCATGTGAAAAATCATGTACGTACAGAGGTACTTGAAAAACTAAGACCAATTTAATTTTAGTAAAAAACTATAGGAACCTTGAAAAATGATGCCCAAACTACACAAAGAGTATTTAATTATACATTATAAAATAATATAAAGTACGCACGAATAATATATAATACATTTTTGAAATTGAATTTCACCTTTGAATACTCGTTTTCTTTGCTCTTCTATTTCGAATGAGCTAAGTACGAACATAGAATATGTATGTATTTAGTTTTTCATTATAAATGGAAGTGATGAACTTTAGATTGAGAAGACACTAATGAGGAGTCCAATACTCTGAGCTGAATTTAAGAAATATACGTTAAATTTTAAGTTTAATAACAATGATTGAAACTTTTACATGTTATATACATGTTGTCTATTACTTTTTCACGGCAAATTACACATTCAACGTACCAAAAAGCGAGTGACTCGAAACCACTTTTTATTAACTAGGAGACAAAGACACATTTATTAAGAGATGATTTTCATTAGCATATTGCGAGTGACTTGATTTAAATTTAGAAATCATCAAGATGAAATAAATGAAAAAAATTTTTACAAGTCCATTTGGCCCAAAATTGGAGTAAAAACTTAATATTTGCTTGATAAAAAATTTCATAAGACAACAAATTAAAACTTTAAATACAAATCTTTTGAAACTAAAACAAATTACCATCCATAAAATGCCCTTTTGGGCGTTCAATTATGAACAAAACCCACTATAGTTTCACTTACCAAAGAAGTGAAAGAAGAAGTCATTTTTCTAAAACTATATATGAATGTAGCATAGAAACAAAGCTAAATGCATTGGGTAAAATGTACACACAAAAGACACCTAAGGTACTACAAATACCGTCAAGTACATATATACGTATACATACATGTATGTCTACACACTGTATACCATACAACCCTCCGAGAAAAAGTTTCTAGAAACAAAGAACGAGAGTGAGTGCGTGTGAGTGTGAGAGAGAGAGAGAGAGAGGGGGAGGGGAGAGAGTGTGTGAGAAGTTTATTGCTCTGATTTTGATGCATGTAAGGGTGCGAGAGGGATTGAGAGAGAGAGGAGAGAGAGAGAGGAGAGTACTGCACAAGTTACACACAGACACAGAAAAGACGCACAACACGCGCATTTACACACAGAGAGAGAGTGTGAGTGATAAAAGAGGGTGTTTTAGGGGAAGGGGCCTTCTCCTCTCTAAAGAAGAAAATCAACTCATCTTTGTGAATCTTCTGGAGGAGAACAAGGTGGGTTTCTCACCCCACCCTTTCATTCTTGATTTTCTTTTTCTTTTTTTTTCTCTCCCTCTATTGTGAATGGAAACTTCCTAGTGATACACATCAAAGTTTTGATATTTTTTTTTTGAAGTCTATGCCATTTTAAGCTGCTAATCTTTCTTTGCATGCGTTTTCCTCATCTGGGTATCTCATTTTTTTGTTGTTTATGGACTCATTGATGCATTTTTCCATATGTGTGTGTGTGTGTTTATCTATCTATTTATAAGATTATGAGTCTTTGGTAATGGTCTTTAGTGATCTTTTATGTTTTGTCTTCTGATAAAGTGTCGTGCTTTTTCAATCAAATGGTCGTAGATGTTTGCATTTTGGGGTTTCTTCTTACTGTTGACTCATTGAGCTCTTGTTATCAGTACTGATTTGACTCAGTCGATCTTCATTTTGACTCAAATTTTTTTTTAACCTTTTTAGACCATTTGGTTTTATCTCTTTTTCTTTCTTTCTCCACATTTTCAATCTTGAGATGGGTATTTTATCATGTAACTACTCATCTGCCTTTTGGGGATTCAAAGATTTTAATCAATGCTACATTTGTTCTTGTAAGAGTAGATTTCTTTCTGGGTCATTTCTTTTATTATTTTTGGGTTAATTTAACTGATAAATATGTGTATGTGTGTGTGTGTGTTTTTTTGGTTATTTAATGCCATAGTAGCAACTGGATCAACTTTCCCTCACTGTTGGTTTCTTTATCATATCCACTGAAGGACTTTCATTTTCTTGTTTTCTTTTTATTCTTCAATATCTAATACTTTTAAGTCTCTTTGGTTTATTATTTTAAATCTGCTTGATGTGTGATATATTGTATCTTCTATTATGCAGCTCATTGTTTTTACCATCCTGCTGTATTATTTGTCCTCACATTAAGAATGCTTATTAAATTATTGAGTGTGCATTTATTTAAAGAGATTCGTTTTAATGAATGTACAGGTAGGATTTATTAGTATACGTTGAAGAGGTTTGAAAGATTTGGGATAATGTTGAGGAAGAGGACTAGATCTCACCACAAAGATCACCAAATGGGTCACCTGACATCTGATGCTGTGTTAGAGCCGTATCTTCATTCTGATGTTTCGGTTCAGAAACAAAAAAATAGGTCCTTCTTCAATATCCCCGGTTTGTTTGTGGGGTTTAATCCAAAGGGTTCTGAATCAGATTCAGTTAGAAGCCCCACTTCCCCATTGGATTTTCGGGTCTTCTCAAATTTTGGCAACCCCTTTCGATCTCCAAGATTAACCCACGAGGGGCATCAGAAGAGTTGGGACAGTAATAAAGTAGGCCTAAGTATCATAGATTCTCTCGACGAGGAAGGTAATCAATTGGGGAAAGTTCTCCGGTCATCTGATAGTAAAAGTATTCTTTTTGGACCACAGATGAGGATCAACACAGCGAAGTTTCAAAACCGTGTTGATTCTTTTCAGGCACCTAAGTCATTGCCTAAAAACATTGCCATTTTTCCTTACATGCAAGCTAAACCATCCAATCTTAAGGGGAATTCTGATGTTCTGTTTGAAATCGGAGAAGGACCATCTGAGCAAGAGTCATTTGGAAATATCCGATCTTGTTCACTGGACTCGGGGAGATCTAGCTCACATCTGATCATTTTTGGACAACGTAAATCAAGGTTGAGTTCTGGAAGTTTTGGTTCGGAGAATCCAACAAAAGCATTGAACACCCCATCCGAATCAATCAGCAGAAGCTTTGAGGTGGGGGATTCATCAGGTTCAAAGCTGAGTTCAATCCAGGGAGTTACTGGCTGTAGCACTGCTCTTCTCAATTCACTGTCAGCAAGTGAGATTGAGCTTTCTGAGGATTATACATGTGTTAGGACACATGGCCCCAACCCCAAAATAACTCATATTTTTGGTGACTGTGTTTTAGAATGTCATGGTAATGAGTTAACCAGTTTTTCTAAGAATGATGGTGATTTAACTGCATTGCCTCAAGAAGCTAAATGCTCTGAAGTTCTTTCTAAGTATCCCTCTGATGATTTCTTGACCTTCTGTTACTCTTGCAAGAAGAAATTGGATGGAGAAGATATATACATGTACAGGTGTGGCTTACTGATCTTTCCTGTTTCGGTTTAGCACACATATATTGTTTTAACTTTTTAGGATTATGAAGCTGAGCTTTATGTTTTCTGATATCTTACAGAGGTGAAAAGGCATTTTGCAGTAGCAACTGCCGCTCACAGGAGATCTTGATTGATGAGGAGATGGCGGAAACCAATAATGATTCTTCTGAAATGTCTTCTGAGTTGAACAGCCGTGAAGGACTTTTTGAAAATGGCTCGTTCACTGTTACATAAGATGCTGGAACTGCCTTGCCCTTGACCACTAAGCCCATGATTGAAGAGACCACCAGCAAGGTAGAAAGCCATGATCATCTGTTTACTTAGTGCTGTTTATGTGCATGTGTCAGCAGCCATGGATGATCATGTGTGGACTGGTCCTTGTGCTGATTGTGTTTCATTTCACATGGTCCTAGTGGCTATTATTAGCAGCTACCAGCAAATTTTGCTTTCTAACTTTGGATATATGATACTAGCTGAGTTTAATTGTGGAACTGCTCTATTGAGAAGGGTAGCAGCCCATCTTTGAGGCTCCCCATTTTTCTTTTTCTTTTTTTCTACCTATCTCCATCTTGGCAGGTCGATGTACAAGCCTTCTAATTCAAGTTTTTGAGTCAATATGAACAAATTAATGAATATATACTTATCTTCCGAATCTTGTATCGCGAACTTCTGGCTTTCAATGAGAACATGAGAAAAAAAAAGTACTCGTTCTTTCTAGTTTTACCTTGTTTACTAATATCAAATTGGTTACAAATAGTGACCACCATTTTAGGCATGAGAAAAACCATAGCTTATGTCACTTGTACTACTCTTATATCATACTCTTCTGTTTTAAGCTTCTAATATTATTTCATAGCTCGTGACACTGAATTTTATCGTGCGGCATATTGCTTTCTGGTTTCCTTTTCTGAACTGTCGTGACTGAGGAAGGCCCTTGAGTAGTCCCTTACTCTTACTGCCTCTGCATATTTCTCTTTTTCGTGCTCGTATGTTAGTCGTGTGCCGAATAGAAGGTTTTGTGTGTGAGTATATGTTCAGATATATACGTTTGGTTTCGATTAGCTTAACCACTAATTTGGTGCACAACTCAACTCAATTTTGGAGATAAAACTCAACACTTTTAGCAGGAACTTGCATAGCTACAAGGTCTACAATCTGGTGGAACCACGACACAGCAACGTTGCCGTGTGGCTTCATCTATGCCTCAACCATTTTGAAGCAAACAACAGATCAATTGCTTTCTTGCTCCATGTCATCTATTGTGGCATCATTTCAGGTCCATCAGTTGGGACATCTCAATCTGTCATTTAAGAAAAATAGACATGCACTTCTTCAAATACTTCTGCACTTTCTTGACATTTAGTGGGACAATAAGCCAACACGTTATTCATTTTAATCTGGTTGTTATCAATGTTGATACGGACCCAAATCTTAAATCACTTGGCGTTCCGGTAACGGCATTGAAAGATAAATAACCACAAAGCAAGAGTAAGAAAGGGTTATTCTTTTTCACCCTGAATGCTGTAATTTTTAGATGATGACAGTAGATGTAAAAAGAGGATATTTTTTTTAAAAATAACACAATTTAAATAATTAATTTAAAAAATAGCCTTATTTTTTGCTAGGTTTCAAAAACTAACACTTTCGGTTTTTTAATAAACGAAATCTGGTATTCAAAAAACGAAAACTGCAAAATATACAACGTATCGTAACGGACAATATTTTGTCTTTTGAATAGCCAAAATTGGCTATTCAAAAGCCGAAAAATCTGATGCAACAGCACAATTTTTTATTTGTCTCGATTTTCCTCTTTCGGTTATTGAATAGCCAATTTCGGCTATTCAATAGCCGAAATTAGCTTTTCAGAACCAGGGATCTGCCAGGTTGCCAAGGGAATATGTGCTGGACGATTTTTCGGTTATTCAATAGCCGAAAATAGATTTGGCTATTCAATAGCCGATTTCGGCCATTCAAAAGTCGAAAAATGGTGGAATTTATTTTTCACGTTTTTTTTTTTTGAATATCTGTTTTCGTTTATTGAATAATCGAAAGTACTATTTTTGAAACCCAGTTAAAAATAAGATTATTTTTAAAATTAATTATTTAAATTGTGTTATTTGTAAAAAAAAGGACAGCTTGGTGTACGGAGGTTTTCAAGATGCGTGGGATTGTGAAGGGTCAGGCCTACCCTTGGGCCTATTGGAGCTACTCTTTAGAGCCCTGATTTTTGTTGGTTGGACACAAACATCAAATCATGTATCTGGCTGACAGGAAGAGCCGGTAGGCTTTTTAGAACTCAATTATTTCAAGTTGTAGAGATTACATCTTTTAAAAATAATGACTTGAATTTCGATCCTGTAGAGTCGGGGTATTGGTGGGGGTTTGTAAAATTAAAAACAACTCAGCCATCTCAGTTCGAAAAGGCTATGTAAAAAAAATTTGCCATTTTCCTATTGATTCCAACATTCGTAGTGCTGCCTGTCTGCACAACACAAGTGTGGTTTTTTTTGGGGGGGGGGGGGGGTTGGTTGGTAAAAGGGAATTATATTCCAAAAGAGATAAAAGGTACAAGAAGTTCGGCCGATTCCAGTTTGCTCAAAATCAGAAGCTACCAAATCAGCAAGGGGAGTAGGGACATTGGACATCCAGTCCATAGACAAACAATTTTCAATTCAAGATTTAACCAACTAGTCACAAGGGCGGTTAGTGGTTCTTCTAATTCAATGGAATCCGATACTAGAATGTACGGTGACAATTTCTTTGATATCCTCTACGATTGGACGATCTTTTTAATGGATAGTTGCACCAGGAGTACCAATTGCCTTGAGAACCACCTGAGCTTTCACTTTCAATGACTTCAGAACTTGAGGCTAGCGAGCAAGCAAAAAGACATGCCATTCAAATGGCAAAAGCCTCCGCTTCCACCGCCGAACTCCAATGAAACAAGAGTTGCTTGGCCATGGACTAGACGACCATCATGGTATCTACCAAAGAAACCAGCAGCTCCCCTGGGACCACTAACGAAAGAAGCATCAGTATTGATCTTGATGGAGCCATGCGCCGGAGGAGACCAACTGGACAGGGAAGAGAGAGATTCCGGTAAGGCAGAATGATGGGGAGTATTGTTTTTTGCTTTATTCCCTTCCTCCACAGGGGGCGGTGGAGGTGTTGGAAATTGGTGCATTTCCTCCAATTCTCCACCTCCTCTAGTGATGCAGTGCACAGAAGCAATACATAATCAATCTTCAGTTCCATAGTCAGCATACATACATTTTAGCAGACACATTCTTGAAGGATGGCGGGAAAGTAGACTTGTAGACCTTTCTGTTGGTTTTCACTCCTTAAAGTTATGTAACGTTGCTGAGGAGATCGATCTAATGATGGTTACCTAATGATTCAATTCCAATAAAATAATTTTACTTATTATTGTTATTATTTTTTAATAATTGTATTATCTAATTGACACGGGAATCCTTTCTTATGAAGGGCATAACAACAATTTCCCTGTTATGCCTTGTTGTTTGACATATGCCCGCTCCACTTTTCGAGCAACGATAAATGAACCTATTGGCATTGCTTACTCGTAAATATGTATTTACAGCCTGTTTGACTTTGTTTATTTCTATAAGCAATTTTTTATATTTATAAGTAAATTATAAATAAGTAAAAAAGTATTTGGATAGAATATGCTTAATAAACTATGATATATTTGGTAAATATGTACTTACAAGTAGTATTATTTATTATATGCTACAACCGTGAGTTTATAGTATTCAACAGTTCCATTTGATTTATGCTTGATCCTAATACATTTGTTGTCAACTGCGTTCGCAGTTTGTGGTTTTGGAACTAGAACTCATTTGCTTGTTTCCAGTGGGTGTGTTTGGATGCTTGAATTCAATTATATTACCAACAAGGGCAATCTAACCTAACCATAGTTACACTACAAACTTGGCTAATTACATGACTAACCAATTCAATTATAATCATACTACAAACTTTGTTAATTTTGGTTAAATGACGACTAATTTAATTATAATTATACGACAAACTTCATTAAATCTAGTAATATGACTGACTAACTTATAGTTGTACTATAACTATGACTAAGAAACTAATATAATTCTATTTGTGACTAACTAATAACTATATTAAGATATTAATATAATTCTCATTGATATATCCTTTAGTATGTAACTAAACATGGTGTTAATATTACTAGAATCAACTAATAAATATAAAATATATTGAGACATTAATATAATTCTAGTTAGATCATAACCTTTAGTGTGTGTGTGTGTATATATATATATAAAATGTTCAACAAAGAAATATGGAATTTGGGTTTATGATGCATTATGATTTAAAATCCCAAAGCCTTAAAGATTATGGGTTCAACTCAGAATGGTGCCTGGTCTCTAAAAATCCGGTTTCGAGACGCGTAACCTTCTTAAGGGTTAATCTCAGTCTTAGCCCAAACTCTAACGGGTATTAGAAATCATTCTGTTCCTGTTTTGGATTCTTAATAGGACAAGTTTAAACTAATCATTTGATCCCTATTACCTAAGTCATTCGTTTCATCGCCAACCCTAAAAGGCTTCAAAAGCTCATACTTGTTAAAATATCATTTTTTTTAATACAAGAGAGAATTAATTGGCTAAGGCCGACCACCAATTGGTAAACCTCAAGTGAGAGGATTTTTAGAGTTAGTAAATGAGGGATAGTCATCTTTGTATATACTAAAATGGAATACTGACAATATTTTTTTGTTTGCTTTTGTGCATCACCAATATTTTATGATCTAATGAAAGTAATTGAATAAATATGTATATGTATGCATGTATTTATGCATATAGGATATATTTGTGTCATTTTTTAATATAGGATATTGTGTTAATTTTTGAGTTGAAAATTTTTTAATACCTCGCCCCCAAGCTGAAATCTTGGCTCCACCACTGATGGTTCTTGAATTACATTTTACTCCAATTCTCACTGCTGGATCGTCTGGGGAGACTTGCTAAAATACCAAAGTCAATTACGTATATGGTTAAGTATCTAGGTCCATTTGTACCCTAAATTATTGCTATACTAGTTGACAACTTCAGCTGGGTACATTGGTTGAAATGTTCCATTCCTCCAAGCCAATATTTTAGCCGAAAATAACGAACGAAATGCAAGAAAAGCTCATCTATGCAAAAGACTCAAACAAAGACGACCCTGTTGAGGTTTTCTTTTTTACACTGGAGAGTAGTGGTCCATTTCTTCACTCAAGAGAAAAATTTTCTCCATTGATATTGAATCTTAATCACCATTCTCTTACTTCAATTTCATCTCTAAAATCTCTTCTTGCATAACAAGATCCAAAATAGAACTTCTGAAAACAAGAGAAATAAAACCATCAATTATTGAATATTCATTCAATAGCCTCCCATGAGAAATACAACACATTTTTGTCATCTGATTTCATGCTTCAACAACTCCATTCTGATCGTAACCTTCCTCGTTCTCCTCAATATCTGCATCACCCATCAGGTAACGATGATATCTGCTCCCACCATGAATCTCTCCTCATCAGAGGCCGCAAAAGGTAACGACCATATTCGTCGCCGACCACGGCAACTCTTGTCCCACGATGGCGATTCTCTCGCCATCGACCCCTCTCTCGTTTTCAAAAACGGAAGGCTGGAAAATGCTTACATTGCATTACAAGCATGGAAAGAAGCCATATTATCAGATCCAAACGCCATGACAGCGAACTGGCTTGGATCCGATGTGTGTAACTACACAGGCGTGTACTGCTGGGAGGCACCAGATGATCCTAAAGAACGTACCGTTGCTGGCATTGATCTAAACCATGCTGATATTGCTGGTAATTTGCCGCATGAACTAGGCCTGCTCTATGATATTGCATTCTTTCACATAAACTCCAACAGGTTCTGTGGTGCAATCCCTCAAAGTTTCCTCAACTTCAAGCTGCTGTTGGAGTTGGATCTGAGTAACAACCGATTTGCTGGTAAGTTCCCTTTAGTTGTTCTCCAGTTGCCAAGGCTCAAGTACCTTGACATCCGATTCAATGAGTTCGAAGGCGAGCTGCCAAAGCAACTGTTCGATCGACACTTTGATGCCATATTCATAAACAACAACAGATTTACCTCTGTTTTGCCTGAAAACATTGGGAATTCACCAGTGTCTGTCCTGGTTTTAGCGAACAACAAATTCCAAGGATGTTTTCCAAGAGGGTTGGAGAATATGGCTGGAACATTGAACGAGTTGGTGCTCAGAAACAATGGGCTGCGCTCATGTTTGCCGAGTGGGATTGGGATGCTGAGGAACTTGACAGTGTTGGATGTGAGTTATAATCAGATAATGGGTGAGTTGCCTGATGGCATTGGGGACATGGTGAGCCTGGAGCAACTCAATGTGGCTCATAATCTCATGTCTGGAGAAATAAGTGATAGGGTGTGTTTGCTTCCCAATCTGATAAATTTTCAGTTTGATTACAACTTTTTCAGCAACGAGACTCTTGCTTGTCTGAGGCTGCCTGAGTTTGATGATTCCAGGAATTGTCTGAGAGACAGGCCACGCCAGAGATCGATGTTGGAGTGCCAGAGATTCTTGTCCCGGAAAGTAAATTGTAGCAGCTTTGGTTGTGCTCCTCCTCATCCTCCGTCACCACCACCGTCACCACCACCTTTGTTGTCACCTCCACCACCATCACCACCCCCGCCTTCTCCATCTCCTCCTCCACCCCCACCTCCTCTATCTCCGCCTCCACCTCCACCAGTCTCACCGCCACCATCTATTGCGCCACCGTCGCTGCCTCCAACCCCGCCAGCATTTCCTCCTCCTGCACCACCACCACCATCCACACCAGTTCCTCCGCCACCACCCGCATGTTCTTGCGCTACCAATCAACCGCCACCACCACTACCACCTCCGCCTCCTGTCTTTTCTTCAGTTCCCCCATATAACTCCTCATTGCCATTGCCTCCAGGCGATGAACCTGCTCCTCCACCTCCATCTCCTTCACCATGTTCGCAACAAACACCATCACCACCACCACCATTAATGACTTAATATACTCTCACCCTTCACATTTAATCCCAAAAATTACGCCTTCTGGAATTGAAGAGCGATGGCTTACATAAAAAAAAAAATGCACCAGAAGAGAAAAGGGTGTGAGTTAAGAGCTAGCATAGAAACCCCCAGAACTGTCGATATCATTCGTGGCTTCAAACTCAGCTAATAAATCAGTATAGTTGGTTGCAATTACGGAGATGTAAGCATAGAGATGAACTTGTTTGTTTATGAAATCAGAGATGTTGGTTATTTTTTTCACATCTATTTATCTTTCCTCTCCGTTCTTTATTTATTATTTTCAAATTTCATAGCACTTTCTATATTCTGCATGCACCGTATCTACCCATTGTTCTTTCCTTCGAACCATTGGTGAATGAAATATTGATCATGATGATGAACAACAGGAAAAAATTAACGAGCTTGCCCACTTGTTGAACGCTATAAATATCAAATCGAAGTGTAGTTACACGAAAGATAGCAATTAGGAACAAATAAGTTGTTTTCTTCTTGAACCGAAATCTCATGCAATTTGATGAGCCATTTGCCTTTCACATTTTTTTTTTGGCCGGTACCTTTCACATATTAGAACCATCAAGAAATTGTTGATTTTTAACACAAGCGCTAACAGTGTCAAATACAGTAAACATAAGGGAATATAATGTAAGGTCCATTGTAAATATGTGGGACTAAAATATCAAAGACACCAAGAATAAACCAACGAGTTGTTGGTTGAGGTATAGCAGCCTTACCCCTATGAGAAGAAGAATACAAGGTCGAATATCAGAAATTGCACTTGTTGGGAGAGTTTTTCTTTCATCACTCTTAGTCTCATAATAATTAGTCTCAAATCTAATGTAATTTGAGAATACACTAACTCAAAGTATCAAAAAAAAAAAAAAAAAAGACATCAAGAATAAGAGACCAAACATGATCATATTTGAAGGATAAATGTCAAAGACAACAAAAATAAGTGACCAAACATGTGATTCGAAGGATTTTAGTCCCACTTTTGTGTACTTAAATGATTATTAAAAAAGAGGCGGTTTTTATGCACGTACAATTTATGTGAGGTTTAATGTATTTTTTTAACAGAAGCTTGGATTCAGACTAATCATGATGCAAGATCATTGTATGGGACTAATTTATCATGAACGAAAGATAAGATATAAAATCATAAAACATGGCAAAGATATTTAAGGGTCTATGGCAATGGTTATTTATTTATTATTATTTCTTATTTTTAGGTATATGTATTATTAGTTTAATTGAAATATTAATGGTCAATCAATTGATACTTAAGATAAATTCCAAAAGGTTTATTTCTTATCTATTATGGATATATATTTTAGTTTTGATTTAAAAATTAACTGCCAATCAAAGAATTCTGAAAATAATTTTCATTTGTGAACTCCAAAAGATTAAACCCAAATAAATTTAATGTCTATTATTAAAAAAATACATTTTTGAGCATTGTGAGAGTATTATATTATCGCTTACATGACAATAGTTATTTTATTATTAGCTTATACAATAATTTATTATTTATTATTTATTATTTTATCTTTATATACATAAATTATTAGTTTTACTTGAAAATTAAATAAATAATTAATTAATGCTTACAATAAAATTCATTTTTAAATTCCAAAAGGTTTATTTATTATCCATTATGGATGCATATTCTTACTTTTAATATAAAAATTTAATTTCCAATTAATTAATTCTTAAAAAAATAATATCCATTTGTGAATTTTAAAAGGTCCATTCCTTATCTATTATGGATATTTATTATTACTTTTAATTTAGAAATTTAATTACTAATCAATTAATGTTTAAAAGCCATAAAGTAATTTTTATTTGTAAATTCCTAATATTAAATGTGAGTATATTTAATGTCTACTATTAAAAAAAAACCCATGCAGAGTACAAAATATTCATGACTAAATTCATTATCTACTATTAAAAATAAACCATGCAATGGACGAAAGTGCTCACTAGTCTATACTATATTCTATCATAGTTGATCCTGATTCGATATTAGAAGTATATTGATTTTTCTCCAATAACTGAATATTTTTGTTTGTAAATACTGCATATTTGATTCCATCCATAAATCTTTTTTCTTCTTTCTAAGTTCTAGTTTCAATAAGAATGCTAGTTCTTGCTATTCATATATTATGATATGAATATACTAAATTAATTCGTTATGTATGGATGATGAGATTATAATGATATAGAGCCAATCCTTGGATTAGTTACAAGTGGTATTCAAGCTCTTAGTTTTTGCAACTTTAGCTGTGGCGTATATAGGTGAATCTATGGAGGACCACAATTGAAATAGTCTTTTTTTTTTAATAAAAAAAATCTTAGTGCAAAGAAATGTATGTGTAGCTCAAGATGACATATATTTCAAGAATATACAATTATGCTATATATGATCCAGAGTAATAGTAAAAAAATTACGATATTAGAGAATTGTAAAAAAAGGAAAGAGATCTAAAAGAAAAGATCTTTTTCCTAAAATTCTCCTTTCATCCATTTAAATTAATTTCATACCTCCTCTCCATGAATATTCGCTTTATGTTTGAAGAGTCATTTGATTTGGTAATCAAAATAATAATGAATAGAAAAGAACAATAGCTTGGATCGTGTATCTACGGTCAATCTACGATAGAAGAGAAGGTTCCATCAGAACAATTATTTATTTTAGTTTCAGTTTAGGGTTTCCCCTTTTTCAAAACAGGAAAAAAAGAGAGGAGTTGTAGAGAGAAATGACAAAAAGAAGATTAATTTAGAAGAGATGATGGAGGCAGGAGTTCATTTTGGCCGTGGTACTAGAAAATGGAATCCTAAAATAGCACCTTATATCTGTGCAAAGTGTAAAGGTCGTTATTGTACCAAAAAAAGTTATGAGAGCTCTAAGAGAGTGCCATATAAGCTTTTTAGAGACTACCACCTCAACTTTTTTTAGTAAATAAAATAACACATTACGCTTTAGCTTAACCAATGACAATCTAAAAACCTTTGACACACAAAAAAAGAAAAAAGAAAAGAAAAGAAGAGAGAAATATGCAACAGAAAAAAAAGTTACCTTAACATACCAATTCTAATAAGTATATAAATAAGAGATAATAAATCCGTAATGTCTGAAATTAGTCTAATTTTCAACGAAGAGTTAATTAAATATCTTTCTCACAGATAATATTTTTTTGCATATTTATTTTTATGTGAAAAAATATTTGGAATTACATAGAAGTGTTAAGAAAATTAAAATGTTTTTCTCTTCCCTCTGGATAAAGACTGATCAATTAGGAAACATTACAAACCCTAGTTGATGAAGGTGATGGAGTGACCAAAAGCCTAGTAGAGTAATAGTATGTCTCTCATTTAGTGGGAAAAATATTTACTATCAGTTCTTACTAAATGACTATAGCTGGCTTTAAGTCTCTCTTGAATATAGAGAGAGAGAGAATAGATGATGAACTTTTCAATCTCACCATTTACTTTTCTCTCGTCGAAGTTAATCCAAACCTAACTTTTTTTTTTAATGTATAATGAACCAGGCCTTTCATTAATAACATGTACCTATATACGAATTAGAAAATTCATAAATCTAAGGATCGAGTCTAGATCATGTATAATAAACCTATAAGCCTTTCAATAATAATTAGTTGCATATATATATACTGAAGTTCACGAGTCCTTTTCCTTTGTTGCTTCATGACTTTGGTTATATTATATGTTAAAAAGATTAGTCCAGGTTTGCTACAATTTTGTCTTTTTATTTTATATTGTTTACTTTATGTTACAGATCTGTGACTCAAATAGTCACATTTTGTCCTTATACGTTATCTATTCTCAATTTGATTTTGTTGCTTTTCTTTCGTTTGATTTGTGATTAATTAAGTCAATTATCTTCTCTAATTAATTCAATTATCTTCTCAATAAGCCCTTAAAAAAATGAGATACGCAAACATTAGTGAAAGAAATTGAAAATCTTAACCATATAAAGAAACTTAGGTCAGATTATTTAAAGTTAAATATTCCTTGAAGCAATGAAAACTATTGAAAAAAGCCTGTTTGGCTAAGCTTATTTGGGCCTTTTAAGCTGCAAATAATAAAAAATAATGAGAGGGTATTTTTTTCTAAGAGTTTATGAGTTACAAAATAAGTAGAGCCAAAAAGACTCTTAACATGGGAAGGAAAAAAAGAATAATTGTTAATTCCAAAGATAATACCAACATGATTTTGGTCCTTTGACTAAATTGAAGTCGCTTTCTATTTCTCAACAATTTGTAGTCTTTGTTAGTAAATATTGAATTGAAAGTTCTCTAAATATTTTTTTGTTTTTATAAAAATATATCCGATCTAGGCGATTCTTTTAATTATTAGTTCTTCCAGTTCTTCTTGGTGAAATGTTTTTATATACGTATGAATTGCTACTTTATAATTAAGGATTATTTGCTCAATACAATACATAGGGTTGACTTGCAACTATGGATAATTAATTTTTCATGTCAATTTGTAAGAGGAAATGACATTCTTTCACGCTAACTCGAACATATCTTGGTACGTTGTTGATATTGATTTTAAAGGTCCGTTTAAATTAGATTTTTTTAACTAAAAAAAATATATTTTTTCTTAAAAAATCACATCTTTTTCAAAATAAATAATTGGTTTAACTTTAAAAAAAGAAAAAAATTAATTTAATTTTTTTAAAAAGTAAAAAATTTTAAACTAAAAAAAAGAAACGTTTTTTTTGTCAAAAATTATAACCAACTAGATTATAAACAATTTATGAATCAATCACAAGGGGTTCTGTTCGTTTTTTTATGAAAGATGAGAAGATCTAATGTATTTTACCCAAAAATATTTTTAAAATAATCAATCTAAATGAGGCTTAAGTGTCACAATATCATGACAAAACATCTTGACAACTGCAACTGCGTTCTCGCAAATAACCAAACTGTCATATTTTTTAAACTAATGAGTAAAATACCACAAAAAGTAATTTCAAGTTTTGAAAATTCGAGGATTAAAATTGTTTATTTTTCTTTTGAAAAACAGATCTTCAAGTTTTGCAAAAAATCAGAAGAAATCTTCGAGTTTTCAAAACTCAAAATTGAATTTTGTGGTATTTTACTCATTAATTTAAAAATATGACATTAAATTTTTTTTTTTAATAAGGCATTAAACTCATTCACTCCGTTCCTGCCTATTTGTCTTGATACCCAAAAGCGGCCTCTTCATCTTTCCGGTCACGTCGGTGAAAGAAAGAATCCTAAAATTTGTTTCGATTGATTTGTTCACACAAAGTAGTTACTCATTAAAAAAATCTCTCTTTTTTGAATAACTAACTGTATTGATTTTGAAGAAAAAATTAAAAGAAAAAAAGTTTGATTTAAGCTTTTCTCAGAAAATAAAAAACTTGAACTGTTTATAAAATATATATATATATTTAAATTTATTCAAAACGAATCATTTTTTCAAACTTAAACCAAAGAAGCACTAAAGAGGCCACAGGGAATGATGTAATATAAGGCCTGTTTCGATTAACTTTTTTTTGTTGGAAAAATATTTTTTTGAAAAAAGTATTTTTTTCAATAATTATTTAGCTAGGCTTTAAAAAATAATTAATGTTCTGAAGAAAGTTTAAATACAACTTTCTTTACAAGAAAGAATTTTTAACTTCTAAAAAAAAAAAAAATTTGTCAAAAGTTGTAAAAAAGTACTTAAAAAAAAAAACCCAAATGAACTCAAGTAATGAAACTTGCAAGGATTTTAGTTATTTGAACTACTCTTTCGACTTTTAAGTTAAATTCTGTTTTACTTAGAGACTTCAAAGATGGTCATCTTGAACGAGACTACAAGTATTATAGGGCCCGTTTGGATTGGCTTTTTTTCAGGAAAAAGTACTTTTTTTTTTTCAGAAAAAATTACAGTAAATTTGCAATAACTATTTGATTTGGCTTCTAAAAAAGCTGAAACTCTGAAAAAAGCTCAAATATAGCTTTTTTTAAAAGCCAGATTTTTCAGTTTCTCAAAAAATGCTATTTTTCAAAAGTTGTTAAAAAATAAGTTTTTGAAAAAAGCTAATCCAAACGAGCCCATAATCTTTTTACTTCATCATCATAGAAGATGCCTTACGCCTCCTTAAGGTGCTTATGCTCCTCTTTGTATAACGGCCTTTTTTTTTTTTTTTCGACACAAGGTAAATTTAGTTGGCGAAACTCGATTATCAAACACTTGGCAAAGATCGACCATCAACTGGTAAATCCCGAATGCTATAATCCTCTCCAAAACCATTAAATCAGATAAATCGAACACTCAAACTAACAACAAAAATTGTGTAGAGTAGTGTTTTTTTCACGCCTTTACCACCAAGGCATCACTGTGGGACTTGTACAACAGCGTCTTGTTAAGTAAAAGATTACTTTAGTGTTTCTTTTATTCCTTTTTTCTTGACAACAAAGAACCCACTTTAACAAGAATCACAAGATCAGTTGGAGATTATAAATCAAATGACGTGAATGTGTGTTCGGTAGCAAATTTTACCCTGCACCATGCCCATGAGCATGGTGCTCCTCCTAAAACATGTTTTCACATGCTCCTATTTAAACTAAGGAAAGCTAAATCTCAATCACCAGTTCCTTTTTCTTCATCACTCTCTTGTCTCTCCCTTTCTCTTTCCATCAATCTTTAAATTTGCAAATATAATTATCAAAAAAAGATTATGTCCTACGTCCCCCAACTCCAAAACATAATTATCAATTATCATTTTCTCAAGTGATGATAGGCCATGTTTGGATCAAAATTAGCATAATTAAAAGGTGAGTAACTTCACTTATACAAACCCCAATTAGCTAGAAAGGCATTTTAGTAGAAGATTCAATTCTAATCTTCAATTATATTCCTCAACTTTTTATCACGCGTTGATGACTACACTAAGTTGAAATTCCCTTTAGGACTTGGGACTTGCAAAAATGGATCTGCATGTTGAACAATACTTTGGAGTATGGTGACAGATGACCAACAAGTATTATAATATTTCCATTTACTTCATCATCGTAGAAGATGCCTTACGCCACATTAAGCGGCCTATACTTCTCTTTCTATAACGGCCTCTCGTTAAGTAAAAGGTCGCTTTAATGCTTCTTGTTTTCTTTTCCCCTCATAATAGAATTCCATCCTTCTGGATTTTTTTTTAATTCTTTTTTGTAATAATTTCACATTCCCATAAAACCTTATACCTAGAGGAGACGGTCTCAACCGTTTAAGCTATCTTCTAGTCCCTAATCCTAGATCCATCCTTAGAGTTGTTGGACTGTTTCAAGATTATAAATTTTATGATGCAAAGAAGTGTGTAATGTATGCTGCAACTCAATGAGAATTAAGGGCTTGTTTGGATAGGGCTTTTTTCTATGTGAAGATATTTTTTATGAGAAAAAAATACTTCTTTTTGCAATGAATATTTGAAATGTATTTTAAAAAAAGTTAAGGCTCTGAAAAAGCCCAATTTCAATTAAAAGCCAAAAACTTTAATTTAAAAAAAATGCTTTTAAAAAAAAAGTCATTTCAAACGAGTCCCAAGTATTATTATGAGAGTTAGAGCCTGTTTAGATTGATCTTTTTTCAAAGGGGTAAAAAAACTACTTGACTTGACTTTTAAAAAAAACTGAAACTTCAAAAGAATTTCAAATACAATTTTCTTCAGAAGTTAAAATTTCTAACTTCTCAAGAAAGTATCTTTTTCAAAAATTGCTAAAAAAAAGAGTATTTTCAAAAAAGTCATTCCAAACGGGCCCTTAATAGCACCAATAGCCTTTTATTTATTTATTTATTTTTTCATATTTGCTCATTGATTGCCTTGTCTTTCAAAATGACATTTTAGCCTCTTTAACATATTGTTGTTACCTATTCCGCCCAAAAAAAAAAATGTTGTTACATACTTACCTTAGCCTCAAAATGAAATCCGTCGAAAATAGTCTAGGAAAATATATTACACAATTTGGGACAATCTCACTGTTGAAGAGAATCATATTTGACAAGTTTACGACAATTGCATAACATTTCCTTCCGTTTTCCAAAAGAAGCTTATCCGTGTTATTAACCCTATTATCCTTAATTATAAGAAGTACCCCAATCTATATAGCAACTCTGAGAGACTATTTGGCTCTGCTTTTTTTAAGATGTAATTTATAAGCGAATGATAAATAAATAAGGAAGTGTTTGAACAAAATGTATTTATTAGTTATTGACATGTTTGGCAATTATATACTTATAAGTAATAGTATTTATTAAAATTACTAAAAAGAACCTTTCATTAATAATATTGTTTTGAAACAAAATTAGTTTTTGAATGATACAAGTATCTTTTTACTTAGTCAACCCTCATTCTTTATAAACCGTTTGAGAAAAGTTAGAGGGTAGTGCCTTTCTTCTTTTTTTTTTAATAAATACATTTGCCAGACATATAAATTTGATTTATCTTGTTAGAAGTAGATGAAACCAACTTATAAGCAATGTCAAACAACCTAAACTTCAACGTTTGTCCAGGCGCCTTCACTTCACATGCCGAGGTCAACTACACTCTCTATAAATACATGTGCCACATTAACTTCACATTCTGCACCACTATTCAACACCAACATGGACACTCAAGCTGCTGACAATCCACGCCAAGAAACAACCACCCATCATCAACCTCTCACTAATACCCCTGCGGGCAAAGTTGTGCAGAAACTCAAAGGCAATTTGGTTTTTCGATCAAAATGGGCTGAAGTTAATGGTGCCATGGGTGATTTGGGCACCTATATTCCTATAATCTTGGCGTTGACACTAGCCAGGGACCTTGATCTTGGCACAACATTGATCTTCACCGGAATGTACAATTTTGTCACAGGTGCAATCTATGGTGTGCCCATGCCTGTGCAGCCCATGAAATCAATCGCTGCAGAGGCCATTTCCAACCCGAATTTCGGCATCCCGGAGGTGATGGCTGCAGGAATTTGCACCGGTGGGGTCCTACTTGTGCTTGGTGTAACAGGGTTAATGCAGCTTGTGTATAAGATCATTCCTATACCAGTTGTCCGGGGGATTCAGCTTGCACAGGGCTTATCATTTGCAATGACTGCGGTTAAGTACATCAGGAATGTTCAGAAATTTGCGAAGTCCAAGTCTGCTGGGAAGAGGCAATGGTTGGGGCTGGATGGATTGCTCTTGGCACTTGTTTGTGCTTGTTTCATCATAGTTGTTAATGGTGCAGGTGATGAGAATGGAGACAGAGATGCTGATCCTGATATCGAAAATGGAGGCAGGCCTGAGAGGAGGAGGTGGAGAAGGCTGAGGAGAATCATTGCTTCTCTTCCATCAGCTTTCATAATCTTTCTGCTAGGTGTGATTTTGGCTGTCATAAGAGGGACTGGTGCAGTCAAGAGATTCGAGTTTGGTCCGTCGCCTATTGGAGTTGTGCACATATCTAAACACGCGTGGAAAGAAGGGTTCATCAAGGGAACCATCCCTCAACTTCCCTTGTCAATCCTGAATTCGGTCATTGCAGTGTGCAAGCTTTCGATAGATCTTTTCCCCGAAAAAGACGTGTCAGCGACATCTGTATCGGTCACTGTTGGTATGATGAACCTAGTAGGGTGCTGGTTCGGGGCCATGCCGTGCTGCCATGGTGCAGGAGGCCTGGCTGGGCAGTATAAGTTTGGTGGCAGAAGTGGAGGATGTGTGGCCCTTCTTGGCATAGCCAAGTTTGTTCTGGGATTAGTACTTGGCAGCTCTTTGGTCAAGGTTCTGGACCAATTCCCTGTGGGGGTGTTAGGAGTCCTGCTGTTGTTTGCTGGGATTGAGCTAGCTATGTGCTCACGGGACATGAATTCTAAGGAGCAGGCCTTTGTTATGCTTCTTTGCACGGCGGTTTCGCTTGTGGGATCAAGTGCAGCGTTAGGCTTCCTGTCTGGGATTGTTGCTCATTTGCTTCTTGTGTTAAGGAAAATGGGGGATGGTCAGTCTTTTTCCAAATTGTGGATTCATCGCGCGACATGTTAGCTTTTCCCAGGTTTTCTTTGTACAATAAATGCAGAAATATGAAGTTACATCATTGTGTAACATTCTTTATGAATTAAAAAAACTATATAAATTGTCAATAAGCAAATGATCAAGAAAGTAAACATATGTAAAACCACAAAGTGAACCCAATATGTGATGCAGAAACTCTTTATTTTTCGCTGGTTGAAACATGGGACCATTCTATTTATTTCATAAAGCAACATGCCTGCAGCTTCTTAATGTCTACATCAATTGCAGCAAACATCTACATCCTGTTGCAGAGGTCAGTACACTTGCCAAAGCATTTCTCCATCTTTTGACCATCTCGCTCCGTCTTTTCACCACCTGCAAGATAGCAACAGAAACTGCATTTAAAAGCAAAAGAAAGACCCACAAAACACGAAGCTAATCACAACTAGCACAAAAGAGAAGGGCTAAACATGATTTGCAGAAAAAAAAGCAGGCAATTCTTATGGCCAGGACCCTCTATTTCCTAGGTAATATTCCTAGATCACTTAAATGTCGGATTTGGATTGTCTCATAACATTATCCAATTACGGCGGTTAACTATGAAAGATGGCCTATCAGAGAAATTTTGACTATTAGATTCTGAAAATAGAATGACCATGCTGCCAAGGGAGCAAGGCATTGAACCATTTTCTGTTTCTGGTAGACCCCAGAGTTGGTCCAACACTTACCAAACTCCGCACATAATAAGAGTTGCGTGCACTAGGTCTCTCCTTAAAAGCTAATTTCCATTTAAAATTATACATTTTCTTGGAAATGAGGCCAAGCAACATTAATGTTTTGAGAATATCAGAATCCATCCTGATTAATTCCACCTCAAAGGTGATTTATGTGCAATTATGCATACAGAGAACCAGAGAGAGAGAGAGAGAGAGAGAGAGAGAGAGAGACAGAAGAGAGATCTCATGGTACCATAGCTAAGGGGAACACAAAGTTCCACTGAACATCCAACGTGACAGTAGTAGCGGTAATCTGCAGGGTAACGAGGAAGGCAGCTGCTCAGGCACTTCCAGTAGCATGGATATTTGTCAGATGGAGTTTTCTCAGTTCGCAGAAAACAGTCGTTGAAGCAGCCTCCCCAGCAAGTATATGCCTTCCCTGCTGTGACTTTTCCTGCAAACATCAAAGCCAACAAAATGGTTATCATTGCCCAAACACCACCAATGCTCCTACTCTCCATGGCCACCCCTTGTTTGCTCTTTCCAATGACAGGAGATACTTATCGCCTGAGCTAGTTTGCTTCTTCCTGAAATAATACGCATTAAAGGACTAACTAACTAATTTGCGCATTAGTAATCCAACGAATTAAATAATGGGCGGTGCATTTGAACTTCTTTTCCCTTGAGGAAACTGACTTTTCTACATCTGTCAAGGAGATGACATAATACAGAAAATGGCTGTTCATGCAAAGTTAAATTTCACAGCTTCTTAAAATCTTGCCTGGGAAATTTACTCATTCATCTGCATTCTTTTGGCCTTTCATGAATAAAAGTCACAGGGTTCAAATTGAGCTATATTATGTTGCTAGACCATTGACCATTCACTCGTGTAGGAAACATCAATTTATCAATTTCATCACATTCAGAAAAAGTAACTATGTTTTTTTTACAAAGACCATCACATTAAATTGCCACCTATATTGGGATGTCAAGAAAGTCAAAAAGATTATTAGTTTTCACACCATACATACTCCTTTAGATTTAAAGGGTGACTTTTGAGAGATTGAGGTTACACACAAAGGTTGACTACATTTATGGCAGAAAGCAAAAAGAGAGATCAGAGATTTTCCCTTTTCTTTATTTGAACTGTTATCTTTAATATCAATAGACCTTGTCCAGCCAAAGTCTCTAAAGAAAGTGAAGCCATACAGGAATTAATACCATCCATGATTTAGAAGTGTCTGAATATACATGTCCACCACCTGTCATGCTATTTTTCATAATCTAACGGTGTTAAATAAAATAAACACATACACACACTCTCAAGACAATTGAATTTAGGCATCATTGAAGATTTTGCACCAGCAGACAAGGTCTCGTATAGTGGACACATGGACCGTATAGCACCAGGTAAATAATGGATGTTTTACCAATAGGGATTTTGCTGTGCTGGGGAAATTGGGGTTAACCTTATTCCTCCCTCATAATTTGAGAAATGATGACATCAATCCCTCGCAGAGGTTAGCGCTTTGGTTGAGTGATAGAACTCTCACTACCAAGCTACGCCCCCCCCCCCCCCCATATGGAAACCATGTCCGGTCCTTTCTAGGACTTTTTTGACTAATCCCACCAGAGATTCATTAGGCGGGTAAAGATACATTCCCTAAAACTTTCTACCTACACCCAGAAAACTATCATAAACCTAATTAAGTCTTATCTCATTTAAGTGAGCTCATACATGTACCTACTGCTAGGCTCAATTGAATAGTCTTTTAACTGCAGAACACTTTCTTGTCTCTTTCATATTTTCTTTTGCTGGGGAAATAGGGGTCCTAGAGAATACTGATTAGAGCTTTCTTAAAACTATCGCAGATTAAACCAAATTTATTCCACTACATGTTGTGCACTTTGATAACAAGTATATACTTAAAATCCGCAAAAGTACGCTCATACATGTTTAAATTGCTAGGTTCAGTAGAATAGTATTTAAGTTTTAGTTCGAAAGTCATTACACTGACATGTATATAAATTATTTTATAGTCGCCTGTTAATTAATTGACATGTAGGTATTAGAATTTTCAAAATCGAATGACAAAAATAGAAATTGAAAAAAACATAACATCCCAACAATGACCAAATACAGTTTGAACTCGTTTGGATGGACCCTTTTAGAAAATTCTTTTTCTATAATTTTTTTAAAAAATAATTTTTTTGGAAAAGTAAAATTTTACTTTTAGAAAATGTTAAAAATTAATTCTATTCAAAATATTAGCTTTTTTCTAAATTTAATCCAAATACTTATTATAATAAAATATACTTTTTGAAAAAAATAATTTATCAAAAAAAGCTAATCCAAACATGCCTTTTTCGAGAAACATCATACATCAACATGAAATTGCAAAATTTGGGACAAGCAATTATCTTTTGGCTTTTCCTAATATGGCAATAGGGCGGGGTAGAAGCCCAATGTGTTTACCCTACTCTGTATCTGTTAATAAAACCCTTGCCCTTACTTCTATCATATACCTATATCAGAATAAACTCCTACACTACAATCCCCACTCCTATTAGATGAGAAAGACCCCACCCTGCTCTTATAAAGTATCATCAATAAAATCAATGATATTAACTTTTTTAAAAATACTGATACGTAAGAATGTATTATAAATACGTAATTTTTACAACTAAACCAAAGAGATTTTAATGATATAAAATTTATATTAAAATACAATAGAAATATATACAAAATAATATAATACTTATATTAAACATGTATAAGAACACATTAGAAGTAAAAAATATACATATACAGCGGGATAAGGTCGAGCAGGGTGGACAAACGCCCACCCTACCCTGCCCTTGCACATGGTAGGGGAACAAAACTTTGTCCCGTCCCTAGCAGGGGTCTTTTTCTGGATAAAAACCTCCGACCCTACTCTTTTAGCATTCCAAGTGAACAGAATACCATTGTTATCTCTATTCCTAACTTTCTCGCGGCAGGTTTCCACATTTTTATATCAGCAATGGAAGACTACAGATGCAAGCTCCAAGCTTTTCAGCGACTTTAGTAACGGAACAAGTAGTGTGTTGTTTATATATATATGTATGTATGTGTGTGTGTGTGTATATATATATATATATATATATATGCGGGGAGTAACGGAACTAGCATATTGATGTTGCCGGTGTTGAATGGATTTATATTTTATGTTTTGTGTGATTTAAATAATTATATCATGAATATAGAATAAAAAGGTTAAAGTTAAAAAAGCCAGTGTATTTTTTGACACTTTCCTTTATCAAATTTTGTCTCAAAAACGAATTGAGATTAATTACTCAAAAATAAATAAAATATTAAAAAAACACATGATACTACATGACAACCGACCTAATCATCAAGGCTCCATTTGTTTTGCGAAAAATAACATTTTTTTATAAAATATTTCCCATAAAAAATTTTTCCTCAAAAATGTTTTCTTTAAAAATAATTTTCCGTTGTTTAATTATTACAATAAAATTAATTGAAAAATATTTTTAACGGCACCAAAAAAGATATTTATATATGTTGACAGAGGCGGGCCCTGCCCCAACACCTTGGCCCCGCCCCCGACATGGGGCTGGGACACCAAGTGCCAAGGGCACTGTGGCCAGGGCCCGGGGGAACATTTTATTTAGCATCAAGCCAACAACAAAACTAACACGCTTTCATAGAAATAGCAGACCTTTTTAGTAACCAAGTACAAAATATATAACTCAAGTTCAAAAGCATTCTTATTTATACGAGTCCTCAGGATCCAGAATTTACAAGTTGGTTCCAAGTCTCCGTGAAACACTTCGCATTTGTTAAGGTCATATCCTTCTACAAATTATATGTCAATTTGTAAGGGAAAACCTTTTGATACAAAATTAACGAGAAAATCATCACCAAATTTCTTATACATGATCT
Organism: Cordia subcordata; assembly: GCA_028554755.1. Lineage (NCBI taxonomy): Eukaryota > Viridiplantae > Streptophyta > Magnoliopsida > Boraginales > Cordiaceae > Cordia > Cordia subcordata. The sequence goes on from JAPTOF010000001.1 coordinate 9,640,158, forward strand.
TTTGAGCCAATACTCCCACACCAAACAGACCAAGCTCCCCAAACAGCATATTATGTTTTATTTTTGTTATACGTCGCATTTGTATAACAAATCAGCATTGTACATGTCATATGAAAGGATAACTACCTTCTTGTTCGTTGTTTTCAAACACTTCAAGCATATCAAACTCAGCATTCGTTTTAATTCACCAACACGATCCAGATGGTATTGGAATCGGCAATTCAATATATCCAAAATGACCTGAAAGGTAAGCAGTCCAGTTCATTCAGCAGCATAATTACGAGGTAACATCATCTGCTAAAGATAAAATTGTTGAGTTTGATATGCTCTTCATTTCTGGAATAAAATTAAAGAGCTTCATCCACTGAACAATTTCATACCTTCACATTGCCCAGGCTCACCAGTACCACAGGATCACATTTACCAACTTCAAAGGGGAAGATCAAGGAAAGGATTTGAGAGTTGACTTGCATGAGAGACCGGACAGTCTCTGATACACAATTTACAATGCCAGAAAGATTAGAAAATGTTGATTATTCTCCGAGAAAATAACAGATTAGCAAAAGTTCAAATCTGTCGTATAGTAGTAACCATTGTTTAGAACCAGTATTCAGTGGAAATATACGTTTACAGGTGAAATGTAAACATGCTTAGCAATCAAAGTTATCTGTGGCCAAATCTTAGCATTTGAAAATGATTGCCGTTATGACCCAAATAACCATCAATCAACTAAAACAATGGATAGAAAAAGAATCTTATACACAATTGAAAAAGAAAAAGAGGGAAAATTTTAGGACAGCTACCAAATAAAATGCGTGACTCGATCCACAAAGGAAAATTATAGGACAGCTACCAAATAAAATCCGGACAAAATTCATTGCATTAGTTAAAGAGGGGTTGCGGGGTGGTGAGACCCCTCTAAGCAAAGCAAAATCCAAAATGTACTTCAAACCAGTTTCAACCTCCAGGAAGAAAATAGTCCAAGAGTCGTTGTACCTAAATTTGATCATAAAACCTGCAATCCACCCAAGCCATTCTCTTGTCCCCAAAGAGGCCCCCTGCCACAACTTTTGCAACAGCTAATCCTGGGTTAGCTCTACCGCACCCATCCACCCAAACCATTATCTTATCCCCAAAGAGACCCCCTACCACGACTGCAACTGCTAATCCTGGGTTAGCTTTACAGCACCCATCCACATCAACCTCCAGCCACTCTACATGGTTTTATCCCATTCAATCCATGCTCTTGATAAGCAATGGTCGCCAAATGCTGTTTTGGCTCATACCTCATTACAAATCTCACTTCATCATACCTCGTCATTACTTGTCAGGAGAGCAATGTGCATGCTTGGTGCTTGCACCAACTTCATGGCTGATAACTGGAGCAATATTGTCTACAAAGAAGACAGTAAACATAGGATGCAAATGCAATTCCTATAATAATTCTGAGGGCAGAGTATTCCAAAATCTAATAGCCGCTACCAAGTTTCAAACACAACTTGAGCCAACTAATCTTACATTATATAATGTTTCCTGAAAGAATTTATGGTGGAAAAACAAGTGCACAATTTAGAGATCCCGAGAAACTACTTCCCCAACCCTGTTCTAATATGAAAATTTTACACCTCCAGCTTCTAGCAGCAAAGCAAGACCAGGAAAAAGGTTTGATGAAGGTAAAAGAAAAGAAATTTTATGAATTAAAGCAGAAACTACACACTCAAAAACCAATAAAACTAGAGAAAATCTAAGAACTTTCAGAATACTGCCCATTCTCAGAAACTAGTAGTGTCAATACTGTATTCCCAAGCATCCGAACACACAAATATACATTCAACTTTGAGTAATAATATGTAACATGCACATAAAATACAAACAAGAGATGCAGAATATAAAGAAAATGAGGCTCAGATATTTTCATCAAACAAGCTAGAAACTCACACGCCATGGCTACAAGACCTGTTGCATCCAAGGATTGGCAAAACTCCCCTCACGCATCCAGAGCTGCCATGCAAAGAGTGTTTAGGTAATAAAGCACACAAAGATATTGACAGATGTATACAGCTGTTCAGGGTAGATATGCTAGCTGGCAGGGTGTTAGGAAGTAGTGGCAGTTGCCACTGTTAGTTAGAAGAAGTCAGGGTCCACACACATCCATATATATGGCATAATCTGTACTCAGAAATATAATAAGATAATCATTTTTTCTGTGCATCATGTTTCTCTCTCCTCTCTACATGGTATCAAGAGCTCGTGCTGAGCCTGTGTTTCTCTCTCTTCTCAAAGCTTCTCGAGCTTCATCCATGGCTGCCTAAAGCATGAATTCACAACAATACAATCACAAATGTTGTGAGTTCCATAAAAATCTAATTTTTTCTTCTTCTCTTCAAAATTAGGGTTTCTAAACCTCAAGTTGTCAAGCTTCACAGCTTTTCGATCATCTTCCAGCTGAAACACCTCCATAGATCTTCTCGCCTTATCATTGCGATCACATCTATGGTGATATTTTGATTTTCTGCATTGGTTTCAGCAAAATCTCACTTGTTCTCTCTTTTCCAAACTCAACTGATTGCAAAGTTGAGTGGCTCTCATGGCTCTTCCATCTGATGAAGCCCTTCCTCATGGCCTCAAAAAACTTCTTCAACATTTTTCCTCCATGACTCCATTGAAGCTGGATAACAACAACTATGTGCTGTGGAAGGCTCAACTTCTGCCATTGCTGTCTGCTAGTAAGTTACTCAATCGTATCACTAGCCTTGTTCTGTATCCTCCAAAGCTCACCACATGTCCCAATGGAATACCACAACTCAATCCAGACTATGACCTGTGGCAGACTAAAGACCAGTATCTCAAGCTTGCCTCATCACTGCAATCTCTCTCATTGTACTACTACAGGTGGTTCACCTTGATACTGCCTCTGAGATCTGGAATGCCTTAGAAGAAAGGCACAGTGTGTTAAGCAGGTCTCACTTTCATCAACTGAAAATGCAATAATATCAACTTACTAAAGGCCAACAAACAATGCAAGCATACCTGGATCATGCTAAATCCTCGTGTGATCAGTTGGCTGCATCTTCTGAGCCAGTGAAAGAAGAAGATATGGTTTTGCTTGTGCTCAAAGGACTTCCTCCTTCATATGATTCCTTAAAAACCTCTATACGAGTCAGGCCTACTAAGATCACCCTGAGAAAACTGACAAGCATCCTTATTCAAGAAGAATTGCATCAAGGATTCAACAAATCTCTTACTCTAGCAGATTCCTCTACCTCAAATACATATACAGCACTCTATACTTCTACTCCCACAAGAGGTAGTGCAAACAGAGTTAGGGGAGCCAACAACAACAGAGGAAGAGGTAGGAATCAAAGGTCTAATAATAGAGGAGGCTACTCTGGCAATCCTCGGGCTTCTTCACAGTCTGCAGCTTTTTCAAGCCACGCACCCTCTACTCCTGTGCAATGTCAGATATGTCGGAAATTCAACCACACAGTAATCTTTTGCTGGCACAGAACTAACACCACTAACTATAATAAGGATCCTATACCAAAGCAGTCGTATACAGCTCAAGCTACTCTAGCTACCTCTTCTTCTGCCTGGATTCTGGATTCAGGGGCAACCAACCATGTCACCCGTGATCCTTCCAACCTGCAAACAAGCCAACCTTACACTAGACATGACTCTGTCACAGTAGGCAGAGGACAATCTCTACCAATCAATAGCATTGGTGCTTGTATACTTCCAACTTCTACTTCCAATCTAGTATTGTCTAATGTCCTATATGTGTCTAATATCTCCTCCAATCTCCTCTCTATCTATCAACTTACAAAAGATAATGACTGTTCTGTTGTCTTTAATGCCAAGGGTGTTCAAATCTTGGACAACAAAACTCATACAGTGAAGTTCCAGGGCCCCTGTGAAAGAGGATTATATCCACTTCCCTCAGGCTCCTGCAACATCACTGCCTCTTCATCAAACTTCTCAGCTTTACAATGTGTCTACTCTCCACTGTCTGAAGATAGAATCTGGCATCTCAGACTTGGACATCCATCCAAGCACACTGTTTCTGCTTAGTCTCATTTCCTGCCTGTAAATACTACATATACTAGTAATAAGTGCTTGGATTGTTCAGTTGCTAAGGCTCATAATTAGTCTTTTCCTGTTTCAGAAACTAACAGTACTAGTGCCTTTCAGTTGATTCACTCTGATGTATGGAGTCCATCCCCTGTTCTATCATGTATGAAATATAAATACTACGAGGTTTTCATAGATAATTACTCTCATTTCTCCTGGACATATCCTCTTAAAGCCAAGTCGGAAGTTTTTGATGCTTTCTGTAGCTTTAATGCAATGGCAAGCACGCAATTTAACACAACAATAAAAGTTCTCAGAACAGACAATGGTGGAGAATTTACTAATAAGAAGCTGTCTCTTCTTCTCTAAAAACATGGCACAATACACCAAACCTCTTGTCCTCACACACCCAAACAAAATGGGAAGGCAGAGAGAAAACATCAACATTTGCTTGAAACTACACTGGCTCTTTTAACACATAGTAAAATGCCTCAGTCCTACTGGCTAGAGACCTTATCAACAGCCAATTACACCATCAATAGACTGCCCACACCTCAGCTTCAAAACAAATCTCCCTTTGAACACTTGTATCACACCAAACTTGATTGCTTTGAAAACCTTTGGCTGTCTCTGCTTCCCATGGATAAAGCCCTATAATCAGCACAAATTGCAAACCATATCTACTCCATGTGTGTTCTTGGGATATCATCCTAACACTACAGGCTATAGATGCATGGATTTGGCTACTAAAAGGGTGTATGTGTCCAGAAGTGTCAAATTTTTTTAGGCATCTTTTCCTTTTGCTATGTCAGACACTTCCACCTCCTCTGACAGCTCATCTCAAATGTCTCTTCCCCCTTTCTTTCACATCCCCCATTCCAGTTCCATTGAGTCTAGTCCGGCTTCTCAGTCTACTAATGTTGATGATACACAGTCTCCTTGTCACCAATCCACTGCTTTCTACACCTTCATCATCACCTCAGCAAACTGCAACTCCCCACAACAGTTGCTCTTCTGCTCCACAAACAGATTTCCCAATTCCTCTGCCAGTTACACAAACCCCTGAATCTGCCTCTCAACCCCCATTGTTGCCAACACCACCAAATGTCCAAAGACTGCCTTGTCACCCTATGTAAACTAGATCTAAAACAGGCTCTTTACCACCACCTCTCTATTCAATTCATCACACCATCCAAACCTCACCTCCTATCATTGAACCTACAACCTACAAAGAGGCTGCTAAGTCTCCTTACTAGGTCCAGGCTATGAATGAGAAATATAAAGCACTTAAGCAGCAGAAGACCGAACTCTTGTTCCTCCTCCTAAGGATAAACAACCTATAGGTTGCAAGTGGGTGTTCAAAATAAAGAAACACAACGATGGAACTGTGGCCAGGTATAAAGCAAGACTGGTAGCTAAGGGTTTTCACCAAGAACAAGGCCTGGATTACAGTGGAACCTTCAGTCCAGTAGTCGAGGCCCCTATTATTAGAATAGTCCTCTGTCTAGCCTTGCTTTATGGGTTTGCAGCAATTAGATGTGTCAAATGCCTTTTTACATGGAACCTTAACTGAGACTGTTTTTATGATATAGCCACTAGGTTTTAAGGACCCTAATCATTATGAGTATGTCTGCAAGTTGCAAAAGTCATTGCATGGTCTAAAACAGGCCCCTAAGGCCTAGTATTCCATGCTCTCTAATTTTCTGTACACACAAGGGTTCAAATCGAGTTCAGCAGGCTCCTCCTTGTTCAACAGGCATACATCTACTAATACTACACTTCTATTAGTATATGGAGATGACATTATTGTCACTGGGAGTTCCCCTCAAGTTATACAGACCCTAATTCAGGCTATGAAGTCACAGTTTGCCATGAAAGAGTTAGGCAAGCTCTCTTATTTTCTAGGACTGGAAGTATCTTATGTTGCAGACTCAATGGTTCTGCACCAAACAAAATATGCCAAAGATCTTCTTACAAGAGCAAGAATGGCAGACTGCAATCCTTCACCTAATCCTTCATTGTCCAAGCCTAAGGTTGGAGATCAAAATGTAGAGGGTTTATATGCCAATCCTATAGAGTTCAGAAGCCTAGTGGGTGCTCTTCAGTATCTCACATTAACTAGACTAGAGCTTCAATTTGCAGTCAACTCACTCTACCAACATATGCATAAGCCAAGAAATGGAGATTTTGCAGCTCTAAAGAAGCTCCTAAGATTTATCAAAGGCATTATTTCCATAGGCTTACAGTTCAAACCTGGAGATTTTACCCTGCAAGCCTTCTCTGATAGTGATTGGGCCTCCAATCCTACAGACAGAAAATCCACTACTGGATTTTGTGTCTTTCTTGATTCTAATTTGATTTCATAGACCTCTAAATAACAAGCCACTATAGCAAGGTCATCCACTAAGGCAGAGTAAAGAGCCTTAGCCCAGACTGCTTCAGAGGTAAAATGGCTTACTTATCTACTTCATGATCTGAAGCGGTACACTGACAATCAATCAGCAATGGCTCTTGCCTCCAATCCAGTCTATCATGCCAAAACAAAACATATTGAGATAGACTGCCATTTCATCAGAGAGCAGGTCCTGGCCAAGAAACTATCCATTTCCTATGTGCCTACAGCAGCTCAGATGGCACATATATTCACCAAAGTCCTGCCTACTGCCAGATTTGAACTCCTCAGATGCAAACTTCCGTTGTCTCTTCCAGCCAAGCTCAGTTTGAGGGGGTATGTTAAAGGAATAAAGCACAGAAAGAAACTGACAGATGTATACAGCTGTTCAGGGTAGTTATGCTAGCTGGCAGCAAGTTAGGAAGTAGTGGCAGTTGCTACTGTTAGTTAGAAGAAGTCAGGGTCCACACACATGTCTATATATATGGCATAATTTGTACTCAGAAATATAATAAGATAATCATTTTTTCTGCGCATCATGTTTCCCTCGCTCTCTCTCCTCTCTACAAAGAGGCAGGTCTGATCTCAAAACTAAATCCTGTTTGCTCACAGAAATAACAGCCACTTTTATTTTCCTCATGAATCCAAACATAACATTTTGAGGAATTATAGCTTCAATAACTGCAACAATTAATATTGCAATCATAAAGGCCTGAAAGATATAGGCATATAGACACACATGCACATATAAAATGAGAACAAGAACAACTGTTGAATCAAATAGAAAACGAAACCACGGGCTTTTCCAGAGGGAGGCACTCTTTCGTTAAAATCCAATCTCTCATCTGGCCTCATCCTTCCGAGAAATTTTCACCAACACTTGATTGGAAGTTATTATACTGCAGATTTGAAATACATCAAATTAGGATAGAGCCCAACCATGCCAAGGCTGCAAATGAGATATTGCATTTGGGTTGCCCAGCCAAGATATGCGTTTGATCTACTCCATGCCCGGCAGCTCAACAATAAGTATCATCATCACAGCCCTTATGATAAAGTTGTGGTTTATAAGAAAATATGATTAACAAAACATCCTCTATAGCTTATTAATACAACAAAATTTCTGCAGATCTTGTACTCATTTGCTAAGACCTTTATTGCTTAGTATCAGTACAGTCGCTCTTTGTTGGGAATTAATCAAAAACAAAGGGGTACTTAATCACATCATACTTATTCCCTAGCGAATTGAAACCAGTCCTAACTTACAAGACCCCCTCGAGTCTGATGAGGCAAGAATCCATTTACAGCCATGTATGCAGCATGTGAAAGCATAAAACAGAAAAGCATCCAGAGTTGGCCAGCCAAGATACAGTTTAGACCTCAATATCATAATTGATTCTGTTGCACAAATTCTTTAAACCTTTGTAGTTATGTTCAATCTAGAACAAGAATCAATTAAGCATGAACTGTCCCAAAAGAATGAGCTATAGGAGATAAGAGAAATGCAAAGTTTTCCCTGTCATCCCAGGAACTACTACGTCCAACAGATTTTTGCTTTAAAATTTTAGAAAAGCCATCTTCTAGCAGTGAAAAATGTAAACAGTTAAATTAATCAATTAAAGCCAAAAGAGTATATTAAGAAATCGACTACTATGCATAAGCCAAGAAATTTCAAAGTTCAGTGCTCAAGAACTTGAAATATCATCAAGTGTTATCACCAGAAATTCAAATGATATATCCGAATACATCAGAATACAATGAACCAAGTCCTCATCTTTTAAGTAACATAAGAGTATGCAACTGTCCAACATAAATAAATCATATATTAAAAGCCATTCAGGATCTTCAGTACCACAACTAACAACAATTAGGTTAGGGATTGTAGGATGGAACCATATTTCTCAACGAAACACAAACAAAAGATACACAAGTAGCAAGATGCTCAGATCTTTTATTCACTGACTAAGAGTCTGTATGCCATGGCTGCAACATCTATTGCATGCTAAGTATTGGCAAAAGCGTCCCTTCCACATACAATCAGGTTTGCCCCGCCAAGATACAACTTGGATCTCAAAACACAACTCCATTTGCACAAAGAAACATCATCACAGCCTCCTATTTTTCTCTCTTTTTCTTTTTTTGGGTAATGGCTGCAGACTGAACATTATCCAGGTTGACCCACCAAGATACAGGTTGAATAATCTCATTTGCCTCCTTAGCCTCCTTAGCTCGGACAGTTATGGGTAAGACCCTGAAAATATCATCACACCCTCGTACATTTAACCAACAAAGCCATCATTCTCCAGGAAAGCAGCAAGAGCAGCATATAACAAGAAGAAGAGGAAGAAGAAGAGTAGTTGGATATGAAGCTCCAGGCCTCACAAAAACACACAAATGTCTGTCTGCATGCAAAGACAAAACACAGATGCAAATAGAAATAATCCTATGTCTGGTATAAGCTTATTATAAGATACTTTTTTTATATATAAAAAAGTATGGTTTTTCCAGTTTCCATAAGATGATGACTCATCTATAGTTTTGAAAAACAAGTCAATGATGGCTTGCTTATATCTTATGTCTTATAAGATAAAAATGGACAAGGAAACAATTTTCATAAGATGCTCATAATAAGATGTAATTGCCTCTTTCACACATCTTACTATAAGTTTATTCAAAACACAGCATTAGGGCTGTTGATTTTTCATCGAAATGGAAATCACTGGCTAAAAACAGAGAGGGGCAACCATCCTTTGAGAAATCCCAAATCTCTCAGCAGCCTCATTCTTCCTCTTTCTGGGACAAAATACTTCTTTCCCCGGAAACAGTCCATCTTCTTTTATCTTTGTGATAAGTATTTGAATAAGGTTTTTCTTTTAACATATAAATAATTCTAATTCAAATAAACATTTTCCAGAAACCATAAAACCATAAATTATAGAACCATAAGAGTATACAAACATGAACTGAAGAAAAACTAGAGTATAAACCCATGAGATGCTGCCGCATTCTTCAGCTAGACATTGGATGCAACAACAACTTTTCATGTCATGAACTGCAAATCCAAATGACGCATTCAGGTTCCCCAGCAAATATACTGGTCCAAAGTACTTCATGAAGACAGCAGCCCAGACCTAGTGTAAACGATATTGTGAGGCTCAGATCCCTTTGTTGTTTCATGACAAAGAGAGTCCAACAACGCCATGGCAGCGGACCTGAATATTATCCAGGTTGCCCCGCCAAGACACAAGTTGAATAATCTCATTTGCCTCATAAAAACAGCTAAGAGAGTTACTGGAGTTACTGTTGGAGACCTGAAATTATCATCACAGCCTCGTATATTTTTAACCAATAAAGTCATCATCTCCAGAAAGCAGCAAGAGCAGCACATAACAAGACTAAGAAGAAGAAGAAGAAGAATAGGCGAATATGAACCTCAAGGCCTCACAAGACGCACAAATGTGTATGTATATGTATGTACACATGCAGAGACAGATATGCAGATGCAAATAGAAATAATGTTGTGTTTAACGTGGTTTGTTTTGAGTTTTTGTTAGGATCGCTGTGCTTACCACTTTGCCAAAAGCTATAGCTGATGATTATCTTATCAAGTGGTCTTAGCAAAGCCCCACATCTATACATTCTCCCCCCCCCCCCACTAAGCGACACACGGGGTACTCGAACCAGCAACCTCTCCCCCGCATCTATATGTGCTGGGGTTGGGCCTGAGAGGCTTCACAGTGGGACCCCATAATCCCACCGGTGGGATGGGCTATCAAGCACCAATACCCATGTACGTAGTACAGTGTCTATACGTTCCCCTGTGACACCCTGGGGACCCACCTGCAACCTTTCTCCGATACCATTTGTTAGGATCACTGTGCTTACCACTTTGCCAAAACCAATTGTTAGGATCACTGTGCTTACCACGTTGCCAAAAGCTATATCTGATGGCTGTGTTCACACTTAAATCTTATCAAGTGGTCATAGCAAAGCCTCGCATCTATATGTGCTGTTGTGGGTGGGCCTGAGCAGCTTCGCAATGGGACCCCATAATGACACCAGCGGGATGGGTTGTCAAGCACCAATACCCACATACATAGTACATGAATAGCGAGTCCACGGGGAGACACCGGAAAATCCCAACAGTTTGTCATAAGATGCTTGTAAAAAGTAAGTCAATGATGAATAAGAGACACGGTGGGGATTTTCATAAGATACTTTTGTAATAAGATGTCGCGATTAGATGTGATTGTCACTTCCACATATTAGAGGATGAATCATTCTCAGTGAATAAGATAAGCATCCTACAATAAGATCATTCCAAACATAGTAAAGGCTGTTGATCTTTCATTGCAATGGACAGAAATCACAGGCTAAAACAGAGAGGGGCAACCAGCCTTTCAGAAATCCCAACTCTCAGTGGCCTCATTATTGATTCTACTTCTTTGTGAGTATACAAATGCGAAAAAACTAGAGTATACACCCGCACAGTACTGTCTCATTCTTGAGCTAAACATCATGAACTGCAAGTCCAAGTGACACATTCAGGTTGGCCAGCAAATATACTTGTCCGAACTACTCCATCAAAAGAGCAATTCGGACCTAGGGTAAATGATATTGTGAGGCTCAGATCCATTTGCTGCTTCATGACAGAGAAAGTCCAACCACGCCATGGCTGCTGACCTGAATATTATCTAGGTTGCCCTGCCAAGGTATGGGTTGAATAATCTAATTTGCCTCATAGAAACAGCTTGGAGAGTCATTGTTAAAAACCTAAAATAATCATAATTGCCTCGTATTTTAACCAACAAAGCCATCATCTCCAGGACAGCAACAAGAGCAGCACAAAACAAGAAGAATGCTGTGTTTGTTATATGCTTATCCGAAATCTTAAATCTGAAAAGCATATTAAATTATATGAAACTAAACACCGCATAAAGACACACAAATGTGTGTGTGTGTAATGTCTGTACATGCAGAGCGAGAAAGACCGATGCAAATAGAAGTAATGTTGTGTTTGATATGATTATTTTTTTGAGTTTCCGCAAGATGCTTGTGACAAGATGTCATTCCCTCGTTCACAGATTAGTGGATGAATCATTCATCATCTTATGATAAGCTTATTCCAGCATAAGGGTTGTTGATTATTCATTGCAATGGAGAAATCAAAGGCTAAAAACAGAGAGGGCAACCACCCTTTGAGAAATCCCAAATCTCTCAGCAGCCTCATTCTTCATCTTTCTGAGACAAAGGATTTTTTCCCTGAAAAAGTCCATCTGTTTGCAATAAGCATTTGAGTCGGATTTCTTTTTCAAAAAAACAAAGATAAAACTCTGAAAAATAACTCAAAATTCAACTTTTTTTCAAAAGTCCCAAAAATTTTAGATTCTCAAAAAAGCACTTTAAAAAAAAAAAAAAAAAACCCAAACAAGCCCATTGTCTTAACCCGCGCGATGCTGCCTCTCATTCTAGCGACCAATTTTCATGTGCCCAACCAATTACACGGGTCGGGTCTACAACATAAACCCTAGACCCTAATCCCTTCAAGAACAAAAAGGAAACATTTAGAGGCTCAGATCTGTTTTGTTGTTTCAAGACAAAGGGAGTCCAACCACGCCATGGCTGCTAGCCCAGAAAATCATCAGGGTCGCCCCGCCAAGATGCGGGTCGGATCATCTCATTTGCCTCGTTTAAAATAGCTCAGAAAGATATTATTTAAAAAAAGAAATATCATCACAGCCTCACATAGATAACCGCCGCCGTCGCCGCCGCAAAGGCGACGAAGGCGGCATTCCCAAAAAAAAAAGAAAAAGAAAAATAAATGTGTGTGTGTGTGTATATATATATATATATAGATATGTCATCAACTGCTGATAAGAACGCTTAAAATAAGCAAAGCCAAACACGTTCTAAAAGGGCTGGTGGTTTTCTTGATCGCAAAGAAATCACAGGCTATAAACAGAGAGGGTAAACCACCCTTTCAGAAAATCACACGCCTCTCGTCAGCCTCATTCTTGAAACTTTCTGAGCTATTTTGTGCTTTAGGGCTCTGCCATTGATCGCTCTTTATAGGTGATTGTGAAGGGTAATTTAGTAATTGTGAAGTCGTAACGGTAGTATTTCATGCTCTCTTTTTTTTTAATTCCTCCTGTTTTGTCTTTTTCAGCTTCCCAAGTCATTTCAATATTATATATCCACTTTGATCCAAAAAGAACAAATCATACTTATAACCAGGCGAGTAGAATCAAATAGTATTATACATTTTCTCCCTGTAATTTTAGGCTCAGTTTGCTTCGCGATAACATTTTTTGATATTTAGTTGATAAAAAAAATTAATGAAAACATTTTCTTGATCAATAAAAATAATATGATTTTCTTGAAATTTTTTCTTTTTCAAAAATAAAAAAATATTTTTCACACAATTATCAACCTTCCACCCTCCTCCCTATGCTCGACCCAGCACCCAAACTCTCTCTCACTCTTACCTAGGGCACAATTATCAAATCTCTCCACCCTCAACCACACACCCCCCCCGCCCCCCAACACCCAAACCCCACCCTCACACCCACCCCCACACCCACCCCAACTTCTCCCTCCGGGACTTGGCGACCCCCGCTCCCAGGACTAGGTTAGGGTGCCAATGCTCTGGGCATCAAAGGTCGAGACGTCTCGAGCCAGGGGTGCATATAAATATATTTTTCGTGTCATTAAAATATTTTGTGATTATTTTTTATCATGACATACAAACAACGATATTTTTTTTTGAAAAAATTTTCATGAGAAATATTTTGCAAAACAAGTTTTTTTTTTTAAAGAATAATTAGTTAATTTTGAAATATAGGATGAGACTGTGCTCTAGTTTATCTTATTAAAGTTTTTCAGTTCTCAATAGTCGAATGAAAGTTTTTCAGTTATGAATAGTAGGAAAAATTAATTAACTATTAAAATAAATAAAACATAAAAAATAAGGAAAAAAAACCCCAAAAAGTGTCATGTGACATGGTTAATTGTTTACACAAGCATTAAACATGAAAATCAGTAAACACTCACTTTAGCAACAAGGAAAAAAAAAAAGAAAAAGTAAACGGAAATACATGCTTCTAAGTTATGTTACGTGTTAATTCTTTAACTAAGCCAACTTGTCACTTCATTATTAATAACTTCCTTCATCAAAATAATTTCCTAATTTAATGAATTTATTCCTAACCTATATATTATACAGAGTAAAATATATTTTTTTTTCTGTCAATACCAATATACAAAGTAAAATATATTTTTTTTTCTGTCAATACCAATATACAAAGTAAAATATTTTTTTTTTCTGTCAATACCAAATCAAACTATTTTAGTAAATCAAATTTTGGGAGGTAATTTAAGTTTTTGTAAATTTCCTTCATCAAAATAATCTCATAATTTAATAAATTTATTCCCAATTTATATTATACAAAAGTAGAATATATATCTCTTCGGTCAATACCCAATGCATGTGCCATTTTTATCGATGTGAATACATTTTTTTTTATTTCACTTCCAAATTAAAATGTTATATGCGATTAATACAAATCTCTCGTTAAAAATATTATAAATATTAAAAATCTTAATAATTTCAAATATATTTATATTTTTATTGTTATATATACAATAAGAGTACAATTAGCTACCATCAATATATAAAATTATAAAAAAATATTTATTTCCCCCATGCATCTCACAAGTCAAAATGCTAGTTTTGTTTGAAAAAGAATTAAACCACCCAACCATTTTAATGTATATAAAGATTTAGAATAGAGAAAAGAAAAAAACAAAAAGAGAAACAAAAGAATCCCACATTCAAAACTGAGTTGATCTCAAGAAATTTCCAATTTGGAGTCCAAGTACCCGGTTAGCAACATCACCAGAACCCAACTGCCTCACATACCTTAATTTGCTGCACAGTGCGAACCGAGAGGAAAGAAGAAAAACAAACAAAGAAACGAAAAAGCAAAAAAGGGGGAAGAAAAAAAATACAACAACAACAACAGCAGCAGCAAAAACTTGATGCACTTTTTGCAGAGCCCTACAAGAAGGATTAGCTAAATATATACATTCTGTACATACACATCTGAGGCAACTAGAACTACAGATCCAAAGAAGAAAGCAAAATGGCGACTAAAACTTCATTCAAATATATGAGAACCTGCAATTCCCTATACTATATTCATCATCATAAGAATCTTTTCATGTCCCGTACTGTATATATTATGTTTTATATATTGATCAGGATAAAAACTTCAAAGGGTCTTGTATCATATCCTCCATTCTATTCCCTTCCGATAAGAGGCTCTGCTTGATATGACGTAGGGGTTGCTCCATAATTACATCCAAGATTGCATTCCAATCCAAAAGATGTGCTAATTGTTTGGCCAACTGCTGCTCCTTCAATATCAAACCATATATACTAAGGTTAAGTGTTCAACAGAAGAATAAAGAAAGCAAACTAGGGGGAATATTCTGTACAATGGTCAACAGCCAAAACTCCGTACACGACTTACCCGCGTGAGCATCAAACGGGTCATATGGAACTGCAACACCATGCTCCTCAAAAAATTGGTCGCTAAGAAAGGCTACAAACTATGAACCAAAATTGCATCTGGTATGTTTGAGACCATAGCATCATCTCTGAGCGCATGTGACTAGATGATACTCCATTAATGCTCCAGTATGTCCTCAGTTTTCTTGGGCACTCGTGGAAGTTAATCATCATCAACAAAGGTAAAACCAGGACCAGTATGGCAAAATTCATGTAGTTTCAATAGCTACATGAACTCTCAAGTTGCAGCACCAGCAAAGTCTAATGACCCAGACAATTTAGGATAACCTCATCACTCCTAACCATCGTCATTGGAGGTGTCGAAAGCAGCTTTGACTGCTTCAGCAGTCATGATAGCAACCACAGCTTTGTGAATAGCTAGGTCTGCTCTGTAGAGCAACCTCTGCGCCCTTTCCCTCCTAAGCTTTGCCATGTTTCGTGCATGCTGAGCCGCACGTGAAGCATCACGTAGCCTGAAGTCTTGAAGTTCTGAACTATCCAATTGCCGAATGCTGTGCCTATATGATCCTTCATGGTAGTAATGCTTCTGATTTGGCCACTCAGGTACATCCATGTTCCACTGATTAACCCCATTTCTCTTCCCAATCATTCTCTGGTTGTACGACGCCAACATCCCTGGATTACTAGGAGATGGAAACCCACCAATCTTCTTCCCCATGTTCCTAGGCAATTTTGTTTGATGATTCCACTCATACACATCACTGCTCAGTGAGAAATGTCCAAGCCCAGATGAGTCACGTGGTGAAAATGCCCTGGTTGACGCCTCTAACAAGGGAGATGCTTCAGAAGAATCAAGACCATTGCCTGGAAACACACTTTTCTCATCGCCAAATGCAACTCCATTGAATCTTCTCCCTGCAATAATAGAAAATTACATTATTAAAAAGTAACCCTAAGGCTAGAGAAGAAATGTGATTTCTTTAACAGTGCTGGAAAAGAAAACTTTGAGGCCTACACTAGACCAATGGCAAAGAGAAGTAACAGCCAAAGCAATCATGGTTAATGAGGAAAATAAAACAATATGTTGGAGAATGCATACCATCCTGATCCCCTGAGACAGCATGGTTATGCATGGCGACTGGCAATTTCTTCTGTGATCTCTGTTTTGAGCCCTTGTTAGGAATTTCAAGTCCTCGGGGCTTTAAACAGAAAGCAAACATTGATGGTTTCTCTTCTAAATGGGCCCTCTCCTGGCATCCACTTGATAGAACAGTATTAGCTCTGGCAACTGCTTGCTCCCACTGTTTCACTTGTTGTTCATACCTTTCCCACAAAGGAGTCTGAGAAGCAGAAGAAATCAACAACAATCATCATAAACTAATGAAAATTGCAAATTAATCCATCACATGAGAAGCTTGAAGAAGCAGCAAAAGAAGGTCAAGAAACAGCAATAGCAGAGTATGGAACATCTTTTAATAAAAGATATAGAAAGTAAGACAGAGATGGTCTGCAGCAATGCAGCCAAAAAAATACTTTCTTTGAAGTTTGGATAGCCAGCTTAATTCCATCAAATCATCAGATCAAAACCCAGCTTCTGCAACTAAAATATATTGAAATAAAGACACAGCATTTTAGAGGAGATAATCTGTTATTGATTAAACTTCTGAGTGCATAGATTCAGTAGTTCTAGAGTGTGCTAGGCACTCCTGGAGTTAGTTATAACAGCTTAACCAACTAATGCTGAGCTGTCATCTATTGCATTCAAATAATACATCATTTGCACATTACTTAAAAGTTGTTAACATTTAGCTGGTACAGATCCTATACTAACGATGCAATAACACAAGACTATACTAATGATGCATAACCAAAAAATTAAAACAGCTCATCGGAAAGCGCATATGTTTCAGCATGGATAACAAAGGACATGATGGCTTATAAAGAATATAATACAACAACTGCACAACAATTTAAGTTATTCAAACACGATATGATAACACCAAAATAGACCTGAGATTGAAACTCATCAAAATGGTTCTACTATTTAGATGCAGAACTAAATATGATAATCATAACACATATGACCAACAAGCAAGGCACTTCATCAATTTTCATAGATAGAGCAACCAGTGCATCCAAATTTCCCCAAAAAAAAAAAAAAAGTAAGGTACCATTATCTCACAGTGTTTCCCTGTAGAAATATCAAGTTCCAAAATAAAGGAAGCATCCGACAACAGTTGTCAAATCGTGTGTAGTGTTGTGGATCAAAATATCATTTTGCAGAATGGTAAATCATAATGCTACAGTCACATTCTTCACATTCTCAAAAATAAATTAGAGAATTGTGCCCTTGTGTGAACCTTAGAAGTGAACTAATAGAATGGCCAAAAGGAATCATAGATTCCTTTTCTTTCAGAAACAACATCCTCACCATGGCATTCTATGTCAACTTCTAATTAGATTGATGCACGAGCCAACTTCTTTATGAGTACAAGATAAATGGTTTTGCATCCTCATAACACCATACCATAACTCTTTTAATACAATTAATAGTCCTTGAACATTTTTCTATTTTTATCACCGACCCAAGACCAAAAAATTAAGAAGCTTTCACGAAAATCCGCAACAACAATATATACAAAATATTT
Organism: Cordia subcordata; assembly: GCA_028554755.1. Lineage (NCBI taxonomy): Eukaryota > Viridiplantae > Streptophyta > Magnoliopsida > Boraginales > Cordiaceae > Cordia > Cordia subcordata. The sequence continues at coordinate 9,657,796 of JAPTOF010000001.1, forward strand.
TGCATTTTTGAGGAATGCTTTTTGGACACTCTGTTCTTCTCAAATTCAAGAAGGGTAACCTCCCCTACTCAAGCAGAATGCCACTTGATTACCATTGCCCAGCAAGGAAGAGGTACAGAGGTCAGTTCCAAAGATAATAGATTAAAATCCTAGTCAATCAGAGTACAGTTTTAGAGAACAAGGGAAACCCCAGTTGGTATTACAAATGCTCTTTGGTTATCTTGACCTAACATGAGTGCGCTCTTTGGTGGTGTAAGCAGACATTATATATTTCCTTCTAAAACTAGAAAATTACAACCATCCAGAAAATTTCTACTTTCATATGATAAATGGGCCTGTGCTTTTTTCACCTTCTGCCCAGCAGAAGCTATGCCTAGATGTTGATGCAGAGAGAAATATGTATATACACAATCAAGAACAACCTTAGAAAGCCAAAACCAAGTAAGAACTAAAATCCTAGTTATCACCCCTCTGGAATGTCTTCCCATTTTCTATGAGAAGACAAACATTCTGAAGCCAGCTTATTAGCTCATCATATGGTCCGCCAGACTTCTCACGAGCACGTCATAATCCCAAAGTCAACGCACCCAAGGTCCCATAAAAGATTTTGGCTTGCTTCAGAAACCAGCAGCTCAGCTAACGAGTTCTTAACATCGTTCAATAGTCAAAATAGAATTGTCTAATGAAAAAGGAAGAAAAATCCTGAGAGATGATATTAGGAGCTCCAGATCCTGCCTCTTGCTTGTAACTAACTAAAGCACACATGTAATGTCTACTCAGGAGATTAACTTCTGTCAAAGCATAAACTAATGCTGCTACATTATAGTAACCAGCGGCTAATATAAATGTTCTACTCCCGAAATACTTCAAACTCTGAATTTGGCAAACAATTTAATTCATATAGAATTCCAACTGATCAATAATCACATAAGGTCCAATTTCTTTAATTAAGCTACCGTTTAAGCTGTTCTGATGTAGCATAGTGTATCTCTATAATATTCTCCAAAAGATATGCATTACTCAACTAGATATTACTCTTACCTGTCCACCTATATTCCTGCAGATGCATAAATATCGAATTGGAAATATCACGAGGATTCACGGATTTCGAAATGGTTACAGGCATCGAACATTAGTTATTGCGTCTTACAACATCCTTTTCTGCTTCTTCACTTATCCTTGCACTTTAAACCACTATTTATCAGCCATTCTCATGCAAGATTCTAATCCAGTTATCCAAATAGTAAATTCATGCGCCTTTTTCAGCCATTCATATAAATTCTTGTGCTTAAAAATTGATGCCATTGATTGGACGATACTTGTTACTTAGTTCAATAGAATGAACCTCCCCAGGAGAAAAGCAAAGGAAATATACATGAATCACATCGAAGGGGAAGGTAGCACTTCCCCTTATAGCTTGAAGAATTGCATCGAGTAAACCATTCAATAACAAGGGTACTACAAGAAAACAAGACCTCTGAATGACGCACCCATGGAACAAGAGAATACGAACAGGAGAACACTTTAAAATCAATCAGATCATAAAATTCTTACTCCATACTTAAGGAAATATTTTGATGATAGTTATCCACTAACTTGTCAGACTTTAGCTGTTCACCTTAGTATTCACTACTGCAGCAAAAGGTTTTCTCTCCCCTTTTTTGGGGTGTGGAGTTTAGATTAGACAGTATGCTAAAAATCACACTTTTGTTGTTGCTTTTTGAAGATGTATGAAAACCCAATTTTACAAGGATAAGCTGATACAAAAATGCATCCATTAGCAAGATGATATATAAAATATACCACAAGAGCCAAAACAATAAACAGCAGACAAATATTATCCTCATTACCTGGAGATGTCGTATTAATGCCATGCCCTTCCGCTCCCTCTTCTGCCGCCAGTGCTCATAAATGACTTTGGAAACTTCTGTGGACCCCAATCCTGCCGTGAGTTCCTCAATTTCATCAGATGTGAAGTGTTCACGCTGTTGACTATAGGCAACCTTCTCAAACATATCTATTGTTTTTTCAAACAACATATCAGAAATCTCATCAAGCTTGTCCTTATCAGTAAATAAAGATCTTTTGTTTTCAGAAAGCCACTGCTCGTCTTCACTGTCCATGTCATATAACACATGCGACAGATTCAAGGCCATGTCCACATCATTCTCAACCTGTCTAAAGTACTTAGAAGAGCGAACAAATGACATATTAGTTGTAGTATCATCAGTTTCTTCCATCGAGCGAACTCCAGGAATCGGAATATTCTTCACCGTTGCAGCACGAATGTTCCGATTATAGCACTCTTCGTACATCTCTTTGAAAAGCATCCAAAGGCTCCTGTCAGGAAACTCCAGTACCCAATCCTTTCCACCTTTCCACATCATGGCATGTGTGTAGCGGTTTGTAGACCCTGGCTGCAAAATGTTATTGACTTTGTATGAATACTTTGTAATACCAGAAAGTCTAACAGAGATCCTCCATTCATTGTGATTTGCAAGTTCTAACACAACTCTTGCCCCATGCTCTCTCCAACCTTTATCCCCAACAGTCACTAACACATTTGCATCACAGGCTGACAACTCCAAGCTTCTCCGTGAACTTCTTGAACCATCTAATATCCTCTTATCATCAGCTCTCCTTATCCTCTTATAAGGAAAAGTCCTCTGATTATGTGACTTGGGCTTTGAGCTCAGATCATAACCCCCAAAAGGCACGGTGTATTGGACCTGAGTCCTCGGCTTCTTAGGTCCATTGCTGAAGACACCATGGACGATGTTTGTCTTCCAATCAGGCCATCGAGGTGAAAGGTCTTGAAGAGGAGAATTTACACTACTTTTGCTATGCTGCCACAAACTTCTTGGACCTGTGATATTGGGGCTGTGTACACTGGTCGCATTTATGGTCAAATCAGAAGTCTGTCTTGACAAATGCACTCCCTCATCCAAAGACCTCTCAACTTGATCAGATGATGGAATTTCAACACTCCTCTCGCCCAAACCAGAATAAGTACTAGGACATGAGAAGGTTGGAGAGGCAATAGTTCTAAAAACAGAGGGCTGGGAAGATGCAACAAACTGCTCCAACTCATTACCATTAGAATCACATTTGTCGGACTCGAGAATCGATCCAGTAGCATTCTCTCTCAAATTTTTGGACGACTGAGAACTTTCAGCTGCATAGGGTTTACCATTCTGGAGATCCTGAGACGGTTTTATAGTATCACCAACAGGGATAACATCTTTCTCTAACAATGGCTCCACAGGGCTCAAACATTTAGATAAAGCAGCATCAGCCAATGGATTTCCCACATAACTCACAGGAACAATCACCATATCTTTCTCTGAGCAAGACTTAACTTGTCTGCACGCCCGATAAACTGGTTGCTTGGTGTTTTCAGGAACCTCAAGTGAAGAAATCGAGTCAAAATCCTCAAGGTTGGTGCAATCAAAATTATGATTCATGAGCATCTTAAGATGTAGACCAAGGAAGAAGGTTGGAGCAGCACTGAAAGACACCGAGAAAGGAGGAAGTTTCCCAGGCTTTGTGGCAAAACTAATAGCAGAGTGCCCCATCATTGTATGACAGGACTCCCTGAAAAGACAGATGGGCAAAGCGTCCTGTATGGACGTCTCCTGCAAATCCTGGCGAACAACATAATGCACAGTTGTAAATCCAATGAAAAGTAAAGTTTCAGTAAATAATTTACCAACATATGTTCCCCATCTCCAACTCAGCTTGGCTTACAAAGCAAGTAAATAAGGACAGGAACATGAATTAAAAAGGAAGGATCAAAACCCCCAATAAAGCTAGAAGAAACAGTTTTGTGTGACATATCGCACAATAATTCACAAACCACCCCAGCAAGCAAGAGTGTAATTGTTCAAAACAAGAGTAGAACCTAAAACAGTGAAAAAGGAAAAGAATACCTCGCATATCAACAGCCGCGGATAAGCATAAGGTACTTCCAGCCTTCTGCCTTCAAGCGCCTTGATATTGCCATAAGTACATTCAGAGAGAGGTAGTTGCTGAGTTAGCAAACAATGGCGCTGAAGCTCGGAGTCCAGATACAACCACTTGGAACGTTTCAGTTTAGAGAAAATGGAGAAAGTAAACACATGCTGCTTCCTAGGATCTCTGACACTTGAAACTCTTACCCTTATTGAAGTTACAGGCAGGTGCAGGTCAACCGGCATACCCACTTCAGTATGTCGCTTAAATACTGAAAGGACGAGGAAAAGGAAAGCTACAGCATTCTCCACGCTGCCTTCAAAAAAGACAGACCTCAGCCCAACAACATTATCAACAAAAAGCATATCCAGGATAACCACAGGCCACCTAGTGATGATGGCACCATAATGGAGCAGCAACACAGTACGACACAACCAAAGATCCTTAGAGCTAAGTAAATGCCCGAGAGAAGGCAATGCTGGTAAGCATATCGTAAACCTGTATCCTCCAGATTCTATCAATTGCATAGACAATTTTGGATAACCACTACCATCAAGTACCCAAAATAGTTTGTCACTACCAGGGCGTTCAACAAAACTAGTTCCATACTCTTTCCATGTTAGCGAGCCGCATGACTCAGGGATGAGAAAAGTAAGAGCTCCAGGTGAAATCTTACATGCTATTTCATTTCCAGATGCAGAAGATAATTTTTTACCTTTCTTGTGGAACCGTCTTCTGAAATATACAATAGGTTCCCTAACTCCAGAGCTACTAGGCCTTCCCGGCCAAGATATCTCATCCCTTCCACTATTGACAAACGGTTCCCTAACTTCAGAGCTAGTAGACCTTCCGGACAATGATTTCTCAGCCCTTCCACCATCAGTTAACCTGTCAGGTAATGCAACATCTCCACCTGTTTTAGTTCCATGTTTTCCCAAAGAATCCACATTGCCCTTCGCAGCGTTAACTTTGTCAAATGACAAGGATGACTTAATTGATGAAGGTAGTTCTGACACTTTCTGCTTTTTCATATGACTAGAAGAAGAATGTTTCACTCGCTGAGAAGAACGAGCCAACCAGCATATGATTGGCTCTGAGTCTAAGCATTTCCCATTATGGACATTATCATCTGCAATTTTTCCTTCATTGACAGCTTTCACTCCTTCAGATTCCTTTAGCACTGACTTGCCAGGAACCTCATCTGGGAGAAGCAAAAGTTTGAATTTCTCTTTTTGAAGATTAATCCACTCCTCATCTCTGTCATCATACTTGATGTGATGAAGCTCTTCTTCACGGTCATAATCACTAACAAGACCATGATACCAACTCTTATCCAATGGCCAGAAAACTTTAATCCTCCTGTTCAAAACCCAATAAGCATCCAAGTCCCTGGGAAGAATTTCATAGAAATGGCGGCATTTCCTTGACAAATCCTTATCTTTCTGCTGTTTCCTTCGTCTCAAAACTCTATTAGAATTATCAACAGATGAAGACTCCGAGCCTGCTAAAGAGTTCACATCTCGATCAACAAAATCTTGATCAGAGGAAATCATAGAAGAGTAGCCATTGGTGGATGGTGAAGGGGAAGATGCAGTTTTCGCCAAAAAACCAGTGCAACTTGGGTCGAATCTAGATGATAGCATCCTTGCGGCATTTTGTTCAAGATTCTCCTCATCATCATCATCTGGGGAAACAACAGGCATATCGACCGCATTATCCACTAGAGGCTCAACCTTCTTAACAGCAGTTTCACTTCCCGATGACAAATTCTTTCGCTTCCTATAGTTGGTCCGGCATTTTCTAGAAGATTTCCCACCATTACCTACAATAACAAGACCATCTCCCCCCTTTACATGCCTAGATAAGTGCTCACTAGTATTCCTACTCTCCTCACTTTCTCTGACACCAGTTGTCCGCTTTACCTTGGGGATAGCTACATTACTGGGAGAACTACCATTCAACTTCCCAGCAGCACTGTCACTGGAACCAACTTCCCCACCAGAAGACACTGATAACTTTGACTCTCGCTCACCCGTAGCTTTCTTGACTTCACCATTAATCGTGGCAACACCATCAACAGAACCAGGCTCCCCAAACGGCTTAGAACCAGAATCCCCTACAAACCTCTTCCGTCCCACAGAACCACGGGGGCGCTTGGGAATCCGGAAAACATTACCATTCTGATCAAAGCTAAGAGAAATTCCAATCGACGCATTACTACTATTCAACTTCTGGCTCAAACTAGGCAACAACCTGCCTGAATCAACAGGCCCCAACCTCACCCCATTCTTATCCTCCTCATCAGAAAACTTCGCCCTCTTTTTTGCCTCAGAGTCCAACCGACTTAACGAGCCATCGTTCTTCCTACCAGAACTGCTCCTCTTCCTTTTCTTCTCCTCCTTCCCAACCTCCACGTCATTTTCCACAACAAAATTCGTCTTTTTCTTCGTACCCTCTTTTGAAACACCAGACCTGTATATACTCTGAAGATCCAAAGATCTCGCTTTCCTGAATGAATTCTCTTCGCCACCAACCTTGCCTATCCTATTTTCCATCAAACAAACCCTCTACCCAAACACCCCCAATTCTCACACTCCATCATACATTTTCATTTCCCAATTTCCAGATCTGCCACCATAATATCCACACAACGGAAATCAATTCTCCTCAAAATAAACGATCAATTTTACTGAACTAAAATAATAAACCACAAATTATTCATAAAAACACCGAAAAAAAATTCAGTTTGATCAAATTAAACGATAAATTAACAAAAATAAAATAAAAAATGAAAAAGAAAAAAAAATGAGTGTACGTACTTGTTCTCAAGATTACCGAAACGACAACGTCTTGGGAGATGATATCGAGCATGTGAAGGATCGGTGAATTTGGAGAGAGAGATGTGTATGATTTGAAACCCTAATTTACTTCAACTAATTTTTAAAATTATATATTTTTTAATTTTTTTCCGAAAACTTTACCTTTTTCTAGAGAGAGAAGACAGAGAGAGGGCCTAGGGTTTGTTTCTGCTCTCCCGAGATTTATTAAGGGCTTAAATTTGTCAAACCGAAAACTGAGAAAATAAAAGAAATGCAAAACAAGACTCTATGACACGTGGCTGAATATCAGCCGACGGATACGACGTTGTACCGTATCGATCGATGGTGTAGGATTATTAGCTTCAAAAAAATGACAAATAATCGAGGGATGTGGAGGAAGATGAACGGTGAGGATTGGGTGTGTATGGATATCTACGGTCCAGATTCTAGGACGATTCGGAAGTTAAAGATGAATAAGCGGATAAATATTATGGATTAATAATTTGTTAAAAAGGTTGAGTTGAAATTTTCTTTTTATGGGTTTGGGAAATGGTCGTGGGATTTCTAGAATTTACGAAATCGCCATAGAAGTGTTCAAAAATAGAGGGATAGCAGTGACGCCACATAAAGGACGCCAAGAGACGACGCGCTCGAGCGTGAGGTGTTTCGGATACTCGCTGTAGATACTCGCCAGAGTGGGTTGCAGAGTAGTGAAACGGAGAGCGTGGTGATTACGTGAGACTTGGTACGAGGTATATCTGCTAAATAACTGCTAATAGTGTGACGTATTCATGGAAGAGACACGGGAGAAATAAATAAATAAGAATGGGTTTGCTTCTTGAATAACGGCGAAATTCATTCAAATCTGTACTGCTCGTTTAAACTGGTTTCTTTTTGAGAAAAATAAAACTTTTGAAAAAGGAATATTTTTTTACAATACATATCTGGATTAGTTTTATGCAAAAAATTAAATTTAAAAGAAATTCAGATTAATTTTTTCTAAAAATAAAAACTTTAAACTTTTCAAAAAAATATTTTTCAAAAATTAAAGAAAAAATTTATAAAAAGACAATCCAAAAAACCCTTGTCCAAGCATCATTTGTTTGGCCCGCAAGTTTTACATGTATACTAGTTGAAGGGCACGGCACAAGGTCTGATGTCCCTTCGTGCCCGCTGTCTTTTATTTTATACTATTTTATAGTGTGTATGTATACCTTTTTAATATCAAATAAAAAACGATTATTAAAAGTCAGTCTAGCGTTCAATTGAAAAAAAAAATGTGCTTAGTTATTTTTAGGTGAAATTAACTTTTATCGAATGAAATGATATTTGATTTTACATTTAGAACTAAATTGTTCGCTTTTTATGGCATAATATTTTATTTATATTTTTATATGTCTGAACAAATTTTTTGAGAAATTATAGTTCTAATTCTAAATATTAATAACAAAAATAAAAATATTTTAACAAAAATAAAACTATAAATTATTGCAATATGATGAGAATGTAAGAATGTTGAATGGAAGAAAAAAGCTAAAACTTTGAAGAAGTTCAAATTCGACTTTTTATTAGAAGCATCATAAACCACCAAATGACTAAATGTCCCAAAGTTGGCAAATATCAGCTGCTTGTTTTTTAGGCTCTTTCACATTCCTAAAATAAAACAACAAATAGTTTAGATGAGATATGCTCAAATCTCCTTGTAAATTAGTCTTGCATAAATGCATCTTCACATTTATAAGTTTATGATTATCAAGCAGTAACAAGGTCCTCCAAAAGAAACATATGTTCTCTTGTAATACAGTTGTCGTTAAATTAGAGGAAATAGGAAACATCACCGGTCCTGCATAGATATGCCAACTATAATTCATTTAGGCAATAGTGGTCATGATAATTGCAAAAAACTTCTATGTCCTTTGCCCCGTTTCATCTAATTTCCACTACTAGCTCTCTACAGGTTGACTTACAATTTAAATCAGAAATTTCAAGAGTTCTTGTCATTTCCTTCATATTATACATATTTATTTAATTGTATTCTTAAAAGCATTCTCCTAAAACTATAAGCAAGCTATGCTATCGCCGAGACACTTGGAATTTTATGAATTTCAATATATTACAGAACAAATTATGTAACTAACAATTATCTAGTTCCAAGTGAATATACGTGATAACCATCAACAGTAATACTTGTCTTCTATACGGCCAAGCAATTATATTACTAAGCTATCATTATATTTTGACCAAAATTACCAAATCTATCGTGAAAATAGTTTCCTTTTTCTTTGCTGGAAAAGTCAAGGCGCACATCTCATGATTGCACTGGCTTCAAATATAACGTAGAGCTATCTACTATACAACAACTAAATTTCCATCACTTAATGATCTAATCCATATCACTCGTACGTCCCCACCAAGAATGTTCTGTTTGTTAAGAACATTCTGTTTGATAAGTTAGAAGCTCAAATTCAACTTTTTCTTTTTTAACTTTTAAAGAAAATCAATACGAACAAGTCCTTAATATAACAAGCTACTCAATGTCATAAAGCCTATTTACAATTAACATGCACTTATAAATAAGAAAACAAAACTAACAAACCTGCACTTACTGTAATTTGTGAATCAGTGACATGAAGTAAAAATGCTGAGAAAGGGAAACTATTTCTACTTAAAACTGAATTAATCAAGACTATGATTACAGTATTTGCATAACAAGAAGATGCAATTGAAATACATGCCAACAATCTTCACACTTGGTCAAAATGGGTAATCTAATATAGTAGCAGAAGTGAGAAAGGAAGCATTAAGGTCCTGATGAAAGGGTGTCAAAAACTCAAGAGTGAACTATTGTATAACGTTTACAATCTAACTTGATAATCCATAAGCATGCTATCCAAAAGAAAAACAAAAATGTAAATGCTTCCAACAGAGCGAGATTGTACATAAAGGGACTGGAAGTAAGGCTTCAAATTAAAAGACTTTAATTTTCTTTGTGATATCGGATGCAATATGCTCAGGCCTCAACATAAGATAAGCCTTCTTGGTACCATCACGCATGATAGAGGTATTCACTTTTTCACATGAATTAGCCCTCTTGTTTGGATTTGAAATGATTTTTTTTTTTCCAATTTGACAACAAAGTACAAGTTTAAACATGAAAGGAAATCAAACGGTGGTAGCTTCCAAATTATTTCTTACCATACACCAATTTCACTTCTGCTTATCCATAAAACAAAAGTGATCCAAGCTTTCTATGAAATAGAAAACTCAAATAACCCACCCAAGCAGCAATACACATACATAAAGACCTGTAAGTTATTTACTCCACTAAGAAAAATTATAATTTGGCTAAACTTAATACCCTAACCAACTTTTAGTTCACTCAAATTGTAAAACAAATATATATAGACATACAGATGGCATACAAAGATGGGTAGATAGTTTGCTTAATTGATATAAGTTTTTGGGCTAACTCCCTCTCAGTGCATATCATAAACTTCTTTACTTTTTTATTTAAAAAAAAAATCACATACATAGAGACACGCAAATTTTTAACTTCACTAAAATACTAATCATCCTAAACTTAACTCACCAATCAACATTGCCAAAAGAACGTCTACAAGCACATACAAACAGGTAAAGTAGCAAAGATCCAATTCTGCATGGAAAAAAGGGTCAAAAGATCGAAGTCCTTCTTTCATTGTAATATAAAAGCACACTTGTATGCATATATATGTGTGTATGTGTACGTCCACAATTGTTTTTTGAATTTTTAAAAACAGAAGCCAGTTTTGGCTTTCAAATTGATTTATTCAACTCTAAATTAATAGAATTTACGTAGACATCCATGTATAGACACAGTTTAAATAAGCAAAATTTTGTGCCTATATATAGACACCATCTTCTAAAATTTTTCAACTTTATGAAATAGACCCTCAATTTTCCACCAACAAGCTTACCTCTCAAGTTGCAATTGTATCTATTCACAAATAACATAAATTAGTACCATGCCAAAGTTGTCATGATGTGTATTACAGACTCAACAAACTTAAAATTATTTTGATACTCTGTTACTTGACTGATAGCAAAGGAGAACTTTTTAGCATAGCAAAAATCCTACATTTCAATAAACAATCTAAATATTCTAATTAATTAACTACCAAATCTTGTTACACCCATGATTTACCTAAGAAATAAGGGTTGAAAGTTGCAATTTTTTAGAGTTTAAATTACACCAATGGCTTATTATTTTAATAAAAAATTACCTTATTATAAATCCCCACATGAAAATTACACCAACGACTCATTGCCTTTGGATGGTTATTAATACTTTACATATTTACCACATATTCAATTTTCCCAGCAAAGGTTCCCCGTTTTATATTTCATGCAAATACATAACAGATGCCAAATAAAATTATGACATTTTAAAAGCAAATAAAATTCAAAAAGTTGCATTATCACCTACCAAGCGTAGTAAATCAACTTGCATGCAAGACCTTGGTCTCAAAAGAAAAAACTATTTAGAAATTGTAAATGCATATTGAAAAACACAGCATAATAGCATTTGATGACTTCAATAGATCACCTAAACACAAAGAATTCTAAACTATTAACTCACAAGCATTTGATCGAACAATTAACCAGCCATATAAATTTATATTAATAATAAAAATATAAAATTTCACACAAAACCTAGATAAATTTACATCTTAATAATAGCATACATGAATTATATGTCTGCGCTTTGCCTCTCAACTCCCTCTTGTTTCGAGTAAAAATAGATGTACAACACGTACATATAATGAAAACCACATATGGCAAGTTTTGGAAGACACAAGGTGAGTCACAATATTGCTCTTACAATAGTAGGACGTGGCTATGGTAGAAGCAATGTGACAGCAGGAAGGTGTCAGCCATGGAGAGAAGTTGGCAGAGATGAAAAAAGAAAAGAATCAATCCGAAGCAAAGGAAAAAAAAAGGGGTCATTTCAATCAAAGCCACTAAGAGGTTAAAAAAGGGCCCAAGACGACGTTGTTTCGATGCAAGACGACGTCATTTTTTAATGAAATTCCTAAAATGACATCATTTCAATACAAAATGATGTCGTTTTTGTGACCTTAAAACGACGACGTTTCGATGCAAAACAACGTCATTTTTTAACGTCGAAGACCAGCCTGCTTTGACAATTAGTATGTATAGTAACATGGAGCACATGAACAATTAGAGAAAAATTGTAAAAAATGATGTTTCAACTATTTTGTAGGCCTATAATCAAAACTTATCTTCTCCTAAAATTAAGAAATACAATTAAGCTCGTTATTTATCTAAAAGAATGTGATTTGAGTCATGGTTTCCCATGTAAGAGGCTGTTTGGCTTTGCTTATCTGTGGCTTATAAGCACTAAATAATAAAAAGTATAGGAGAAGATATTTTTTTAGGTCGTTATAAGCACCAAAATAAGCCAAACCAAACACCCTCTAAATCAATAACTTTTCATCCATGACTTCTCATATTATAAAGGACCAATAATTAGAAATACATAAGTCACCTTTTAGAGGGTGTTTTGATTGACTTCGTGAAAAAGTTACTTAAACTAATTTCGGTTGTAAGTAATTATATTATTGAATAAAAGTTTTATTATAAAAAATAAACATTTAATTGTTTGGTTAAGTATGATGAAAGATAATTTATACGATCAAATGGCCATTAAATATAAAAAGAGGATATGAGTTAAAGCACAATATAAACACGATTGTTTAATTTTTTGAAAAAGATACATTATTAAGATATTATAATTTAATTTATGAGATATATATATATATATGTTATTATTAGATACACCATAATATAAGACTTGAAAAAAAAAAAGATAGATGTTTGTTTGTTCGTGTTTCTAGTTTTTTTTTTTTTCCCTTCGAGGGATAGTTTAGTAATAGATGTAAAAATAAAAAGGAAAGAGAAAATAGTAAATGATTTAGTCAAGTTACTTTTTTTTTTTAAGCTTGAAGTTATAAAAAAACAAAAGTTGGGAGTGCGGAGTTTTTTTGGTTTTACTTAAAGGCACTTAAAAACACTCTTTTTTTTTCTAATAAAATAAATATGTCTACTAACTTAAATTTAAAGTAGGTTTGCCCAACTTAAACACCTTTCTATAGGCAAAGTGTAATATATATTTGAGCATGTCATATAAGCAAATGTAAGAGATATTATAAGTTAATTTTATATTCTTGTAAATGGTGTTTAACAATATTGATGATTTATGACTTTTCTTTAATTTATTAACACCTATATTATATTTACAATAAATACAATTAAGGACCAACAACAAACAACTATAGTCAGGGTAGAATATAATTGACTGTACCTCTTGTGCTTCTTAGAACTTCCTCATAGTCCTCCTATATTTTTCAAAACTCCACCATAACTTCTCTTTACTTTAAACATAATACCGTGCCCCTTGTCCCCTGCCCCCTGCCCCCTGCCCCCCCACTCCTTTTCAAAATATATAATGTATTGTTCTAGAAATTAACAGGGGATTTATGAGAGATTATGAAACATTAAATGATCATACGCACTTCAAATAAATCTAGGGAAATCTAATATATTTCACTCCTACAATTATAAGAATTCACCATCAAGTAGATATATAAATTTAACAATAGAAGTTAAACCATCAATAAATAAAAAATGAGTACATTTATAACAAACTTACCAAAATCAAAAATATAAGGTAATAATTAAAATATCCAAGTATAATAATAACTAGCCTACCAAATTAACATAAAGAATTAACTACCAATACAATAAAGCAACAAACCCTTTTGAAGTTTGTAATTCTAGGATCTCCACATGGTCATTGCGCAAGGGAATTATTTTCTTTTTTTAATTTTGGGATTAATCTTATTCAAATATATAGAAAAGAGGAACAAAAATAAGCTTACTTGCCATATTGGTCGGCTAGTGCCTTAACTAGTAGAAAGTACTAACCTCTCCGACCATACCAATTGAAGCAAACTAGTTGAGCACCTTTTAGTCGATATCTATCGGTTGACTAGTACAATTAATCGGTGTCATAAAATAATGTAGAAAAAGCTGAAACATCTTTTTGAAAATGTTTGAAAAGCCACCAACTTAATAATAAAAGTATGCAATTGTAGAAAATGGGCGCTCAAGGCAACCACCATGTACAAACACATTACTTCTCATTAATGCAAAATTTCTTGAACACATGAAGCATCAAATTAACAAATTTAAAAGTGATCAATATAATAAATTATTTATGTTGATTGATAATGTTTAATTTATGTTAGATCTCGTAAAACGTGTGGGTCTCTTATTAGTATATTTATGCTTTAAGCTAGTATATAACTAATAACCTGTTTGGAATAGTCTTATCTGAAATATGAAATCTGATAAGCATATTATCTGCTAAGTGTCTTATAAGAAATAAGTATTTGATATAATAAGACTGTTTGGTTTGTTAGCTGAAATGTTGTTATAAGTTACTTTGATAATAATGTTATTAATTTTGACTCATGGTATTTTAATTTATAATTAACTAATAAATTATAAAATATAAATATTAATTAATTTTTATTTTTGTTTTAAAATTTTTAAATTTTTGAAAATCTGACTTTTAATATTTAATTTTTTAGTTTTTAAATTTAAATTTAAATTTTTATTTTAATATTAATTTTTATATTTTTAAATTTTTATTTTTAATTATTTTCTATCTAATAAGATATAAGATAAGATATAAGTACCCAAAACCTAACTTATTTTTTATAACTATAAATAAGACATCTTATAAAAAATATCTTATAATAAGCTAATAACAAATAATCTTTTTCACATAAATTATTAAATAAGATAAGTGTCTTATAATAAATTACAAATAAACAAGCATAAGACTAATAAAAAATGTTGCATGTCTTCTCCTCGTACTATAATACCACTCTCAGCAGGGGTATTTTCGTCAAATAAAATTCGAAACTCCGTGATTCTTCTCACCTTTGAACCAAGCAAAGCGAATTCCTCTCTCCTTCTTGTTTCCATTTTTCTCTTTTTCCACTCTTTTCTTCTTCTCTAACACCTCAAGAAAAGTATACGCATAAAAGCAAAAACCATACACAATACAAAATCAAGCGCATTTATTATTAGAAAACCATACACAATACAAAATCAAGCGCCTTTATTATTATCTTTCATTTTTTTCTTCTCTTTCAAATCCAAAATTATTCACAAGCTCTCTTGGATTTGGTTCTTACAAGCGTGCTCAACTCAATTAGACACAGGTGTTATATGTGTGTGTGTGTGTGTGTTTGTACGGAAAACACATGAATATACACATAATATTGTTCTGAAGCTTTATATGTTGAATTTTACATTTTTCTTCATATGCGTTATGCATTTTTATTTGTATACATGTGTAACATGTAGTTGCTTTTCCTATTATGAATTTGTGTGGGGCTGTCTATATGCGTCTATATTCAATGTAACTTGTGATTCAACTGAGTAGTGAATAATGATTGGGTGCTTTTAGCTCCTAGAGTGGGTTATTGTTTACTCCGTAAGTGAGATAATTGTTGAGATTGGATATAATGAAGATGATAGAAGTAAAGATTATATTTTTTAATCGATAATCTTTTGACCGGATAATAATAGTGAATTCGGTTATTGACATTTAACAAATTACGCCTTTTCTGTTTGCAATAGCTTTTGGTATGAAATGTTGGATGGGTTAGGCACGTAAACTTTTGTAACTTGCTGTTTGGACTAATTTTAGGTGTTATTATTTTGAAGAATTCTCAAAATTTGGCCCACTATTGTGGTATTTTGTGCCGGAAAAGATAGGGGTTTCAATTGTTAATAATCATTTTACTTCTGACTGTTGTAGTTGTTAGTGTTTTCTTTTGTGGAAGTTTAGTAATATGATTTAAATGTTAGCATTGGCGATTCTTGGACTGCCAGTTTGGTTTGAGTTTCGAGAACTGTATTACTTAGTTGGCTAATAAGTTATGATAGGAAGATGAGTCATTGTCCAAAAAAATTGAATCTTTAGCTAATTTAACTAAGTTTATTATTGAGAAATTTATTTTATTCACTTTGCTGTTTTAATCACTTAAGGTAATGCAAGCCAAGGAGATGTTAACTTTCAAATGCGCATTTTGGTTGTAGAAGAGTATGTTGTTTATAATTGCTTGGCATTTTTAGGCTCACAAGATTCCTGATTGGATGTCTTTTTCTTTCAATTCTTGATTAGGTTGTAACAATCTTGAAGCTAGTTGAACGTAGAGGTCTTGAAGGGGGACTAAGAGCAGGCTCTTGGTCCCCTGCAAATGAATTTCCATTGAATTAAGGTGTCTTGTATAATGAGTGCTGTACTCCATAACCCATTTGTTGGGGTTCCACTTGGGTTCAATGGGAAAAGAAGTAAGGTGAATTTGGGTCATCTGAATGAAGCAAAACTTCGGAGAAGAAGCTTGTACAAGTATAAATGTGCAAAGAAAAATGATTGGATTTCTCAAGGAATCAAATTTACGCATCTATGTGGGAGAAATGCTGAGCTGTTGTGGAGGAACCTGGGGTTTGGTCTGCGCAATGGGTCAATGATTAATTCGGTGACAGTGCCTTTTGCTCAAAGCAAGACCTTGGTTAAGAATCTAGTTCCATTATGGGGAGAGGGCTTTCTTTTAGTCAGATGCTCTGTCTTTTGTGCTGTGATATCTGGGGTATGTTTGTTACTATGGTATGGACAGTTGAAAGCAAAGAATTATGTGGAAGCAAAACTTTTGCCATCTGTTTGTGAGATGCTCAGTGGCTATATACAGCGTGAACTTGATTTTGGTAAGGTTCGAAGAATTTCACCTTTAAGCATTACTCTAGAGGCATGCTCCATTGGGCCCCACAGAGAGGAGTTCTCGTGTGGGGAGGTACCAACTATGAAACTAAGGATTCTTCCTTTAGCAAGCTTGAGAAGGGGAAGGATTGTTATTGATGCAGTTTTGTCTAACCCTAGCTTGTTGATAGCACAAAAAAAAGATTTTACTTGGTTGGGAATACCTTATTCTGAAGGAAGTCCGCCGAGGCACTTGTCCACTGAAGACGGAATTGATTATCGTACGAGAACTAGGAGGATTGCAAGGGAGGAAGCAGCTGCTCGCTGGAGCAAGGAAAGAGATGATGTAGCAAAGGAGGCTGCAGAACAGGGTTATATTATATCTGAAGGATTCAGTGATTGGCTGAATGAGACTGCAAGTCCTCCAACAAGAGTAGCAACTTCTGAATCATTTTACTGTATGGATGAGAAAGTACACTGGCGAGACCATCACTGCATGGATGCAGGTGTGGAATATGATTTGAAGCATGCAGATTTAGAGAAATCTTTCAGTGCAAAAGTCTCTCCCTTAGGAACTTATTCTTGGTCAACAGTTATTCCAGGATTTGTCAGACATAAGTTTAAAAGGAAAGCTAATGGTAGAGACTTATCTACAGCTTGTGCTGCAGCCAAAAGAAAAATTCTTGAACGTAGTGCATCAGCAGCTCGTGAATACTTGAAGGGTACTCATGGGAATCTTGGTAATGCTACTCAGTCTTCTGGGTTGTCTGATGTAATAAATCTTGAAGCTTCCTCAGCGACAAGTGGCAATGATGCCACTGACCCAATTTCATCCTTTGTTGGCCCTGAACAAAATGGAGGAATACAGAATACTCAAGGAGACAGAACTGTTGAAAATGGAAGATTCGAAGCTCCTGAGGATAAATTCAGTGCTGATAGCACCTTAGGAGTTTGGCAAAACTTGAAGAATTATGTCGGGTACAAAGACAGTTCAGGAATGCAGCCTCTTTGTCCAGGAACAAATACCAGGGATCACATTGCTAGTCTCAGTTTTGTACGCGATCCATTTCTTTGTACTTTGTGCATACTGAGTAAAGCTAGGAATTCATCCATTAATGGTTTTGAGGGAACAAAAAGAACCAGCTGGTATCATGTTAATGATAGCTCAGAAAGAATTGGGGTCATAGAAAGAGATATGAATAGCACAGACAATTCTAGCAGATTGGAAGGGCAGTTGCAAGATAACCCAGTTGAGGATACATCTCCTGGTTCAAGTTTCATGGCTCATGAGCAGTTTTGCCCTGTACACCGCGAGATAGGCATTTGGCCCTACAGCCTGAAATCAGTTATATCTTCCTTGCATACGAGTATGTTTGAGCTATGGTCTTCTTTGACGGCTGGTCCTGTCCAAAGGCTGAAGGAGATGGGTCCAGAAGTTGAAAATATCGTTACAGAACTTGTTGAAGGGGTGGATGAACAGCATACAATGGGTATTGAGAAAATGATTCCAATTATTCTGGATTCGGTCTATTTCAAAGGCGGATCACTGATGCTACTTGCATATGGTGATAGGGAGCCGAGGTAAGTTTGCCTTCTTTTCCACTTCCTATTAATAGTTAGTACAAGTAGAACTCTGTACGAATGAAACATGACATTGCAACTGAGGGAGGCTATTGCAAACTGGGATTAGATTATATAGTCTTCTTAATTGATCTTTTGACTCTTTGCAAGCACATCTATCCTCCTGTTTATCTATTTCAGCTCAGAAGCAACTAGGTGATTCACTTGTTGTTACCGGCTAAAACCTGAATCATTTGGAGAAGATGTACAAAAAGTTTTGTTAAATAATCTACTTTTATTGCCAGGCTTTGTAATTGAGAGATTAAATGAACCTCATTAATCAACTTTGCTTGATGAAGAAGTCCATTCCTCTTTCTATTTGGCATTATGAGATGAGTGGCTATGTAGTTTAACGGGCATCAATAGGGCATTGATGCTTTTCTTGCATTTTTTTCCTTTATTCCTTTTCTCCTATCAGTCATTTTGAACTTATGGTGAATCAGTACTAAGGACTCCTTTCTTGCTCTGCTGTCTATCATTGAGAATTTGATTACAATAGTTGTGTGTTTTTCCCTAGTCATGCATTGGTGTTAATGGTGTATAGGGGTCACATTTATGATCTTATGCATAGTTGCAAAGGGACAAATATGGTGAGTATGAGGTGAATAGATCTTCATCTTGAGAATTGTTATTAATACTTCATTTTATAAGTAAAATTAGCCAAGCAAAGCACCGTGCTTGAAATTATATTGCACACAACAATAGGCATATGATATTGTTTTTGAGCTACATTGTTTATGAAGGCTAAATCGAAATTTGTCTTTTTAGTCACCTTTGTGGTGTATACATTGTTTATGAAGGCTAAATCAAAATTTGTCTTTTTAGTCACCTTCGTGATGTGTACTCCTTTTGCATCACAAAAAGGAATCTCATGAATAAGTTGGTCTAAATTCTTGTTTTCTTTTTGAAATAATAATGATTGATTTTGTCCCATGAGGATTATGTGAATTTTTCTCATTGTAGAGGTGATAGGCGAAAGCTGCAGTATAACATGTGGGAGATGCATTAAGATCAAATAAATCAACCTGAAAAGTTTCCATTGTTCCTTTCCTGAAGCTCTATGGTCCTAATGGCCGTTGTAGTTCAGTGGTAAATTGTTTCTTTGATCAAAAGATCAATTTTCTAAATCAAAGACAGCCGACTCACCTTTCAAAAAGAAGATCCATAATTATGTCGTTACGCGAACCTTGCCATACATTAACAGAAAGGGTATTCGCAAAAGCATTACACCAAGAAGAAACCATTGCCAACTGATAAGATACACAATTAGAAGTTAGTTATAACTGTAAATGAGCTGTAAATGACAGCTATAGTTGTTGACAGCTGTAGTAAGTATTGGTAGTTGTTTATTATGTAAGGCAGTTATAATTAGGTGGCATATGCTACACTTCTATAAATAGACACAATATGTAATAATTTGCAAGTAATGAGAATTATGATCTTCAAGATATTTTCTCTCTTTCTCTATATTTCTTCATGGTAATCAGAGCTTGAAGATTCTGAAACTTTCTTCTTGGAAGCTGTCATGGCAGTTACATCATTCTCAAGCTTCCTAATTTCTTTTCAGCTGTAACAATCAAACAGTAAGATCATCAACTTTTCTTCATCTGCTTAAGCTTTGATTGTGCTTTCTCTCTCCTCGATCATACTTTCTCTCTCTTCGAAAACTCTACAATTCTCAATCAAAGGCCACATTCAAGTCTTCAAATCAGTTTGTTGTCTTCATAATTCAGCTCGCAAAGGTTTTTTGAACCTTCGATTCACTTCTCCAATTATTCTCACAAATTTTTTCTCTTTAAATCCCTAAATTCTCAAATTAGGGTTTTCTCTTTCTTCAATCTCTTCAGAACTTTGCTTCTGCTCAAATATTTCATTGTTTACTGGTGATTCTTCACTTTCTTCACTAGATTCCATTCTCCATGGTTGATAATGTGGAATTACCTTTTGGTCTCAAACATCTCCTTCAGAAGTTTCAGCTTTTACTCCTATTAAGCTGGACAACAACAATTATATCATGTGGAAGACACAAATGAAGGCTCTTCTTTCTCCTAATAAACTACTAGATCATGTGATAGGCAACAAGTGTTGTCCATCAAAGTTCATCATGGCACCAGATGGATCAAAACTGGACAATCTAGAGTATATCATCTGGTTTGTTGTTGATGAGCACCTTAGGCCATGTCTTCTTGCAACACTTTCAGCTGCAGTTTATCCTCAGGTGTATCGTCGTACTACTACATCTGCTATTTGGCATACCTTGGCAAAAAGGTATACTTCCTTGAGTAGAGCTCATGTGCAGCATCTTAAACTGCAACTTCATAATATCACAAATGGCAATCTCTCCATGAATGCATATCTGGATCATGCCAAATCTCTGTGTGATCAACTGGCTTTTGCAGCAGTGGAGACCTCAGATGATGATCTGACTTACTATATTCTGAAAGGTCTTCCTTCTCAATATGACTCTATCAGGTCTTCTCTTAGAGTGAGGTCTGTTCCTGTCACCATGGCAGAGTTAACACATATTCTTCTTGCTGAGGAACTGTATCTCCAGGCTTCATCAAGTCCGCATATTTCCATTGCTACTGAGGTTCACACTGCTCTGCACACTAATACTACTTCTCCTCAAGTTAATACCTCCTTTAGAGGCAGAGATGGTAGAGGAGGCAGACAAGGGAGAGGAGGTAGACAATCTAATGGCAGAGGAAATTCATCAGGCATTCTAGGTCCTTCTCTACCTAATACATCATCTGCTTCCCAGCAGGTCATCTATCAAGGCAATAACAGTGGTTCTAAGCTTTATTGCCAAATTTGTGGCAAGCCTAATCACTGTGCCTTGGAGTGCTGGCATAGGCTGGACACTTAAAATTACTACAAGGAGAAATCCTAGCCTTAAGCCATGACTGCTCAGGTTGGACACTCTGCTCAACAAACTGAATGGGTGCTAGATAGTGGAGCTAATGCTCATGTGACCTCAGGGGAATCTTCCTTTCACTCAGCACAGCCTTATAATGGTCAGGATACTGTTACTGTTGGAAGTGGTCAAACACTGCCCATTCATCATATTGGTAATGCAACTCTAAACACATTCTCTTCTTCCTTTCACTTATCTAATCTGTTACATGTACCCCAAATTTCCTCAAATCTACTCTCAGTGCATCAACTAACAAAAGACAATAATTGTACTTTAATGTTTGATGCAAAGGGAGTCACAATTGTGGACAATGCTTCACATCAGGTCCTGCTATAGGCCCCATGTAAGCAAGGGCTCTGCTCCCTCACAGCTGTAGTATCACCATCTTCCTCACAGTCCAATGTCTACAAGTGTTTTTCCTCTCTCTCTCTCTCTCTCAAATTCAGCTCAGCTATGGCATGCCAGGCTTGGTCATCCTTCCAGTTCCATTGTTCATTAAGTGACATCTCAATTAGGCATTTCTGTTTCTAGAATAAAAGAGCATTGTTTTACTTGTGCTACTTCTAAAGCACACAGGCTTCCTTTTTCTGTATCAAATAGCATTTCTAAGGCTCCTTTTGACTCGATACATACTGATGTATGGGGCCCTGCTCCTTTGTCTTCTAATAAAGGGTACAGATATTACATATTGTTTCTTGATGATTTTTCTAGGTATTGTTGGTTGTACCCTTTGAAGTCTAAATCAGAACCCTTTGATGCTTTTCTTGGTTTCACAGCTTTTGTTTCTACTCAATTTCATGCTAAAATAAAGGTGCTTAGGTCAGATAATAGGATTGAGTTTGTCAATCATAAATTCAGTGCTTTATTGCAATCAATGGGAACCATACATCAAACTTCTTGTCCTTATACACCTCAACAAAATGGCAGAGTAGAAAGAAAGCATAGGCATCTCATAGAAACAACTTTATCTTTATTACATCAAGCATCTTTACCTTCTTTTCTATGGATGGAGGCCTTAGCAACTGCTAATTTTCTCATTAATAGAATGCCTACTCCTGTGCTTAAACATGTCTCACCATTCGACAAACTTTTCAATGAGCTACCTGATTATCATTCTTTAAAAGTCTATGGATGTCTATGCTATCCCTGGCTTAGGCCATATGCACATCATAAGCTTGAACCTAGATCAAAACCCTGTGTTTTTATTGGTTATTGTCCCAAGACCAAGGGTTATAAGTGTCTTGATCCTACAACTAATCATGTATATGTTTCTAGACATGTAACCTTTGTAGAAGATCAGTTCCCCTATGCTTCTCAGTCTTGTTCCAATCTAAGCACTGAATCCTCTACATCTCAGTCTTATTTTACTCCTCAATTTCACAGACCTCTAACTTCACAAATTATTCCTAATTCTGATACTACTGCATCTATTACTTCAGATGCCATGCCCTTGTCTATTGCATCTTCTTCTTTTAATCATGACAGTACTCTTCCTTCTCAGTCTGGTATACCATTGGTTACTTCATCATCTAGTCCTCACACTGATGTTGGGTCTGACACCTCATCTAATTTTTCTCAGTCACATCGTGCATCTACCTCTGCACAGTCCAGTTCCTCTCATATACAGGCTCCTAGCTCCTCTTATGTTCATCCCTTTAATCACCATCCAATGCAGACTAGATCTAAAACAGGTTCATTACTACCTCCCATCTATCAATTACACACTCTTATTACTACTCCTCCAGTAACAAAACTTGTGACATATAAAGAGGCTGCTAAATATAAGTGTTGGGTTAAGGCAATGCAAGAGGAATATCAAGCTTTGCTAAATCAACATACATGGGATCTTGTTTCTCTTCCTTCTGGTAGAACTCCTATTGGAAATAAATGGGTGTTTAGAATCAAAAGAAATGCAGATGGTAGTGTCTCAAGGTATAAAGCCAGACTTGTGGTAGTTGTTTATTATGTAAGGCAGTTATGATTAGGTGGCATATGCTACACTTCTATAAATAGACACAATATGTAATCATTTGCAAGTAATGAGAATTATGATCTTCAAGATATTTTCTCTCTTTCTCTATATTTCTTCACCAACAATCGCTAACCTTTTCTATTCATCATCATATTCACCGAGGATTTTGGTCAACGATGCAAGAGAAGATGTTTGATGTTGGCATGGGTTTGATTGTAGAAATGGTCTATTTTTGATTTAGCAAGTATTAGGTTGGTTGGGTTTTATTTAAATTTAGACAATTTTTTAAATTAAATTAAATTTATTTCTTTTTTAAAAGAAGACTAGAAAAAAAATGTGACCTACACTAAAGCCGTACAGAAGTGAATCATACTGAATCTTTGAGTGATATAGTAAATTGTTCCCGTATTCCTCAATCATATAATTTGCTACGATTTATTGCAATTTAAATTCCATTGTGGGCATTTTTCATTCACATGCCGATTTGAATCGTTTTACTCATCAAACGATACTAGTTGTATATCCTACTGTTTTGAGAAATATGCTTACGGCTGGTTACTATTCATTTGCTCACAAACCATGAAATTATTGCTTAGCGAGTTATAGTGCACTATTAGTCGTGTTCTTGATTCAATTGCAAGGTTGCCAATTCTAGTTCAACAGCAATAATCCTCTTAATCTCTTACTTAAATTTGAACACTTCTGATCCACACTATGTTTTTCTTGGATGAGTATTACCGTGCCTTTATTCTTCTCAGTGATGAGTTGTTAACAAGCAAGTTGAAACTATTAGTACTACTATTAGTTACTAAGCTTGTGAGTGATAGGTCTTTGTGATGTGATTCAGGAAAAGAAGAATGAGAAAAGAGAGTAAGGTAGGCACTTGCTCTCTTCATAGAACTATACAATGGACTGGAAAAAGAATGAAAGAAAGAGTATGGTTCTTTAAGAAGTATTATTAAAATACTTCCCAAACTATAGTTCTTTGGGTTGGTTGGAGTTGATTTTCTTTCTGCGATTGTGTCCTTCTCATCTTCGCAGCATGGTGTAGCCTTGTTTTTTCACTTTGCTACTCACTACTTAGTTGTCAACCTTCAAAATATACTTGTCTCCTCACCTAGCGTTTTTGCCATTGATAATCACATTCAAATTGAATATGGATCAAATAATTGTTGCGCCTCCTTGTTTTACCAACTGTATCACATAGATTGGCCTATTGTGTTATGAATTATGCCTTTAAAGCAACTTTTCAAGTTTGTGCAACACATATGGCTTTTAGGTATGAGCTTACAGCTTCATGATGCCTAGTTCATGCCGTAACACTTCTTCAATGATTGGGCAAATGATGGATCATTCTTGGGTTTAAAATGAGAAAGGACTGAGAAATACTGAAGAATTCTGGGTAGAGGTGTAACTTTAAGATATCTCTTTCGATTCTTCCTTCTTATTTGTCAACTTTCTGGAGAACATTTGTGTGCAAAACATTCTCTATCTCGCATATTTACTTTTTGTCAATTAATATTATGCTACACCTGGAACAATGTAGCTAAAATATGGAGATATTAAAAATTGTAGTACAACTATGGGGTAGAGTCTTCTGGTGAGACTTACGGCATAGCATTGCATGTTTCTACCCCCTTTTTACGGTGTCAATAGTAAGTAATGTTTTAGAGATTCAAAAACTCGAAGTTATGAGAGAGGCCCCATTATATTCCTAAAGAAATTCGTATGTCAATACATTAGCCAAGGCAAGTACTTAAGTTTTCCTCTTTGTGTCACTTGGTCATTTATAGGATGTCTAATGGTCATAACTTGCCAAGTGAGAGGGAGTTTTTATTTATCTGTCTTTTTGGTTTTTTCTTGGGGTGTTGAATTTAAAGGTCTTTTGGAGGAAGATTAGGATTTTATGATCTAGGATTCAGCATAATTACAAAAATTATGTTATGAGACAGTTATGTTGCAAGTATGAGGAAAAATGTCCATAAAATTGTATTATGCAAGCCTGTTTTCATGGTTATTGGATTAAGACTGTCGAAAGCTTGTATATTTGTAACATCTCAATCATTCAAACAACCATAAAAGAGATGAAGATATAATTATCATCTGGACCTATATGTAGCAAAGCATTTTCTTTTTTTGATAATTGGGTCACCAGCTGTTTAGCTAATGAATTTTAATGAGGGCTTGGATGACATGAATATACAAGTATAGGACATCACCATAGTGGTTTTTCTACTTGGTTGTGGTGAACCTATCATCATTACCTAAACATTGTGGACTATGCAATAGCTTCTTTGAAAGAAGAACTGATGAGTCAAACTTATGCTTTAGAGAAAGCTTCCTTGTATCCAGTTATCCTTGCAACATATGGGTATCACTTAAGAAAGACAAAGGGAAGATCAAGTGAAGGCGTTGGCTCCCAAGGGGTGGCGATTTAGTATTCTGTTGTGTATTACAATCAGGCATGCATTTTACATATGTGCATCAAATTGAACTTGGTATTCATCACATTGGATATATCGACTATCAATATCTGTATGCCACTCAATTAAGGCAATAAATCTGGAAATTTCTTTTAAAATCTAAAATACATCAGTTAGGTTAAAAGGAAAAGGACAAAGTATTAGACAATCTAATAGTACATAAATTCACTGTTGACTTGATAATGACCTTGATTATATATTAGGTTCTTCTCTATACTGTTCTAGCTAATGTATGGAAGTCCTCTAATTAGGGGGAAAAATTAATACTTACTGTACTTTAATTGTAATTACTATTGTTTTGTTCCAAAATATTATGTTGAATATGTTGGGGATATGTTGTTCAGACTTGTCCACTGGGATACTATTTTAGTAGCATTAATTAAAGCTATTTGAGATGTCTTCTTGAAGAAATGTTTTGGTATCTCACTTTGTATAGAGTTTGAAAGAATGATACTAGGCCTGAATTAATATTTATTCTAGTCAATTGATAGATTAAACTTTCTTACAACCCATAGGCTGCTGACATCATCTCAATATGTGCTTACAATCAAATTAGTTAAGTACATGTACCAACCACCTATCACCTTTTAGCTGCTCGCATCACCTCAAGCGTTTGTGCAGTAGCTTGCAACTATGAAAGCTTTATTCACCATTTGGTTCCAAGGCCCACGTGAGACCCATCATATGGTGATTTTCAACGACTTCCTTCAAATATGTTCCTCTGTTATGGAGCTTTAGATTACTGCCTTTGTGACGTCTGAAAGGCTTTGCATTCAACTCCAATGTCTTGCGCCTTGAACCTCATGTACAAGGGCTCCAACTGCCAAATGTTGATTTTTGTCTCTGTCTTCTTTATAAGAGCTGAAGTTAGCTAGCCAAAGATGAAATTTATATTAGACAAGATTTATCATATTAAGTAGTCCAAAAAATTGTGAAATTACTCAAATTATGTGTCTTTTCCATTTCCTTTTATAGTCAAACTCCATTACTGAGAACCGTTTGATGATCAATCTGTACTGATTTGGCACCACTAATTTATTTATATATTCTTTATAATTCTTACAGAGAGATGGAAAATGCTGTTGGACATGTCAAATTTCAAAATCACTATGATCGTGTTCATGTACAGTTCAGTGGCAGTTGTAAGATGTGGAGATCTGATGGAAAGTCAGAAGATGGTGGCTGGTTGTCATCAGATGTATATGTTGATATTGCTGAACAAACATGGCATGCAAATTTGAAAGTTGTGAATCTCTTTATCCCGGTAAAGTAAATCTTGGATGTTGCATGACTATTTTGGTATAAGGGCTTAAGCCTGTTTTTTCCCTTAGTTATAAAAGCTTAGTTGCACCCTGCCATTCAAGTCCTATAAATGTTAATAGGAACTATATCCTGTTTTATGCAGCTTTTCGAGAGGATTTTAGAAATTCCCATTACATGGTCTAAAGGAAGAGCTAGTGGTGAGGTGCTCCTCGGAACTCTTAACCTTCTTTTGTACATTATATCCAAGTAATATGTGAATGGTTTACTGTTATGCTAAAAATGATTCATGTTATGATCTTAGGTTTGTACATTGTTTATGAAATATCATAAGCTTTGCGAATTCTGCGTCCCTAAGTTCTTTTATATTTGAAACTGAGGGTTGCTAGTCTTTTTGGAGGATCCTTTCGTTCTTCTGTTTGAATTTCTTGGCTTTGAATGTTATAGGCAACTGAAATAATCAGATTATATTTGGATCAGCTACACAAATCCAGCTTTTTCATTTCACTTCTTTTGGTAATCTTTTCACATTTCTGTGCTATCTGGCCGTCCTCCTACCTAGCTTAATTCTGAACACCTATTATTGCACTTGTGTTTGGTTGTTCCTAACTTTTATTTTGTGCCATCTTAAACCAATTAAATGCTTACGAGTTCTGCCTTGTCCTTTTTTTCAGTGTTGTTAGTTGGCTAAATTATTAAAGGTTCGCTTTTTCCTTCTCTGAATATTTGATGTTTGATATATGTGCTTGATCTATGGGGTTCCTTTCATTTAAGAGAAAGATGTACTCGAGTAGAAAATGAATGTGTAAAGAAAGTTTGCTTCTTGTAGCTCTACTTGTTTTGCTTTTGCTTTCTTAGTTTTACCAGAGTCAAGTTACCTCTTGATGCTATTGCAGTAGGTAGAATAGATCTACTCTACAGAACATAACTGTACCAGACGGGGATTGCAAGACATTTTGAAGATATGATGTATGATGAAAGAAAATTAATTAGAAAGGGATGATGAAAGGAAATAGAAGAAAGAGATATCTTTGTGTGTGTGTGTGTGTGTGTTTTTTTTTTGGGGCGGGGGGTGTGTGTGTGTGGGTGGGGTGGGGGGAAGAAGCCTTTGAATCTGTCTTGGCCCTTCTGACAGTCTTACCCAGAAGAGATTCATTTGCAGACACCACTTATTAGCAACATCTGTGAAGATTACTTTGAATCATGTTTATTTAAACTTTTGTCTTTATGTTTAAAGTCTGGCTTGCTTATTTCGAAGTATGAGCCAGGAATTGCCAGGTCAGAATACATCTCATTTTCTGGAGCAACACGTTCTGGGTATTTCTTAGATAATTCTAAATTGATCTTACTGCAATCTGAGCCGATCAAATTAGCATGTCCAAACTTTGAGAGCTAGCTGAGCAAAGTAATATTATTACGAGCATATTCAAGGTTTTGAGACTTCCTTCAGTCATCCCAGATAATCTACATGTTAAAGGTTTTATTCTCCTATTCTGACTTCATCATATAATAAAAAGTCATTGGACTTCGTAAAAGAAAAGGTGCAGAATTGAAAATGATCTTTGTCTGACTAGGAGAAGATATTTAAAGAAAATATGAACCTTCACTCTTAGTACCAGAAGATGCTCTTTCCTAAAGGCCTTTGATTAGCAATAACTGATTCAGTTGGCACACTCAAATACTTAGTTTAACGAGGAAAGAGCATCTCCCTGAATCATCAGCTTATATTTTTTTATTAGCTAAGCTTCATTGTTGCAGGTTCATATATGCATGTCCAGAGGAGAAACGTTTCCTAATCTTCATGGGCAGCTTGACATAACAGGCTTAGCTTTTCAAATATATGATGCTCCATCATGGTTTCATGTATGTCTTAATTCCTCTGTTTCTAAATCAGTTGCTGAGCTGATTACCTTTTCGTTGATGATCTTTTTGGCAGTAGTCCTATATGTTTTGTCAATTGTTTCATTTTGAAAAACAATGTCAGAATAAAAAAAAAAAAAATTAATCACGACCTTGTGTCTTGGGCATTGGGGTCAAAAAGGTAATATTTGATTGGTTCTAATTTTTGACTGTATGGTTTTGTTTAATCTATCAGTTTATTCACGTAAGCTACATTTCTTTGTGCCTTTTTGGAGTTGGGGGATGGGCAGTGAGCTAAGCAGTAGGAAAATGCTATTTCGATCTGAGAAAATGTATTTGGCAAGAGAGAGATTTAGAATCTACTTTGCCTCGCCAAAATATTGACAACTATCAATTACAAAGAACACAAGACCTAATATTGGCATAATAAAATAATAGGAGTTAAAGTAACTAATTTGTGCATCTAGTCAACCAGGAAAACCCCAAAGTCAACCATTCACGACAATAGTTATATTTTCAACCAATTACAACCACAGCAGGTCAATATCCCAAATGCGATAAATGCTTGAATCAATTATAATGTTATCAATTGTCTTGGAAACATTTTCTGGGAGCACTGGAACCACACAACAAAACGACTGCACTCAAGCAGCTTCTGAGTAGATAATCAACTTAAATAATGATTTTTGGAGCTATTAAAGTAATGGAAATATTTAAAGTACTGATTTTGAACCATATGCTTACTCGGGCATATAACGTGCCTTGCATGGTGAGTATCTTGTCCTCCAATATTGTTATGCTGTTTATTTTGTATACGTGATGCCCAAAGAGGTCATAAACTGTTTGCTCCAATAGATTTTCTTTGTCATTTCCGAAATCAGACAGACCATTATGATTGTTTTGATTCTTCTATGACCTCAAGAGTCCTGGCTTATCAGTTTCTTCTAAATGCCTTTGTTTACAGGATATGTCTGCAAGTTTGTGTTTTCGTGCTCAGCGAATCTTTTTACATAATGCTAGCGGCTGGTTTGGTGATGTTCCTTTAGAAACTTCTGGTGATTTTGTTATTGATCCAGAGGAAGGAGAGTTTCATCTCATGTGTCAGGTATAGATTCTGTTAAACAACATACAATAGAAACCATTTCAAAATTGGAAAAGAAGATGATAATGAAGCGGACTATTTTCAGATTATGCTCAACTTACATTACTGACTGATTTCTTCTAGAAGAAATCACTGATGAGTGGTAAACATTCTAATTAGCTGTTCTGAAGGCAGAACAAATATCTGTAAACTATATTGAAAGAATTTCGGGTAAGGTGGGTTTGGGGAGTTATGTCTGTGCTGTGGTTATATGGCTAAAATCAGGTCAAATAATTATTGGAATAATTTAGTTGAGGCATGATAGATGATTAGGATGGTTGGCTTTGTCAACTTGCGTTAGCTTTCTTGAAGAAATACTTTTTGTCAGCTTACGATTTATTTGAGGGGAAGCATAATCATTACTGTCTCTTTAGCTGAATTTTGCACCGTTTTTATCTAAGGTTGTGACCTGCCCTGTTCCCCTTCCATTTGTCTCTTTCTTGTTTCCTCTTAGCTTTTCTTATAAGCCCGTCTTTCATGTTCAGTGGTCAACAAAAGTAAAAAAGAGTCTAAGATTTCGTAAAAATGTGGAGTTACATGATTATTAATTAGAACATGTACATAAACAATTATGCTGAAAGCCTAAGTTTGTTCCCCTTCTTGATTGGTTCAGACTGAGAATTGAGGATTGCCCTTTTCACCTGTACTTGATTGGTACTTGTTGACATAAAAGCAGAGTTTATTGCAACTTTTACGAAGAAATCTCAGTCTGCGATCAGAATACCAATGAGTACTTAATTTAGCTAGCATGCATGGGCAAGAAAGCTGCTGTTTTCCCATATAACCAAATCTTACTTGTTTTATGCTTTTCAGAAATAGGAAATATGATTTCTGCTGTACCTGCAATTGCATTTATTGACTATAAGTACTAGTATAAGAATTTGACAATTAGAGTGAAAATATTACCAATTTCGTGTCTTCAGTTGTAAATCCTGGCCTGGTTCTTTTGATTGTGATTCCTTCTTTCACCAGTTGAATTGAAAGCTGAAAGAGCTTATCTGTGGAACACATTTGTGGCCATGTGCATTTTATTTTTATTTATTTATTTATTCATTTTTATTTTCCCCCGGGGAATTTACTACATCTTTCTTTTTTTCCTAAATTGCCCAACTTTATCGTGTAGTTTTCATATCAGTAAGTAGTTCATCCTTCAGTGGTAAGCCCTTTGTTCTGTTTAGATAATTCACGACACAATGAGGTCCGTATGAAGTCCACTACAGTGTTCAAAAAGCAGAATGGTGATGAGATCAACAAATGCATCTGGCATGAAAGTGTTAGAGTATAGACAGTTGATGTATATTGTTGTTGTAATGTTCAGTAGACTATTGTTTGTATTAGAGTCAAAGTCAACTCATTAAAAGAGATGACAGCTGGCAGTTTGTTATAACAAACTATGTGTAGTCAAGTGCCTATATATACTGGACTTTGTAACTGAATTAGTAAATGGAAAATCATTTTCTTTCTCTTCAAGAAATATCTTTTGTCATGGTATCAAGAGCAGGTTCAAAGCCTGGTTCTCTCTTCGTGCTTGAGAAGCTCCATAACCATGGCTTCCATGGCTGCTAATTTTTTCAGTTTCTGGTGCAGATCAGCTTCCTTTCAACTAAGCGAAGCATCAACACCACAAAACCTGAATTTTTTCATCACTAAAACACAATTTTTTGCTTCTTTTCTTCAGTTTCTTATTGTTAGGGTTTTGAGTATTCAAAAATCTTCATATCTTCATCAATTCTTCACATCTAGAACTCAAAATTTAGCATCTTCTTCATTTCTTGGGTGCGAACAACTTTACTGGATTATATTTTTAAATCACATCTCAAATCATTAATTTTTTCTTGTTCTCACCTCGCAAAAACCCTAATATGGCCCTGCCTTCTAATGAAGCTTTTCTTTTTACTGTAAAGCATCTTCTTCAACATTTTCCATCCTATGTCACCATTAAACTTGATACTAACAATCATTTGTTCTGGAAAACACAATTCCAATCATTTCTCAAAGTTTGCAAATTACTGAATCATGTTACTAGTCTTGTTCCATGTCCTCCTCAGCACATTACTAGGCCAGATGGCTCAATTTCTTTGAATCCTGAGTATACAGCTTGGCAAACAACAGATGAGTATCTGAAGTCTTGTTTGTTTGCCTCAGTTAGGGGTGGAAATCGGATCGGATTTTCGGATAATCGGTTTTTTCGGGTTCGGGTTTTTCGGGTTTCGGGTGGGAAAAAAATACCCGATCGGGTAGTTAAATAGTAACTATCCGGCCGGATATCGGATTTTTCGGATGCCGGGTTTTTCGGATTCGGATGTTCGGATACCCGACATTTCTATGAAGCTAAAAATACAAAATTGTTTACTATATATATATATTTTTTGCGGTAAGTTAGCAAATACATTCATTGATAGTCAAACTAATTACATCCATGTACACAAATAGCATGATGCTCAAAACTAAGCATCGGCTCCAATAAAAGAAAAGAGATTGTTCAAAATGACGATAGACAAATCAACTTTTTTTAAAATATAAAGATATTTCCATCATAACTACGAACCAAACAAAAAGGAAAAATTAATAAATATTAACTATACAAATATATTTTCACATTTATCTAACTTAAACATAACAAATATTTATGCTAAATTAATGTTACATTTTGTTAATTCTAATTATATTACTCAATTCAGTTGTCTAATTTATTTACAAATAGCTTAATTATGTTATTTAACTTCTCATTACTTTTGTAGAATACTTTTTTTTCTCTTTTTTTAATTGTACATTTTAATATTAATGCATTATATAAAATGTGTGTTTATATATATGTTATATTAGAATATTATGATGAATAATTTACTATGGCATGGTATGTGTATTTTTTTCGGGTTTTTCGGATCGGGTTCGGGTAGGAAAAAACTACCCGATCTACTACCCGATATCCGATATTTTTTCGGATATCGGATTCGGATATTATCCGAATCTGAAAATTTTGCATTTTTTCCATCCGATCGGGTTCGGATTCGGGTACCCGATCCGAATTTCCACCCCTAGCCTCAGTCTCCTCTTCCATGTTCTCTCACATTTATCATCTATCCACTGCATCTGAGATTTGGACTACTATTGAAAAGAGGTATCAATTAGGCAGTTGATCACAGATTTATCAGCTTAGACATAAAATAATGAATATGACCAAGGGCACAAAGTCTATTCAGGCCTATGTAGATGAGTTGAAGGCCTTAGCTGATTGTCTTGCAGCTGCTAATGATCCTCTTAAAGAGGAAGATCTGGTTTATTACATTCTTCAAGGCTTGCCTTCAGCCTATGATTCTCTTAGGAACACAATAAGAGTCAGACTTGAACCTATTGCAGTTCCTAAACTCACCAGTCTTCTGCTTAATGAAGAACTTAATCTCGCCTTTAATAACAAGCTTCAGGTTACTGACCCTTCCTCTGCAGAGCTTCAAATTGCTCTATATGCTACCACTGCTTCTCAGAGAGGCAGAGGCAGAGGCAGAGGTAGATTCAACAATAACAATAAAGGCAGAGGTTTGCAGTTCCTAAGCTTCAAATTCTATTGCAACTCAGTTTGCTCTAGGAGTCAAACTTTTTTGCCAAATTTGTGGCAAACCTAATCACAATGCCTTACAATGTTGGCATAGACTTGACACAGATAATTACTACTATGAGAAGCCAAATCCAACAGCTCTTACAGCTCAGGTTTCCACCTCTGGCACTCTTGCAACTGCATCTACCACTCCTTGGTATCTTGATACTGGGCTACAAGTCATGTCACATCTGATTTCTCACAACTGCATCATCCTCAAACTTATACAGGGTCATCTTCAGTGGCAGTAGGCAATGGAGCTCAACTTCCTATTCATAACACTGGATCTGGTATTCTCAAAACATCTTCTGGTAGTCTTATTGTCTCTAATCTTCTTTATGTTCCATCTCTATCCTCAAATCTTTTGTTAGTGTATCAACTAACCAAAGATAATCACTGCACTGTTGTGTTTAATTATAAGGAGGTGGTCATCCTGGACAATCACTCCAATTTGGTGATTTTCCAGGGCCCCTGTGATAGAGGACTATTTCCTATTCCACTCCAGTTGCAATCTCCTTCACTTCACAATCCTTATGTTTTACATTGTGTTTGCACTTCTCCAACACCTTCAGTGGACAGAGATTGGCATCTTTGACTAGGACATCCTGCTAAACAGTCTTCCACTATTATTTCTTCATATATTAATAAGCAGTTAGGATATTTTTCTGAGCATTGTAATGACTGTTTTGTCTCTAAAGCACATAAGTTGCCTTTTGCTAGATCAACTACATGTACTTCTAAGCCTTTTGACTTAGTACATTCTGATGTATGGGGACCTTCCCCTATTGATTCTTGCATGAAATACAGATATTACATCATCTTCTTAGATGATTGTACAAAGTTTTCATGGTTATATCCTCTGAAATCTAAGTCTGATGCTTTTCCTGCCTTTGTCAGTTTTCATTCTATGATCAAGACAGAGTTGAACACTGAAATTAAACTCTTTAGGACTGACAATGGTAGTGAATACATAAGCCAGCAATTTCAATATTACTTACAGTCTTTAGGCATTATTCACCAGACAACTTGTCCACACACACCTGAACAAAATGGTAAGGTGGAGAGAAAACATCTTCATCTTATAGAAACAACATTAGTTTTACTAAATCATAGCAAAATGCCTTCCAAATATTGGCTTGAAACCCTGGCTACTGCTAATTTTTTAATAAACAGACTTCCTACACCTATTCTGTCCGACAAATCTCCTTATGAATGTCTATATGCAGAATTGCCTGATTACAATGCTTTTAAAGTGTTTGGCTGCTTATGTTTTCCTTGGCTTAGGCCATATTCAGCTCACAAACTAGAGAATAGGTCCAAGCCTTGCGTGTTTCTAGGATATTCTTCTACCATCAAGGGTTATAAGTGTCTAGACATGGAAACCAACAAAGTTTACTTGTCTAGACATGTGAAGTTTGTTGAACACACTTTTCCCTTTGCCACAACTAATTTCTCTGTTGCTCCTTTAACACCAGATCAATTTCCTTTCTTCATTCCCACTAAGACTCCTAATTCAGTGTCAACATGTCTTCCTGACTTAGTTACCATCTCTGCTCAGTCTCAGGAGTTTCCTATAATGAATTCCAACAATCAAAATTCTTTTCAGTCAGAAACTCAACCTGTTTTACTACCTCAATCTCACTCAGAGTCTCCCTCAGAGTCACATTTAGGGTCTTCCTCTGCTAATATTCCTGCAGGTTACATTTCTGATTCTCTTCCTAGTCCATCCAGTTCTTCATCTATCTCCTCTACTTCTGAGTCCTCTATTGTTCCTAGCCAACCATTCAACACTCATCCAATGTTAACCAGATCTAAGACTGGGTCTTTACCTCCACCTGTTTATCCTTTGCATTCACTGGAGCTAGTGCCTGCTGACACTGAGCCTGACACTTATAAACAGGCTTCTAAGATGGCCTGCTGGTAGGCTGCTATGCAGGAAGAATTTACTGCATTAATAAAACAGGGAACTTGATCTTTAGTTCCTCCTCCTTCTGGCAGGAAGCCCATAGGATGTAAGTGGGTTTATAAGATCAAAAGAAAACCTGATGGTACTATAGCAAGATATAAGGCCAGATTGGTTGCTAAGGGCTACAATCAAGAGCATGGTATTGATTATTCAGAGACTTTCAGTCCTGTGGTCAAGGCACCTACTATAAGAACTGTCTTAACCTTGGCATTACATTTTGGCTGGGAATTGCATCAACTGGACATCTCAAATGCTTTTCTTCATGGTAATTTACATAAGGTGGTCTATATGGAGCAACCTCAGGGTTTTCAAGATTCATCTAAACCTGGGTATGTGTGCAGGTTACATAAGTCCTTATATGGACTCAAACAAGCTCCAAGAGCCTCGTACGCTAGGCTTTCATCTTTTTTGTCTAGCCAAGGTTTTGTCACCACTGCTGCAGATACATCTTTGTTTATCCTTAAAGTTCCTACTTATACCCTGGTTTTGCTTGTCTATGTTGATGATATAATCATTACTGGGTCTTCTGCTAAAGCTATTTCCCAATTTATATCAACTATGCATACTACTTTTTCCATGAAGTATCTTGGAACTCTATCCTATTTTCTAGGATTAGAAGTTCAACACACCAATTCTGGGATTTTACTTCATCAAAAGAAGTATGCTCTTGATCTTTTAAAAAGAGCTGGTCTTTCAGATTGTAAACCAGTGTCTACACCTTCAGCTTCCAAGTATTCCAATCCCACTGCAGATGCTACTGCACCCTATCCTAATCCTGCATTGTTCAGGAGTTTGGTGGGTGCTTTACAGTATCTTACTGTAACTAGGCCTGACTTACAGTATTCTGTCAACTCTATTTGTCAAAAGATGCAAAATCCAACAATGGGAGACTATCTTTTTCTCAAAAGAGTCCTTAGATATATCAAAGGTACTCTATCTATGGGTCTTACATATGTACCTGGACCACTTACTCTCCAGGCTTGTTCAGACAGTGATTGGGCTAGTGACATCACTGATAGAAGATCAACTACTGGATACTATGTCTATCTAGGATCCAATCTTGTTTCATGGTGTAGCAAGAAGCAACCTGCAGTGGCAAGGTCTAGCACAAAAGTAGAATATAGAGCCATGGCTACAACTGTAGCAGGATTATCCTGGCTTACATATCTTTTACAGGCCCTTCATGTTCCAGTCACTACACCTACTCTATTTTGTGACAACATTTCAGCCTTGGCACTTGCTTCTAATCCTGTGTTTCATGCCAGGACCAAACATATTGAGCTAGATTATCACTACATCAGAGAACAAGTGGTGTCCAAGAAACTTCAAATTTCCTATCTTCAGTCAAATGAACAAGTGGCAAGCATTTTTACTAAGTCTCTTTGTACTCAACAGTTTGAATATCTTAGAGGCAAGCTGCCACTGGTTTTTTCCACCAGAGATCAGCTTGAGGGGGGCTGTTAGAGTATAGACAGTTGATGTATATTGTTGTTGTAATGTTCAGTAAACTATTGTTTGTATTAGAGTCAAAGTCAACTCATTAAAAGACATGACAGCTGGCAGTTTGTTATAACAAACTATGTGTAGTCAAGTGCCTATATATACTGGACTTTGTAACTGAATTAGTAAATGGAAAGTCATTTTCATTCTCTTCAAGAAATATCTTTTGTCAGAAAGGAGGACACCTCCTGAGGTTCCTTTGAATTTGCTGAAATAAGTTGAAGTGGAATTCAGGGACATGCAAATGTACAACAAGCTTTGGTAGAGAAAAAGACGTGTACCTCTC